>OX459095.1:0-600000 GCA_949775045.1 Metridium senile
GGATAGTTTTTCGCGATTAGTTATTTTATTTATTCAATTTTTTTTTTGCCTTATCACTGACATCGGGTCATGGAAAGGTCAATCAAATAGTACTCGTGCATTAACGAGCGCGTATTCGTATAATGCAGACCTGCGTCCTCGCTTGTCCTTGGAATGAAAAAAAATTCACGCTCTTTCAATATTCTTTTGATTTGATGGTATTCATTTTTGATTTGCATAGATAACGTGTATTAAAGCTTTAATTTAACAACATTTCATACAAGTATGGTAAACTAGAATATGACTTTTTATTTATAATGCAAAATTTAGAATAGTTTTCGTGATTACAGCTTTTATCACTGAAATCGGATGAAGGAAAGTTCAAACAAATAGAATACTCAAGCACTAACTTACGATTCAGTTGTGATTCCAAATATGCATTGAGTGTATAGAATTTGCCACTATTTGAGATAACGAATGTGAAGTAAAATATAACTATTTCGCTTATAATAGTATCTCTATCTATTTGATGACTATGAACATAATTGTTTTGAAGTATTTTTGTATGATTCAAATATTCAAAGGCCATCCGAGTGTGATAGTTGTATACATTATTCGTTTTGCCATAAACCGGTTATTGCGGAATTACAATTGCTTTGACATGGGTAGAGATTCGTTTTCTCAAATCTTCCTCTTTCGGAAGTGAACATTACAAACATGGCATTGCAAGGTCTGTTCTTTTAGTTTTACATTTCATACAAGTGAGATGTTCGAAATGGTTCTCAATCCTTGAGAAATAGGTCATATTAGGCAATCATTTCACTAGAGCTTCAACATCGTATTTAGTATATTAATGTTGTATAAATAATCACGAGCTACAAATAAATCTAGTGTTATTTTGGTTTTACAAAACGACGCTATTATTTCAAAATAAACTTTAATCTCAACTGCAATATACTAGCGTATATTGTAATCGTAACAATATCCTTATAATCAAACTCGACTTTGGCCTCACCTCATTAGGAGCCGGAGAGGCCTTTTTCTTTGTACAGGATCTCCAGTCGAGCTAAACAATAGGTTGTGGTTTTGATAGTTGTAACAGACAAATGCCAGGTACGGATCGTACCGAGATTAACTAAATATGGATAGTTTTGCTCCAAATATGACAAAAGCCCCAAATTTTGGCGCGGAATACAAATCAGTGAGCGTAGGGAAATATTGCGCCAATAGACGACGAGGATTCTCCTCTAAGTCTGTTTGGTGTTATACATATATTTTCCATTAGTATGTTTAAGGAGATTAAACTGTTTTTGTTTCTTTTGTTTGATGCTCAAAGGCACGTGCAGTGGGCGAGAGTACTTAAGCTGAAGTAAATTATTTAGATACCATTCGCGCTCGCGGATACCGACAATTCTGTGACTCAACAGGTTAATTACCCACCCACCCACCCCTATTAATATAGTTTTTAGTCTCCCTGATACTGCTGTTTTAATTTTAGGCCATAGAGAATATAAGTTGGACAGCAGATGTTACCGCTGTAAGCGCCTTGGACACTGGGCTAAAGACTGCCGTTCCAACAGCTGGGCAACCAACGCACACTCAAGCTTGTACTCCGGCTCGCCAAACTACAACTATAAGTCGACCGCAAGACCAGCCTCAACGGGAAACTATCAGTAAGGAACTATCAAGCGAACTTGACCCTATCACACTGGTACATTTGTCAGATGAATTATATAAATTTGAATCTGAAAAACACTCTGAAGTTAATGTGAAGGGAAATTTAAAGAGAAATATAGAATTTTGGAGAAATATTGGAACTTCGAAATTTATTCTCGACGTCATAGAGAACGGCTACAAATTACCTTTTACTGATTTGCCACCAGAACCTGCCCAGTTGAAGAACAATAAATCGTCTTATACGCATCAGGAATTCGTTAACGAAGCTATCGAGGATCTTTTGCAGTCTAATCGAATTGTTGAGCTAGAAGAATCTCCATTTGTCACTAATCCATTATCAGTATCGGTTCAATCCAAAAACAAAAAGCGTCTAATTTTGGACTTGAGGCATGTCAACAAGTCACTTCAGAAACAACACATAAAATATGAAGACTGGAAGGTCGCTATGAATTATTTCATATTAGACGGTTACATGTGGTCTTTTGATTTGAAAAGCGGCTATCATCACATTGAAATAGCAGAAACCCATCAAAAAATTTTAGGTTTCTCCTGGAGAGCAAAATTCTATGCCTTTACTGTATTACCATTCGGTTTATCCACTGCTCCTCACATTTTCACGAAAGTCCTCAAGTCGATCGTAAAACATTGGAGGTACCAAGGTATTTGCTTAGCATTGTTCTTAGACGACGGTTGGTTTATCAATAAGGATTACCATAGAGCTTGCTTGTTAATTCAGTCTATCAGGCATGATATGAGGCTAGCAGGTCTAGTGACTAACGAAGAAAAGTCAATTTGGAAACCGTGTAAAAATATAACCTGGATAGGCCTCGTTTGGAACAGTCTTTTAGGCACCATTGAAATATCGGAGAAAAGAGTTTATAAAATATTAAGCACCATCGAAAATCTCATTCAGCGTGATTTTGTAGCAACTGCAAGAGAAATAGCTTCATTTACTGGACAGATTATCTCTACTAGTCCAGCACTAGGCAATATTACTCGTATTATGACTAGACATTGTATACTTTCTACATTGTGCGCCGACCACTGGGACTCAGTTTTGCAACTTGATCGTTATAGTTTCGAAGAAATATGTTTCTGGAAGAACAACATTAATCTGATTAAAGCTAGAAATGGTTTTCTCGATATAAAGCCACATTGTTTCGCTTACTCAGACGCTAGTAATACGGGAGCTGGTGCAGTGATTACCCTAGATAAAAATTACGTATGTCATAAACTGTGGGAGGAATGTGAACGCGAGAAAAGTTCGACATGGAGAGAATTAGAAGCCATATACTTTTCCCTAGAATCATTTGGCACTATGCTGGATGGATCTCATATCAAATGGTTTACCGGCAATCAAGCAGCAGCAAAAATTGTTGAAATAGGCAGCATGAAACTTGATTTACATTCTCTCGCGATCCGAATATTTCAATACTGTGCTCTCAAGAATATAAAGTTAGAGACGATAGAGTGGATTCCAAGATCGGATAATGAGCAAGCAGACGCTATTAGTCGTATTATCGATCTAGATGACTGGCAAATTTCAGAAGATTTTTTTGAATTGATTCAAAACAAGTGGGGACCCCATACAATTGACTGTTTCGCTACCTATTATAACACCAAACTGACTAAGTTCTATTCTAGATTCTGGAACCCAGGGGCTCATGGAATTGACTTTTTTGTGCAAGACCTAGACGGCGAATATTGTCTTGTTGTACCACCAGTGAATCTTATCTCCAGAGCATTACATTACATGCATGTACAATCTGCAATTGGCACACTCGTAACACCGCTTTGGCCTTCAGCAGTTTTTTGGCCTCTGATCGATCACAAATATAAACGCTTCGTTGTAAACTACGTTTGTGCGGAAGGAAAATCGGCTCTCAAACTCGGACGTAATCGTAACTCATTACTTGGGTCAAGTCATTTCAGTGGTCTAGTTATAGCGTTTCGTTGTGATTTTTCGGTTAACTAACTGGGTAAGTTGTTTAACGCAAGCTAGTTATTATCACGCAGGGAGGGTACATACTCGTAAATGAAACAGTTTAGGCGCTGGCCTTTGTTCGAGTGAGGTTAATTTATACTGAGATTATTGACGATAGTAAATCAACACGGACTTCATGACGATCTAGGAATTTTGTGATCGTAAATGGCAATGGCCAATATAATGATTACGTAATTATATGTATTACCAACAGCACTGGCTGGGCAGTAGCGAAACTGAGAGCAATTGCACTGAGTAGCACTGGCTGTGTAATGACTGGATAATATCAACATATCGACAATTGTTAGAGGCACTAGCCTAGAGCCGGATGTAAGATGATAACGCAACCATGCATTGCAAAAGGCACTGGTCTTTGAAGTCGGCACTGGCCGCGTATGTTTAGGGCGGGGGCCCTCTTTCACAAGTTTCCTCGAACGGAATTTTGATTGATTATGCCGAATGTTTGAAATTGCTTTACTAACTTCTGCATCTATTATTTTGATTTATGCTTCTTTGCAGTCCATATGCGCAAGTCTCTCGTGGAAATGTGTACCGAAGCACTTACGACCCAATATCAACGAAGTACTAGACGTCATGATGGGATCCAGAGCTATTTCTACTGCACGTAGCTACCTGAATGAGATTACTAAGTTCTATCGATGGTGTACATTAAAGGAGATCCCGCTTGTAATTCCCTTCTCTAGTACTGTAGTTGCTGTGTATTTGATGGAGTTATTTAAAGACAAAGGAAAATCATCAAGTTGTATTGTCAGAATTCACGCCGCCCTTAAATGGCTCCATTCATTTTGTCCAACAGTTGGCTTAAATCCTTTGGATACTGGATTTTGTCATAATATCGTCGAAGCTGCTAAACGTTCTAAAGTGGCACCAATCAAAAAGAAAACCCCAATGAGCTCAACAATAGTGAAAGAAATAATCGAGAAGTATGGTGGAGATGATGCCAATCTAAAGGATCTTCGTCTAGCTACACTAGTTTGCCTTGGATTTGCTGGATTTCTACGCTTTAATGAGTTAAGCAATATCAGACCTGTAGATCTTACGTTTGAAAAGGACTGTTTGAAGATTCTTATAAATAAAAGCAAAACTGACATTTATAGAAAAGGTAATATCTTATATATTGCTCGTACAACTTCAAAGTATTGTCCAGTTATGTTATTAGAAAGATACATTATAGTAGCACAACTTAGTTTATCAAGTATTTTGCCATTGTTTCGTAGCATTTCTAAAACTAAACGAGGTTTTGTTTTGAGAAAGCAAAGATTATCATATTCAAGATGTAGAGAAATTTTCAAAGCAGCTATAGATTCACTAGGTTATAATTCCAGTGATTACGGATTACACAGTCTTAGGTCTGGTGGTATTACCACTGCGGTAGCGGAAAATAGCTCAATTTCTGAGAGACTATTAAAACTCCATGGACGCTGAAAAAACGATATTTCCAAAGATATGTATATACTCGAAACTCATAGTAATCGTCTAAAGGTTTCTAGAAGTCTTTGCTTATGAAACGTTATAGTTCCCTTATTTACCATATATATATATATATATGTATATATATATATATATATATATATATATATATATATATATATATATATATATATATATATACAGCCGATCTCGAAAACGTTGTCCACCTGGAAAGACATATATACTAAAAGAAATATCACGTGACTCACTTATATATTTACTTTCCACGCGTATAGAAAGTCAGGTACTTCTAGCGAGGGAAGATACTGTTTATTTGAATTCACCGCCATATTATTTTCAAACGCACCTGACTTTCTACACGTGCGGAAAGTAAATATATAAGTGAGTCACGTGATATTTCTTTTAGTATATATTTGTTTTCAGGTGGACAACCTTTTCGAGATCGGCTGTATATATATATATATATATATATATATATATATATATATATATATATATATATATATATATATATATATATATATATATATATATATATATATATATATATATATATATATATATATACAGCCGATCTCGAAAAGGTTGTCCACCTGAAAAGACATATATACTAAAAGAAATATCACGTGACTCACTATATATTCACTCTCCGCGCGTGTAGAAAGTCAGGTGTGTTTGAAAGTAATGTGGTGGTGAATTCGAACAAGCAGTATCTTCCTTCGCCAGACGTACCTGACTTTCTACACGCGCGGAAAGTGAATATATAATAAGTCACGTGATATTTCTTTTAGTATATATGTCTTTTCAGGTGGACAACCTTTTCGAGATCGGCTGTATATATATATATATATATATATATATATATATGAGAAATTGCATCTTAAAAAGGGTTTAAACCTTAAATGTTAGAACTATGCATTCTTGCGTCGAAAAAGGATATCAATAACGCCTTTAAAGAGAGGTTTGAGCTTTTCGTTGGTTGAATGTGTGTTCTTTAGTCAACAAAGGGGTCTTCGTTATCAAACCTCCTTTTATGTTGCTAATGTTCAATTCATACAATGCAGGCATCATCTGATAGTCATTGAAACTTGTTTCTCTACTGAGAATTACAGTTTCGGTATTTGCATATATAGTTGTTTTAGGTATTTTCAATGCTGATTGGTTTTGGGTCATTCTCCTAGTGTTTTCCAGGAATGCGGAGATGAGGGGGCCTTGTAAATATTGTTATGGTCTTCGTCGTGTCAAGTTAGCCAAAACTCACTGAATACATATCACTTCGTTGTCAAGGTAAGGCTTGAAAACCGCGCGCAATTAACTAATTAACTGATCACCATATGGCATCAATATTCATTACAGTATAGCTTGCGCAAGCAAGGGCAGCACTGAATTATTCATTAGTGAAAATGAATGTATTATACTGCTTGATGCAACCAGATGACAACTTAGCGGGTTGGCTTAGGTATATAAGAAATATTTATTTAGGTGCTTGATAAATATAGAAAATCCTGAATTAAATCCCGCTTTTCATTGTGATATATGATTCGAATAAAAGTGGCTGCTTGTTTAACGAAGAAACTGTAAGACACATATATTTAATGTTCATAGCATTTTATTTGATATCTTAATTTCTTCGATTTATTGCATCTTTTCTCTTGTTAAGTATGATGTGGATTGTAGATTGCAGTTTTTCATTTCCATTTTCTTTGTTTTTTTTTAGGAAAAAGATGGTTTGAAATCATTTATGTTATCGAACGAGCAAGAAAGCAGTTTAGATCAGATCCGTTTAGCTCGAGACAGCATTCTTTTAGCAGACATGCTGACTTTAGAGGCAGTGTACAATCATTAAAGTCGTGCAATATCTTTGGTGCCTAAATTGTCGAAACACTATCGTTATAAGAAAGACCGAGTGTAAATGAGAGCGATATCTTTACCAAGAGCGATATCTTTACCGATATCTTTATCAATATTGATAGAATAAAATAAAATAAAATAAAATAGAATAGAATAAAATAAAATAGAATAGAATAGAATAGAATAGAATAGAATAGAATAGAATAGAATAGAATAGGATACGATACGATACGATAGGATAGGATAGGATAGAATTGAATAGAATAGAATAGAATAGAATAGAATAGAATAGAATAGAATAGAATAGAATAGAATAGAATAGAATAGAATAGAATTGAATTGAATAAAAAGAATTAAAAAAACTGACAAGAAACACCCTTATTATTCATACCATAAGTGTAGCAGGGGCTGGTTGTTCAAAGCTAGATTAACGCTAATCCTAGGTTAACTCTAAAGAAAACCTATGGAGTTAACCTAGGATTAACACTAAACTGGCTTTGAACAACTGGGCCCAGGTCACTACATATTGCAAGATTTAATTGATACATTGCGCTAATATTGCTTATACTAGGATTTAAATTCATTTGGGTTTTTTTTCAAAAACCCGCAAAAAAGATCTGAGAGTGATAACTACATGACGTATTTAACAATAGAAAGCAAACTAATCAGACTGGAATGCTACATAAAAAGCTAGTATACCTTTCATGGACTTGTGAAAACCACTCCATTTCACATTTTCAAATGAAGCAAGTGTACAAGTACGATATGACAAAGATAATAAGTAAATTCATCATTTCACAGTCAGTCAAAGTACTATAACAATGTATTGACAAACCCGTGCGTTGTCGTAACCTGAACTCGAATAGTGTATGGGATATTTAATAAACAATATAACGTTCAAAAAATCTGATAGTAATTTTGTTTGACAACAAGCTTTACTGCCTTGAAATAAAGTTGATTATCATCATTATTTTATCGTTTCGTGGTCAGCCCCATACATCTGTTTCGAGCTCGGCTTCTGTCATTTATATTCTATTTGAACAAGAGTAAAACATCGCTTGATTTATTCGATCAAAATTTCACAGAATTCGGTTAGATTAATTTTGCGATAATTTGTTCAAACTATATTTCACTTGTTATCTATGTAAGAATTATGCGTAAATATGATTGGTGTAGTTTTAAAACTTTAAAAATATGATCATTGTTGTAGTCAGGATTCATGAAGTTTTACAAACCAATTACAAACCAATTAGGTTGTCTCTGACTAAATTTGATGATATTTAATTAGACCTTTTCGACTAAATCTTTAGTCTTCATCAGTAGAATATAGTCAGAGACAACCTAATTTTTTTTGTAAAATGATCGGTGTAATTTGAAATAATGATATAATGTACACTGTATGCTATGTAATCGAATAGAAATCACATCACTAACAAAACACTATTCAAATTCTCAAATAAATACACGTATTTCAATTTGTATGCTACACTTTAATCTGTTGATGTCGTTGCTTTTACATAAAATCAAAATACAGGACTGACTACATGCGAGATCTTTATGTTGATCTAAATATTATTCTGCGAGATCAAACTTTGTTTTTAAGGTAACCAAAATCATCTCCTTCGCGGTTCCCTGCGCCGTCTTGAAATATAACCTAGCCTTTACATGGAATATAGAGTGCCGTTGAGATTGCAATAAAAGAGAGATGTGAGTCATTGTTTAATGCATGATTTTTTCACGTTTCATTTCGTGACCTGCGCAGACTCGTACCCAGTCGTTACTTTTCTTTTTTTATAGGAGCTTTGCTTTCCGAGTTTATTCTTCCTATAATGCACTGCGAGCCGTTAAAGAGAGCCAGAGAAGTGACTGGTAACGAGTCTGTGACCTTTCAATAAAGTTGCTCATGATTGGACGGGAGAGCCTACGTAGCAAGTAGTTGATGTAATGTATTCATAAAAATACAATGCATCACACGTAATACAATAGACAGAACGACAATAGAATACAATAGATTGCTATGTAGGCTCTCCCATGATTGGACAGTTGTTACCAGAGTATGACAATAGAATGAGGTAATAGAACCGTGTATTTTATTAAGAGCTGCAGTGACATGATGGAACGCGAGCTTTCTGACGGAGTTTCGTCATGTCATTTTGATTTTCAAAAAAACATTTCCTGTCCAAAACTATCTTGCCAGGAAGCTTACTACGCAAGTAAACTAACAACATACGCATTTGGAATCCAATGTGGTGATCCCAACAAAGGAACAGTCTACGTTTGGCCAGAATCCGTTGCACCGAAACATCCTGATACCTTAGTTTCATGTCTCGACCGACACCTACGAGAAACAGAGGAAGAAAACAGAAAATGGTGTATATTTTGGGCGGACAACACCCGATCTCAAAACAAAAACTACACGGTTGTGATGTACCTAGAAAACTTAGTGTCATCGGGAGAGAAACAAAGAATTGACTACAAGTTCTTCATACCAGGACACTCTTTTGGGCCAGTTGACAGAAACACAGGACGTAGCGAGGGTATCTTTCGGCGACAAGCAAAGATTGAAACACCAAGAGAGTACATCAAAATGGTAAATGGTAGTTTGCTATGTCCACAACTAACATGGATTGAAATGGAACAACAGCATTTCAAGTGTTACTCCGCGTGGCTCAGGACAAAATACAAAGAGCAAAGGAAAGACGTTAATGGTGCGCATTGTCACTTCAGCGAAATGGTTCACTTCAACTTTGGTATTGGGGAACGCATTGATCCAACTGATAACAGATTAAAAACATTCCGTCATCCCGGTAAAATATGGATGAGAAGAACTTTGAATCCTGAAGAAGTTCCAACTATCTTAGATCTTAGGTCCAGCGAGGACGGAGACAAACTCGAGAGGAAGACTTTACGAACTCTAAATAACAGGCCAATCAAACTTTCTGATAAAAAGCGAAAAGATCTTCAAAGTCTGTGCAAATACCTCAGCCCTGATGGCAAAGCATATTATAGAGACATAATCAGAATTTAAATGTTAGTTCTTCGAATGACTTCACATTTCATAATGAGTGTAATTCTGCTATCTTTTTTACTAATTTTTATACATTATATTCTATCTATCTTGTGAAAATAAAGATAACATTTTGTTACTAAATGATTGTTGTTTGTTACCTGGTAATTAATTGGGAGGATTGTGGGCATTAACTAGCCTCTTAACTATTATTAGCTAAATAAACAGACAAGTGTAACCATATTCGCGGGTTTTGACTGACTCAGGTTCATTTTAGCACGAGCGCAGCAAGGCTAAAATGTATCCTAAGAAAGGCCAAAAACATATTTACGCCCAAGAACCTCAACTCTATTACTATTAGAATAACTTTATAGGGCATTTATTAAGCGAAAAAAGGTCATTTTCATAAAGGTTACTGTGAACCTTCGCGGGTACCTTTCGTTAAAAAATTTATTTTCGCGTCGCGTTAAATAATATTTTATGACTTTATACATCATTTTAAAGCTAAATAAACAAAGAATACGTCTATGCAGTTTTTTTCTGTAAAAAATTAATTTGTAGTGCGTGAGAAAGACTCTAAGTGAAATCGGGTGTCTTTGTTTAAAAGGATAACCTGGAAAAACTATCTGTCTTTTGCTGAATTTTAATGCATAATGTTTGTCAGCATATATTGATCTCTGAGACCGTACCGTGTGAGCGTTTCTCAATATTTTATTTAGTTTAGAAGTTATTTAGAGTTAAGTAACGAAACGTAAATATTCAATGTTTAGTCAATATTCGACTTCATAAATAAAAAAAACACGCTATCAATCGATAAACGCTCACACGGTTTTAATTTTGATGAGTTGAGTAGTGTTTGCGCTAATTTCGAAGATTTTCCGACCGTAATTTTTTGCAGGTTATCCTTTTAAAGTTGACTAGTATGCGCAAAATTAAAAGCTAGAAATCGGGCTTTGAAAGTTTTGTAAACAATGACACCCACTTCATCTATCTGTCAGCGAGGTCACTTAAAGGTCACAAATCAACCAATAGAGATCGTGGTTTCCTGTTTTATTAACTAAACATGGAATATTTACGTTTCGTTACTTAACTCTAAATAACTTCTACACTAAGTAAAATATTAAGAAACGCTCACAACCATTATGCATTAAAGTTCCGCAAAAGCTGGATAGTTTTTTCAGTTTATCCTTTTAGACGAAGACACCCGATTTCACTTAGTCTTTCTCACGTACTACAAATAACGTTTTACAGAAGAAAAAAACTGCACAGACGTATTCTTTGTTTATTAAGCTTTAGAATGATGTATAATGTCATAAAATATCATTTAATGCTACGCGAAAATAAATTTTTAACGAAAGGTACCCGCGAAGGTTCACAGTAACCTTAAGAAGGAAATATTATAAGAACTATTTTCGGCGTGTGTGTGATTTTACCCCAAAGTTATCACCTGAATGTCTTTTAATTCAAAGGTGAGAGATTTCGCATGCCGATTTAAGTCATTTGTGATGTGCCGGTTCAGTTCTATACCTATTCCCATGGGCCGTACGGACAACTTTAAGTGCAGTTCACACTAGCTTAGCGATAGTTTTTTTATCTCTTAAGTGAAATGCCGGTTGATTTGTATGGTTATTCCCATGGGCCGCGCGGACAGTTGTAAGCTGTTCACACTAGCCTATTTTGGCGCTTGTCAAGGCTGTTTTTGCCATTGTGAAAGGAGGCGGAGAGAGAGAGAGAGAGATGGCTCAGCGAAGTACCGGTTTTGAATATAGTTTTGACCCAGAGAAGCATGTTAGGCGACCACTTCGAAGTGAAACCCAAAATCAAGAGCACGAGCGACTGCCACGAGCAAAACGCCAAAGACCAAGAAACAGAAGTAAAACTGTACCAACGGCAAGAAAAAACAGACCGTATTTGGACATTCAAAGTATCAACTTCCAATGCTGCACTGAAAAAACATGCCTTTTGAATCAAGGACGCGAAGTGATTACTTCTATACGCAATGACTTTGATAGAAAGCTTTACGAGCAACAAAACTCATATTTGAGCTCCCTTATCGACGTTGAAATGAAAAACCAAAGAAACCGCATTACCTACAACATCCGGGATGCTACTGGGCTAAGAAAAGTGAAAGTGTGCAAAACCGCTTTCCTTAAAATATTTGGAATTGGCAAAAAAAGGCTAGCTGTCTTATTCAAGAAAATCCAGCCGTACTCTGGCCAGGTAGAAGAGGACCAGCGAAGGAAGAACAGAAACCAAAGAAAACTCCCGTTAGTATTAAAAGCAGAGGTAAAAATACGTAAACGCATATTTTGCTAATTTTTTTTTGCTAAGACGCGCGCGTTCGATCTGTTGTCAGTAGCACCTTCAAAATATTGTTTGATTGCTGTTAGGTTTCATCATCACTTTTCGGTACGCAGTTGTTACCAACGTGTAGTATTTTGCGAGGTTATAGACGTGTTTGTGTAATCACAAGACTGTCAGTTAAGGTTACTTCGACCTTCGCGACTTGCCTTCGTTTAAAAATTGTTTTTCGCGTCACATTAAAGAGAAAGCTAATAAACTATACTTTTTTTTAGAAAAAATTTTTTGTTTTGCGAGCACCGCATGATTTTACCCCGAAAACAGTCACTTTTGTTTGCGCGAATATAAGTCAAAACATTGTATTCCTATTGATAAGGATTTTTGACATCAATATGTGCAAAATCGTTGTATAGTAAAGGACTATCAAATACAATATCTTTGAATAATAGGCTTTCAGAAATTATTTACTTTATATGTGATTGGAAGACAACTTAAGAAGTTATCGATTTTTTTATGAAATGACAAATTTGTGTTCCGTAATAAAAAAAGGTGGTTGGATATATTTTGTCGCACGATAATTTTAAGGTTTTGATGCCGCGCAGCTTAAGAAAGCTCTGATACTTTGTCAATATTGTAGTTAGTGGATTCCTAACAACGCAAGTTCACATAACAGCAATTTAATCGATGCACTTTGTTTTGAAATGACTGTTTTTATCTAAATCTTGGCAAATATTAATGACGAAACTTGTTTTTGTCGTTATTCAATGGTGCAGTTTACGAACAAGGTTTTTATACTTAAAAGGAGGAACTGCAAGCAATCAAAGAGCATTCGTTTGCTGCTGCTAAGGTTACTGTTGCTAGGACACCACTAGACTTGAGAAGTGTTAATTAAAGCCTCAAAACTAACTTCCTTCTTTCTTTTTAGGTAGTTGAGCATATACGAAGCTACGAAAGGGAGATCTCACATTATGCTAGAGAGAAGACAAAAGACAGACAATTTCTGGATTCAAATTTGAGTATTGCCGAGATATGGAGACAATTTAGGAAAAAGAAAGAAGATGTCGGTGTAAATAATACATTGTCTTACAGCTCATTCCGAAATATCTTTCGTACTTTTAAACTTTCATTTAGGAAACCTTACGTCGACACATGTGGCCTATGTGACGGTTATTCAATTATTATAAAATATACAAAAGAGGATCAAGAAAAGGAAGACGCGAGAGCTTTAAAAGCTGAGCATATTCAAAAAGCAGATCAACACTATGACTGCATAAATTATGATCTCAAAATTCTCCCAAAAGAAAAGAATACCAGAAGAGGACGAGCTTGGGTCCTTCCACCCGTATGGAAGTAAAAAAAATATAGTGATTTTAATTTGATTTAGACATTTTCAGCACCGTCTATCGCTATCATAAATATTACAGTGCGACTCGCCGTATCGTAGTCACTTAGGGACGGACCATTAGATTTTTGATTTTTGATTTGATTCGACCACAGCCTTAAAGAAGAAAAAAAAGTTCGAGCACAGCAAATATTCTGAAAAAAAAGATCGTGCAAGATGAAAAAAAAAAAAAATTCGTGCACATAGATACTTTGGTGTCTGTAAATGGTCCGATTGAGATGAAAAAATGTCAAAAATTCATCAAAAGTTTTTGTAGGTGACTACGGTACGGCGAGTCGCACTGTTATACTAAATAATAATGTCTAAGTTAAACAAATTTGTTTAACTTCACACTGCATATATCGTTTGTAAAATCAATAATGAAAAATAAAATAGAAAAGAAAGTCAGCAAGAGAGAAAAATTAAAGCGAAAGGAAGGGACAAAAAAGGGAGCAATAAAGAGGGAAAGAAAGTGAGAAGAAAACATTTAGATGAGAGAAAAAGAAAGAGAGAAAATCAAGGATAAAAAGAGATGATGAAATAGAGAAAGAATCGAAGGGGGAAAAAAAAAGACAGGAAGAAAGAAAGACAAAAGAAGAAAACATTTTTTTTTGAAAATTAATATGAATTTTTATTATAAATTTTTCATAAGTGAAATTTCGAACGGCATATTGTATATTTCCCTCGAAACCGATTGGTTCAAGGGTAATTTGTATACTTGGCCCAATCCTTACATGGCCTTGCTTGTTTGAATCATTATTATATGCATTACTCAACATTTCTATATTATCAGAACTTGTAATCATTAACTTTTGTCAGTGCGTTATTTTGTAATTATAAATGCGCCTCCTATGTAAAAAAATAAATAATAATAATAATATTCATTTGAATTAATTTTGATTGCTAAAGAAGGATCTCATTTGTAAGCATCAAGAGATCTCCTTGCCTTATACTGATATGGTACATCATTGCATGTATATGTAATATATAGAAGGTGAAAAAAATAAATAATAATAAAAAAAATAGCTGGAAGATTTAGTATGACAAGAGAGCAAGCTTAGGGCTGGTTTGGGCATGATTTCTGTGTCATAGCAACACTAATTGGCTTTCAAAATGTGCGTATTCTCATTGGGCGTTGAAAAACAGTTAGGTTAACTAGGCTTTAATTGGCTAAGAATAATACTATGAATCTGATTGGACAAAAAAATACATTTTAACTTTGATATAATAACCGAAAAATTTCAAAACACAACCATTATGCCTAAATTTACTTGCAGCAACACGATAGCTTCTAGTGAGGAATTAAATAATGGTATCCATTGAAGATTTTCGTCAGTTTATCCATTTTGTAAATGAGAGATTCTCACAATTAGCGGAGCGGTACGAAGAACTAAAACTAATTACCACAGATATACTAAAACGGGCAGAGGAAATAGAAAGAAAGTCTGTCGGCGGGGATGCGCAAATGCGCATGCAAACTGATGCCGGAGGAAGTTATTTCGTCTTGTGAACCCACTGAACTGATAGCGGTCGGCGGGGATTTCGAAATAGATCAAGTGCGCATACAAACTGATGAGGAGGAAGTTATTTCGTCTTGTGAACCCACTGAACTGATAGTGAGGCAAAATGAAAAAGTGCAAAAGAAAGTTAAAAGAAGAAAAAAGAGAGTCAGACAAAAAATCGATCAGCATGTAAGTACTACTAATTAATTAATCCGGGATGTTGTATATACCTTCTTTCCCACCTTTTGTCCGTTGGCCTTAGAGTTTACCTAGTGTTATACATTTTCCAATTATTTCTATTTTTGAATCCACTAGTACTCAGTTTTACCAAACCCTATAACTTCAATCCACTCAGTTTGAAAGCTGCCTGTTTTATAATAATAAGTTTTTCTATTTTATGATTAAGATTTTAGTATTACCTATTTGTCCATTTTAACAATGGATGATTTTGTCCGTGCAGGAAATTTTTTTAGCCCGCTGGCATGCGCACGGAATTTATTTTATAGAAAAGCAATGATTCTAGTGGCAATTTTGGCTTGCAGGAATTTTTTTTTGGCCGGCCGTGCAGGAACCCCCCCCCCCCTTAGAAGCCTATTTTTCAAACATATATTTTTTTAATTGACGAATCAAGCATATAATCAATCAATCTCTTATAATCAATTAAAGAATCAATCAATTAACCAATCAATCAATCAACAAATTAACCAATCAATCAATCAACAAATCAAACAAGCAATCAATCAACCTATTAATTAACCAATAAATCAATCAACAAATCAAACAAGCAATCAATCAACCTATTAATTAACCAATCAATCAATCAACAAATCAAACAAGCAATCAATCAACCTATTAATTAACCAATCAATCAATCAACAAATCAAACAAGACATCAATCAACCTATTAATTAACCAATCAATCAATCAATAAATCAAACAAGACATCAATCAACCTATTAATTAACCAATCAATCAATCAACAAATCAAACAAGACATCAATCAACAAATCAAACAATCAATCAATCAACCTATTAATTAACCAATCAATCAATCAACAAATCAAACAAGACATCAATCAACCTATTAATTAACCAATCAATTAATCAACAAATTAACCAAGCAATCAATCAACAAATCAAACAATCAATCAATCAACCTATTAATTAACCAATCAATCAATCAATCAACAAATCAAACAAGCAATCAATCAACCTTTTAACTAACCAATCAATCAATCAACAAATCAAACAAGCAATCAATCAACTTATTAATTAACCAATCAATCAATCAACAAATTAACCAATCAATCAATCAACAAATCTAACAATCAATCAACCTATTAATTAACCAATCAATCAATCAATCACTAAATTAACCAATGAATCAAAAAAAAAACTCAAACAAGCAATCAATCAACCTATTAATTAACCAATCAATCAATCAACAAATTAACCAATCAATCAATCAACAAATCAAACAAGCAATCAATCAACCTATTAATTAACCAATCAATCAATCAACAAATCAAACAATCAATCAATCAACCTATTAATTAACCAATCAATCAATCAACAAATCAAACAAGCAATCAATCAACCTATTAATTAACCAATCAATCAACAAATCAATTAAGCAGCCAATTGATTAAAAGTTTTGTGAAGGGGAATTTAAGAAATAAAAGCGTGTCTATAAAATAATACTTCTTAGAGTGACCTTAGAGCTATCACACTTAAAGAAAATCTAATCATGATACTTTTGTCTTAGCCTAATGAAACACCTGAAGAAACACCAACGGTTCCTGAGGTAGATTTCTCACAAAATAAAGACCTGAAGTACTTGACTTCCGAGCTTGGTAGACAGCCGGATAATGAGAGTCGTGTTGTGCTATATCTTAAATACCTATCATGTTGTCGATTCAACACAGAATTTAACCCTGGTGGCATAGTTAGATTCACAGAACAAGATGCGAGAGAACTTGGCCAGTGGACAACTCAGCAGACCGAGAACAACCATCAAAACCAATCTCCCCAGGTGATTATTTTACTTCAAATATTTATGAAATCACTTATGTGTTCTCAGTTCAAAATTTGAGGGAGTGGCTTTTGTATACATATTTATACTGTATTCAACTAGTACCCTAATGCTTGAAATTATCATATGGTACCAAAAATGTTTTGAACAAAACCATTTGCTTTTCGGTGATTAGATTTATTTGCAAATTAAGCACTGTATCTTCTTCAAACAACATTTTTTTCATATTTGTGTGGGAAAGTGAAATACTAAAATTTATCATATGACCCGTATTTTGCCCGGCACACTCTCTTAAGAAAACCTCAGGAAAAAAGTCACATGATGTAGTCCATATGGCTTTTTCACCTGGTCCGTACAAACACCTATGGACCCACTACTCGAAACATCACAATAAAAATGACCTTTAATTAAAAAAGAGTGGGTCATATGATAAAAAACTTATTGACTGAGTTAGGTCGGGTCGTACGTCATGACCGCGAGCCAAGTATTTTCCCGTACAGCCCTCCCACTCAATCAATAATTACTTAATATTTTTTTATCTTTCTACAAACTCAGATAATCAAGAAGCTTAACTGTGCCATCGAGCAAAAATATCAACTTGCTTCTCAGCAGGCAATGGAAATAGGTATGAAAAAGGAACAAAAAATGACCAGTCTTCACCTATTACCTTGAAAAATAGAAAAATATCATGTCTGGGGAGTGGCACCCATGGCTTCATCATTACTAGTCCAACATAATAATTGCTACACGACACTCTCATTTACGTATTCTATTTTTATACGGAACCAGCCCTTTTCACTATTATCTTGCCTATTAAGTTATATTAAGAACACACAAACAAGCCATATTTCAACAAAACTGGTCAATGAATCACCTTAGGTTGTGTCCAATTCTATTAAATCAAATTTATGTTATTGAAGAACAATTATGCACTAATTATGAACATCTCGTTGTTCAGTTTTGTTGAAGGATCGAGAGCCACATATATTCTGAGTTTGCACTGTAAAACATACTGACTCAGACCTTTAATTTACTATATTATATGTTTTCTAAATAAGTAATTATAAGCCATATCAAACCTCTTGGTTACAGAGTTATAAGTGGGGGTTTGGCCATGTGTAACTTTGAGTGGTCATTTTGAAATTTCAGTGCCTTTTTTCGTGTACCAATAGGTTTGATTTGCTCTCATTTGTTACTTCAATTTGGTTTTAAGAGTATTACTAATTCCGTCTATTTGTGATAGGTAAATTCTTATTAGATGCCGAGGCAACTTTTAAAAACAACAATTTAACAAGTGAACATATGAGAGGTGAAGGCCCAGGAAGACCTACCACAATATCAATATATGAAGTCCTTGCAAACAGCCAAAACTCCATCTCATCAGAGGCAGCATTAAGAGAGACCACATATGTTGCCATGGCACTGTCTAAATTTCCACTCCTATCTTTTGTAAATGAACCAATATCACACTTTTCAAGTTCCCTGGTTAGATCATGCATACAGTTGCTTCCAGATACATTGCAGGAGTCAATGAACATTCCACCAAACATTTGTAATGCATATTGCAAAATTTCTCCATATGTTCATGATGTTACTAATATAAAACTTGAAGGACTATCCCCAGAAATTCCAGTGCAAAAGCTAATCCCAAATGATGGTGATGGCCTGGTTGAGCTTGAGTTGGAAGGCCAACTACATAGTGCAGTTTATCATCGCCTTTTTGCGGTGGACGCCCCAGAACTCTATTGTACAGCTTTTGCAAACTCTGATAGCGGACACACCACAAAACGACGCAATGGCCATTTGTCACACCTTGCTGTTCATTTTTATGTGAATAGTTTCTCAGGGCCAAATGCCACAGGAACCATCAGAAGAGAGCTTCCAATCAACAGTGAGCCAAAAGACAAGTATGGTAGAACAATATCCTCTTTTTGGTTTGTGTGGCTTTCCAGTCCAAATGAAGGAGAACTATCGATTATTGATACAATACAACAGCTTATAAAGAACCACAGTGCAAGTTGTAGGGTAATATCAAATATAAATCCAAGAGCTGCAACTGCAAACAATCCCTTTCTGTTGAATCTCAATGCTCTTCTTGTGCTTTCTGGATTCTGTCATGTCTATACAAGGTAATTATAAATTAGTAATTTATCCTTAAGTAAGCTAATTAACTAATTATAAGGGGAGGTGTGCCTGTGTATTTCTAATGAGACAGTTGTGATATAATCTGCTTTTGTGCTAGATAGTGAGAAAAGGATGTCATAGAAAAAATTCAAACTTACGTTTACTTAAATAAATTAGTGATTTTGTAAATTTACCAATTCAGAATAAATTATCCCTGATGTCATCCCATTTGGAAAGCATCAAAAAAAAAACACAAGCAGTTTCTGATATTTGTGGTTTTGATAAGACTAAGTTAACAAAGGGACGTTTTGCCATTTTAAATCTCTTAATTCAAATATATTAAAAAAAATTATATTTCTATTTTTAATCAACCTGTTTTGCTTCACTATCATTATCATAATTAATTTTGAATTGGTAAATTTCCTTAATCACTAATTCACTTAATACTTAATTTAGTTTAACTTTCATTTTTTTTTTCTATGGCAGCCTTTTGACAAGTTAGCTTATTTTAAGTTGTATATATAAAATGAAAAGCTTAAAGACAAAATAAATAGAGGATCTTACATGAGCGCACAGAGATATGGATTCTATCTTCGAGTGTTCAACTGATATCTCACGAGTGAGTGCATGGAACGAGAAGACACGAGAAGATAAAATCCATATTTCCAAGCACCTATGTAATGTTCTGTTTATTATATAAAGTCATGAAAAAGGATATAATTTTTTTTTTACCAGTTAGAAAATTGAAGAAAAACTCTTTGATAATAACTTAAATAGCATAACTTACATAATGTATGATCACCATATAGGTACAGCCCAGATGTGTCACTATTGCAACTCCAGTCCATTGCCAAACAGTACAAACTTGGTTGTATTTGGTCAGACTACAATAACACCAACATTGTTTTGGGAGTGAAACAACCTGCAGGTAGTACGTATACAGCACCAATGAATATTCCAGAAATGCTGGGATTCCCACTTAAACTACAGCTCCCAGGTAAACAGCCAATCAGACTCCAACCATGGCATGAACGCCAATACAAACGTCAGCTAGAGCATGCTACAAGAACAATTTACAGACACCACCAAAAGCAGCTATCAGAGTTACCATATGGATTTGTGATTGATATGCAGTCTGAAAGGTAAATTGCATTACACATAAGTATTTGTTTTGATATGAAAACATTCTGAACAGCTTCTACTTAAAATCTGAACTTTCAAGTTTTATTCTAAACACTGACTTCTTTATACTGATTCTTCTCTTTTTCTCTATAGGAATACGAACTAGAAGCCAGAAGAAGAAGAATAGAGGGAAGATGGATAATTTTTGGTCTAATCGCCTGTTCTGTTTTATTGGTAGCCACCGTTATTTGTATTATATTATATGGAGAAACTGATTTATTTTTTAACTAGTATATTCATGTATATAGAAGTTTATTTGATGTAAATATTTTTTGTCAATTATTCTATGATTGTATTCAGTTTATTTATATTTTTCACTTCAACTATAAATTTTGGAAAATACATTCAAAGTTGTGTTATTTCTTGCGTGTATAGCTAAAACTACGCTTATTTTATGGGTTTAGAGTGAAATAGACTAGTAGTTAGTTTAAAATTTACAGGATTTCCGATGTTTTTCGTAGTTTCTAGCACAGTTTTGTAAGTGAAAACACTGCATATTTTACTAGCTTAACTTTTCGTTGGAGGCTGTTCTCACTGTATTTCCGGAGTTTTCGAGTTACACTAGTTAAAATGAGTTCTTCTTTGAGTGTCAGACCGGATGTACGGAAACCTGAAATACTTTAAATCAGGCGGTAGTATCTTGTTCTGAACCGGAGTCGAGATGAAGCGCCGCAATGCTGAACAACTACCGTGTTTCTTGTGCCAACGGATGTTCCGAAGAGAAAAAGACCTCAAGAAACATGTAGTTGGATACCACAATATCCAACACAAATCTGGCTTTCGTCATTATTGCCCATATTGCGACGCGAAGATGCCTTTTCTTCATTCCCTCTTCGTACACTTGTATCGCTGTGGCCGTAAATGGTACAGCAAATGATACTTATTTAAAACGGCTCTTATAGGAGCCACAAACTCAAGAAGAGTTAAGACCTTAAATGCTTTATTGTTTGTATAGTTATATGCTTGAAGCAAGCGATAAATAACAAGACAAACACTAATTCAGTGTTTAGTCGATAGAAGTCAGTTTTAAATTTGCCGCTTCAAAACTGAAATCATTGTTATATGCTTGAAGCGAGCGATAAATAACAAGACAAACACTAATTCAGTGTTTTGTCGAGAGCCTTCAGTTTTAAATTTGCCGCTACAAAACTGAAATCATTGTTAAACAAGATGACTATTGATGACTATATAAATATCCGAGGGCTTTTCGGAATACGACCAAATCTCCGTAAAACTTCGTGCATTTTGATCTACCGGCTTCGGAAAATTTGATTCACAACTCACGTATTCCCTAGGGGTAGATATAGGTATGATTGACAGCATGTTAATGAAGGACATATTCCCTTGAGTAAAAGACATGAACCAATCATGTGCTTGCTCGGTCATGCATAGATTTTCGTGTCGGCGGCAGAGGTGATAATTGATTTAAGGGCAATGTCCAAAAGACAATAGGCATTCTGCCTTATGCATGAAATTGGTGGTATGATGTGTGATGATAATACACACAGCTCAATCATTATGAAAATTGATTATTTTTAAGAAGTCTTCACCCATTGGTTGAGCCATGTGATATCACAAATCACACCACCAATTTCATAGGTACAGAATAAAACTATAAAGGACAATGTTAAAGTGGAAGCTGTTTCTTGTATTTAGAACAGGTTCCCATTTAAATCTGTACTACTATCCCATTTAAATCTGTACTTATGCAAATTGTGTTGATGTGTGCTAAACACATGTACAGGTCAACCAATCAGAGAAGTTCACTTCAGAAATAATATACTCTGATTGGTTGAACTGTGTGTTTAGCACACATCAACACAATTTGCATAAGTACAGATTTAAATGGGATAGTACAGATTTAAATGGGATAGTACAGATTTAAATGGGAGCCTGTTGTATATAGATATTCCATATCTTGAGTAACTATATTATATACCAAATTTAGTTGGATAAAGTTGCATGACATATTTTATCATTTCTGTTTCTGCTTATAATGTTAATGAATTTTAAGCATACTACTATGGTAAATACCCTTATTACCTTTATTTTCTGACATTTATAGTGGGTCACACGGCTGCAAATACAAAACTGTACGGACAGGAGAACAATTTCTCCAACGAAAAGCCTCCTCAGTTGTAGGAATTGGTGGCCAAAGTACGGGTATGGGTTTGTTCACCTTGAAAGAAATAGATATGGGAAGATGGATTACAAGTTATGCCCCCCTTGCCAGAGTTCACCTTGGACATAGCCACTCTACTTCAGACTACATCATCAAAACAACAAGAGATGGGTCTGAAGTAGAGATTGATGGCAAACTCTGTCCACTTGGCTTGGGGGGTTTAATTCAAGATGGAACATTTCCATTCTTCCTAGCTAATGAGAAGTTTGGTAGTCTCATCAAGCAGCGAACAAACTGTGAGTGGGCACTGCGGGATGGCGAGATTTGGTTCAGAGCTACAAGAAACGTCTTGGATGGTGAGGAACTTCTTACCAAGTACTCACATGACAACAGCTATTGGACTGCAATTTTTTCAAAGAGCCAACAACAAGAACTGAGGCTAGCTCTTATGAAGGCAAATAATCTCTTAGAAGCTGAAACAATCTTGAGAGGTTTCGTCTTCACAAGTTGAGGTATTTATAAATTACATTTTGTACATTTTATCAAATATATTTTTACAGTACCATAACAATTACAAATTCACACCACTCGTAGATATTCTGACATTCAAAAAATATTTGAACTTCTTAATTAAGACTTAACGTTTTTAAGTTTACTAACTGAAGAATCTTTAATTCTGATTTGTTTAAAGTTATTTTAAGTTCTTCTAAGGTCACTTAACTTAAAGGCTATTAAATAAGCACATAATTAAAGCATGTACAATTGTTTGTTTGTTATGGTCTTCGTCGTGTCAAGTTAGCCAAAACTCACTGAATACATATCACTTCGTTGTCAAGGTAAGGCTTGAAAACCGCGCGCAATTAACTAATTAACTGATCACCATATGGCATCAATATTCATTACAGTATAGCTTGCGCAAGCAAGGGCAGCACTGATGTAGGTACTTTCGGGCCTATATTAGATGAGAAATTGCATCTTAAAAAGGGTTTAAACCTTAAATGTTAGAACTATGCATTCTTGCGTCGAAAAAGGGTATCAATAACGCCTTTAAAGAGAGGTTTAAGCTTTTCGTTGGTTGAATGTGTGTTCTTTAGTCAACAAAGGGGTCTTCGTTATCAAACCTCCTTTTATGTTGCTAATGTTCATATGTATAAACTAGTTTTCTTCGGTTTATAGACAAGTATTTAGTCATTGATTACCTAATCTCAATTCCATTTATTGTATCAATAAAATGCACTTATTTGTCGGTTCCGCAAGCCCACCTACCAGGCATCCTGTAAACCACGGACTGGACTGGACCCAGAAAACACGGACTGGACTGAGTCCGTGTTTTACAAATCGTTGTAAAACACGGACTGAGTCCGTGTTTTACAACGATTTGTAAAACACGGACTGATTATCAGATTATCAGATTAGTAACATGAACTACTGAGTCCGTGTTTTACAAATCGTTGTAAAACACAGACTCAGTCCGTGTTTTACAACGATTTGTAAAACACGGACTGACACATAAATAACATTATCAGATTAGTAACATGATAGAGTCACGTACACATAACGCAACGTAACGCAAGGATTACAGGTTAAAACTACCGCTCACGGTAACAAAATTAATTAGTAATATTTGACAAAAATATTTATAAAAATATTTAAAAAAATATTTAATAAAAATATTTATCGTTCGGCTTGTCACACATTGACCTCAAGTGATGCGAGAGTGTCACACAAAGGCAAATATATGATTTTCGAGGAAATTCAAATGATAAAATTCGTGCAATAAGCGTTTTTTTAAATAGAGTTGACTTCTTGATCAACACAGTAAGACATTCCCACCTAATGAATACAATACTGAACAACTACAACAAGCGGTTTATTTTGGATTAGAAATAGATCACAATAAAGTATAATATTCGTTATACACATTGCTTTACATTTAAGATTCATCTTGAAGCTTCTAGATAACAATCAATCGTTATTAAAGATTAGAACCCATACTTTGGCATTCTTAATTGCAAATAATCAAACATCATATGGAATCATGGATAGAAAAGGTAGGTTGATATAAAATTTGTGTATTTCAACTGTCTCCCTGTGTATTCAGTTTTCGGGATACCTGTGGTGTTTTTGAAGATCTTGTTGCATCATGGAATTATCGAGTGTGCAGTCAAATATTGATATTCTGTAGCGAATAATTGACGCCGTTAAAAATAAGCCCTCAAAGAGACATGCGACTACTGCTAGTTTTGAGAATGTGAATTAAAAAGAAAGAAAGAAAGAAAGAAAGAAAGAAAGAAAGAAAGAAAGAAAGAAAGAAAGAAAGAAAGAAAGAAAGAAAGAAAGAAAGAAAGAAAGAAAGAAAGAAAGAAAGAAAGAAAGAAAGAAAGAAAGAAAGAAAGAAAGAAAGAAAGAAAGAAAGAAAAAGAGAAGTTTGTAAAAGCGATGGTATTTTCTACATTTACCATTACCAGTTAAATAAGTTAATCAGCTGAATCATATTTAGTCTATACCTCAAGTGACAAGTGTCAGACCAACTGTCTAGGGTAGACTTTATACAAACAATAGCGATGTTTGTTAAAATTAAACAACATATTCAATAATCAATCAATTTAATCTTTCATAATTTACATTACACACAGGAAACACGATAATAACGAATACAGCCAGCCGTCTATTTAGTAATGTTTCCCGGGGGGGGGGGGGGGTGTTGAGTTTTTTGAGTTTTCTGTCATGAACAGGGTATATTTTTACCCCATTTTCCGATTCCTTAGTGTGTTTTTTTTGTCATAATCAGGTATCAATATTTAATCGATCAATAAGTATTCTTATTTAAAGGCTAATACGTTATTTGGTGTTTTTGAAATTCTTTTATTCTTGTCAAGTGATGACTAACAGTATACACATTCGACATCACGAAAAAAAAATTGATAGATTTGCGAACTTTTTTTTACTAGTATATTATATTATGCTATAAGTACGTGTAAAAAGTTTGCAATTTGTTAAAGTTGATACATTCGTGTATCAGACCACATATGAGCTCATATCACAAATCACCTACAAACACACAGAATATATCCCTCTACCCTAACAATAGAGTCCGATTACCCTCTATTATTTAAACAAACGATTGATTGTTACTAGAAGCTTCAAGATGAATCTTAAATGTAAAGCAATGTGTATAACGAATATTATACTTTATTGTGATCTATTTCTAATCCAAAATAAACCGCTTGTTGTAGTTGTTCAGTATTGTATTTATTAGGTGGGAATGTCTTACTGTGTTGATCAAGAAGTCAACTCTATTTAAAAAAACGCTTATTGCACGAATTTTATCATTTGAATTTCCTCGAAAATCATATATTTGCCTTTGTGTGACACTCTCGCATCACTTGAGGTCAATGTGTGACAAGCCGAACGATAAATATTTTTATTAAGTATTTTTTTAAATATTTTTATAAATATTTTTGTCAAATATTATTAATTAATTTTGTTACCGTGAGCGGTAGTTTTAACCTGTAATCCTTGCGTTACGTTGCGTTATGTGTACGTGACTCTATCATGTTACTAATCTGATAATGTTATTTATGTGTCAGTCCGTGTTTTACAAATCGTTGTAAAACACGGACTGAGTCTGTGTTTTACAACGATTTGTAAAACACGGACTCAGTAGTTCATATTACTAATCTGATAATCTGATAATCAGTCCGTGTTTTACAAATCGTTGTAAAACACGGACTCAGTCCGTGTTTTACAACGATTTGTAAAACACGGACTCAGTCCAGTCCGTGTTTTCTGGGTCCAGTCCAGTCTGTGGTTTACAGGATGCCCACCTACCATACAACTGTGTCAGTCTATTTATTCTTATAATAATAATAATAATAATTATCATTTATATAGCGCCGATATCCTTAAGCTCATCGGCGCTTTACATTTTGAAAATCAAAAGATTCAAAAACATGAAAAAGACAATTAAATTTCATACATTTACTTTTTTTTTACATATATCATATTTCATACATTAATTGCAGTAAAAGTAAAAATAAAATATAATAACTATATAAATTAAAACATTTCAATTTTAAGAATATGCTAAATTAAAAAGGTAAGTTTTTAAATGTTTTTTAAAAATATCTAAAGAAGAAATTTTTCTAATATTCTCTGGAAGGGAATTCCATAAAAACGGAGCAGCGACTGAAAATGATCTTTTGCCATATGTTTTGAGATTAAAGGTAGACCTTTGTAATAAGTTTGACGAAGAAGATCTCAGAGAACGAGCAGGAATGTAAAAATTTAAAAGATTAGATAGATAGGAAGGAGCCAGTCCATGCAGAGATTTAAAAGTAATAAGAAGAATTTTATACTGAATCCGTTGCTCTACGGGCAGCCAATGAAGAGATTTAAGAATAGGTGTAATGTGCTCCTGCTTTCGAGAGTAAGTGACAAGTCTTGCTGCGGCATTTTGTACCAGTTGAAGCTTTCGAATAGAATTTAGTGGAAGGCCATACAACAGGGAATTACAAAAATCAAGTTTTGAAGAAACGAACGCATGAACTAGGGTTTCGCAAGCAGCAGGACTAAGGGAATTACGAATTTTCCAGATATTATGTAAATGAAAAAAGCATGATTTACAAGCAGATGTTATATGAGAGTCAAGAGATAGATTCGAATCAAAAATTACACCAATATTACGAACGGAGGAAGAAGGAGCAACGTCAAAGCCAGATATATTAAGAGAATCAACACTGGGGGAAGCACGATGAGTAGCTGAAAGAACAGCTATTTCGGTCTTGTCACCATTAAGTTTTAACTTGTTATCATGCATCCACTTGTCAATATCTCTAGTACATACTTCAACCTTTAGTTTAGCAGATGCCACTTCATCATTTGAAGAATCAGAAAAAGAAATGTAGAGCTGAGTATCATCAGCATACAAATGAAAGTCTAAACCATGAGAAAGGATAATATCTACTAAAGGAGAAGTGTATAGAAGAAATAAGATTGGTCCCAGAACTGACCCTTGAGGAACACCACAATCAAATGAGCGATGTGAAGACTTGCCCCCTTCAACAGAAACAAAAAAGGTTCTACTTTCTAGATATGACTGAAACCATTTCAATGCTGAGCCTCCAATCCCAAAAACAGTTTCAAGTCTATTTAACAGGATTCCATGATTTACAGTATCGAAGGCTGCTGACAGGTCAAGTAAGATAAGAAAGACAGCTCTGTTTTCATCAATAGAACGCAGTATATCATTATGAACTTTTATGAGAGCTGTTTCGACACTGTGGTATTTCTTGTATGCAGATTGCAAAGGTTGATAAAGATCATTATTCTCAAGGTGCTCAACCAATTGCAGAGCAACCACTTTTTCAATGGCCTTGCCGAGGAACTTTAAGTTTGAAATAGGACGAAAGCTAGAGAATTCGTCAGTTGGCAAGCTCTGTTTTTTAAGAAGTGGCTTTATAACAGATGACTTTAAAGTAGCAGGAAATTCACCAGTTTCCAAAGAGAGATTAACAACTTTCGTAATAACTGGAAGCAAAAAATTAATGGACATTTTTAAAACCTTAGCAGGGACTGGATCAAGCTCACAAGATTTACATGCAATAGGAGTGATTATCTTCAAAAGGGCTTCAGGTGACATTTTAGCAAAAGACATAAGACAAGTGTTTACATTCATTGGTTTTTCTTTAGTAACACAATAAGGATCAGTTTGAAAGCCGTTCTGAATGCTGCTAATCTTGTCAATGAAAAAGTCAGCAAAAGAACTAGCCAGTTGATTTGAGGAAGGAGCAGGAGGATAGCTCAATTCAGCATTCTTGAAAGTCATTTTTTCAAATGAAGAAAATAGAACTTTTTGGTCAGACTGGTGCTCATTTATCAGGTTAGAAAAATAATTAGATTTAGATGATTTAATTAGATTCTTAACAGTATTGCGTTGAGCAACAAAAAGATCCCTATCTACTGTGAGACGAGTAATGCGCCATCTTTTCTCTAAGTTTCTTCTCTTCTTAATCTCAGCCTTAATCTCGGGTGAGTACCAGGGAGAGAAAGGACGAAGAGTGACAATACGTTCCTTCAGAGGAGCATGAGAATCAAGAATAGAGGATAGCTGCGAATCATACTGATCAACAAGGCAGTTAAGATCATTAGATTGGGATTTTACAAAGGAAGAATTGGAGAGATCATTCAAAAAGTTTTCGTAGATGATGCCCTTTAGATTTCGGCATCTAGAAATAATTTTCTCAAGAGGAGGTTTCTTTACCAAAAGCTCACAGAAAACAGCTGAATGATCTGAGATAGCTGGGTCACGAACATATACATTGTCAATGATGAGCTCATCATTTCTAGTAATCAAAAGATCAAGAACATGATTCCCCTGATACGTGGTCTCCTTTACATGTTGAGTTAAATTAAAGCAGTCTAAAATATCAAGAAACTGTATAGCAGCTCCATTTGAAGTGTCTTGTATATGAAAATTAAAATCACCCACTAAAAAAACTGAGTTTGAACTAGATGAAATTTGTTCTAGAAAAATCTGAAATTCGTCGAAAAACATCTTGTTTGAAAGTTTATTACGGGTCGAAGGAGGCGGTCTGTAAATAACAAAAACAGAAATGCATACTGGAGAAGACTGAACAGACATTCCCATGACTTCGAAAGATTTAAACTTGTTGAGCGGAATTTTCTTCAGTTTCAAAGACTTCTTATATAAAAACCCAACGCCACCACCTCGACTACTTCTAGGTATATGTTGAAATAAAAAGCCGTTTGGAGTAAGTTCGTTAATAAGTAAATATAAACGGTAAATAATTTACGTTCGTTTGAACGAAGTGAATTAGAACGTAACTGATAATTGTTCCGATAAGAACTGGTACATAATAGATTCCAAACTGCTTGGTATAGAACTATGGAAACTAAGGAATCTTTCATTCACTAAAGTCATGACTTTGCCATGTCTTTATGTGAAGGAGCAAGTCAAAGGAGCATCGTTGAGCGGCGTAGAGGCTTGTTTCGTTTTGTTTTGCTCATTATTTGCTGGCTTGCTTTCAGTTTATCCTCGAGCTCGCGAAGTATTTGCTGGGACATTGTAACAATTTTGGCTCTGCAGTGACATAGTGATTTTGGCGCGCTTTGTTGTGCTTGCGCGGGATCTGCGAAGTCAATTTTGTTTATCAATTTAAGGTGACTCCAACATAATTGAAAGCGTATTTGATACATTTTTTTAACTCGCTCGTATCGCTTCAAAACCCCACCAATGAATCTGAATTTTACATATGTGTTACTTCAAGTATTTATGCTTCTAGCAGTTAATTCGAAATGTTATTTTATAGCCGCGTTTGCCGTTACAAGCCGATTTTCTAACAATGATATTTCCAAATATTGCGCTCTAGCTCGGAAAAAAATCTATCGATTTTTATGAAACTTCAGATTTCTAATAAATAGATAATCATCTTGCAGTGTATTGAGTTTGAAGAAAATTTATAGAGCGGGAGTAAAGTTACAAGACCGATTTAAAAATGGACCATAAAACCTTTAATTAATAAACATTGATAAACATGCGTTAAAATTTCACAAATACTTAACCGATTTCCCCAATTTTTAAACGTCAGAATAAGCATTATTTCAGTAATATACAGCTTTGATTTCAAAGCTATACCTGTAAAAGGGACTGAGTTATTAAGTTTTTGCTAGAACAACAAAAGCGCTATGAAAATATCAAAACTTTTAAATTCATAGATTCCCCGTTTAATTTTTAATACGTGAAAAAATATTAAGAAAACTAACTAGTGACAACTAGCTTATTCCTTCGTTAACTTACTAAGCAATTCAGCTGGTTTTTAAGGGCCTCTGTTTCAAAGTAGTAAGACGAAATGTGGAGGTATATCTGTTTTGCTTCAAAGTTTTTTATGAACGGCGCTAATGAATTCAATCTCGAACCGGCTTCGTTCGGTCGGCTAATGTTCGCGTTGTTTGCAGGTGAGTGCTATTATTAATAATTTGCAAGTGTTCAGTTTTGTCGGTGGGGGAGGGGGAGTGGCGATTTTTCTTTCCTTCTAAGAACTCAAGCGTTTGTTATTTCTGTTTTCTCAGCTTGTATTTTGTTTTCTTGTTTCATTTTTTACAATTTTAGAGATGTATCAATGTCGTGATTTCTAACAGCACTTTTTGTAATAGTTTGTTTTAGTGTGCGCGTTCTAGTTTCTTAAGGAACAATTAAGTAAAGAACTATTGAAGCTTTATTAAAAAAATCGTTCCATAAGGTGCAAATTATGCAAATTATTCATAATACCACTCACCTGGAACAGCGCGAACATTAGCCGACCGAACGAAGCCGGTTCGAGAATGAATTCATTAGCGCCGTTCATAAAAAACTTTGAAGCAAAACAGATATACCACCACATTTCGTCTTACTACTTTGAAACAGAGGCCCTTAAAAACCAGCTGAATTGCTTAGTAAGTTAAGGAAGGAATAAGCTATTTGTCACTAGTTAATTTTCTTAACATTTTTTCACGTATTAAAAATAAACGGGGAATCTATGAATTTAAAAGTTTTGATATTTTCATAGCGCTTTTGTTGTTCTAGCAAAAAATTAATAACTTAGTGCCTTTTATAGGTATATTACTGAAATAATGTTTATTCTGAAGTTTAAAAATTGGGGAAATCGGTTAAGTATTTGTGAATTTTTTAACGCATGTTTATCAATGTTTATAAATTAAAGGTTTTATGGTCCATTTTTAAATCGGTCTTGTAACTTTACTCTCGCTCTATAAATTTTCTTCAAACTCAATACACTGCAAGATGAGTATCTATTTATTAGAAATCTGAAGTTTAATAAAAATCGATAGATTTTTTCCGAACTAGAGTGCAATATTTGGAAATATCATTGTTAGAAAATCGGCTTGTAACGGCAAACGCGGCTATTAAATAACATTTCGAATTAACTGTTAGAAGCCTAAATACTTTAAGTAACACATATGTAAAATTCACATTCATTGGTGGGGTTTTGACGCGATACGAGCGAGTTAAAAAAATGTATCAGATACGCTTCCAATTATGTTGGAGTCACCTTAACGAGTTTATGTTGAACTAATTGCAAGTTAAACCTTACGACTTCTACTATAGTTCGTACTAACTATAACTTGTAAGCTAGACTTTTATAAACATGTAAACCCTCTATCTAAATAATAGCTACATTTGTGAATGTAAATTAACACATTGATTGTTTAATGAAAATAATAAATAATAATAATACATTTAATGCAAATTGTTTTCTGATGGTTTGATTGACACTAAAAATTAACTAATTTTTGATTGACTAATTGTAACTTTAAAATAATCAAAATTTACAAGGTATAGAGTATTATATATACTATTAGAATGCATTCATTATATCAGTGAAACACAATTAACTATTTATGCAAAATAGTGCTAATTAAACAATACTCTACCTTGTACTAATTATTAAAATAAGTTAAGTAATTTTAAATACATATATTGCATTTTTTCCACATGTTGATAAAATCCGGGATAAAATCACATGAACAACTCACTTTTGTAATTAAAAGAGGCCGAACAAGCCTTGTCTTAAAGTTACAGTATCGTCATACAAAATGCTTTTACTTGTTTTCTATTATCATGGTTGCTTAACTACAAAACAAATTTATTATCAAGCAATGGTTAATGGTTTTTAGAATTATGATGTTATGTATCTAATCATGAATTAAACATGAAATTAATATTTAACGACTATGTATTTAGTCATTTAAACAAATGTAAATATTGATGTAGAACACTCAGCTATACCAAGACCACTTGTTCTTATGGCCTTAGATCATATATCTATGAAACTGCATGCTTGTCATTGAATATCATTTTTTTACATTTCTATGTACTCCAAAATTAAATCTTTCCTTGGTGGTTTCTAGGTGTTGTCGCCCGAAACCAGCGGAGTTACCAGGTGATTCGCCCGTAACTCTGCAAGAGACAACATTTTGCAGTTTTTTTTTTTTAAACACGTATTAGCAGCTTGGAATCGATCAATTAAGAGGCCGTCTCAGTAGTGATCGAGCAAAGCTGGAAATGGCCCAAAAATCGACCCACCTCAAAATTTGTACGATCAAAGCCTGTCATTTGTGTGTGGCCTTGTCAATTTCATTATGTAATTAATATTTGCCTTGTAAAAACACCCGACAAGTACAGCAATAGATATATTTCGAAAACTTTGCTTTTACGAACAATATTACGATAGTCTTTCCTGTCTAAGCTCTTACATCTTATTTCAATTGCGCTGAAAGCTTGGCAATGTTTAGTACATGTTGTAAAAAAAATATACTTTACTCGCCGCCAGACAGTCAACTGAGAACTGATTTCGCTAGCACGGCCCTCGAATCTTTATTTTCTTTGTTTGTTTTACAAGAATTACATACAATACGACACATTCAGTAGCTTGTTCACAGTAGTAGCTAGTAAAGCGATCTTCATGGTAAAGTGTGGAATAGGCGTTTATCTTGTGAAAGAGCGTGGTAGCTCTTTACATCGTCGAAAAATAGATGAATAAACGGTATCGATAGCACAATCAAGTTCGAAATATCTTCTCATTTATAAACAAACTGGGCATTTCGTACGAAGGAGATCTCATACTTTACAGAGCAGTTAAGACTCCAGCTATTTTCAGATGTGTCTATACTTCAACTGAGTATTTCAATGAATTAATTATTAGAATATTACACTTTTGCTTTGCTTCAAAGGGATATTTGAATCAGCTGAGCCTGAACGAGGTACTCAGTTAGTGTGTGTTACAGATATCGAGATGCATTTGGTATTTATTGGAGACATTGCCAGATTCCCCCGATATTGCAGCTTATTCATTAGGAGAATCACAGGGAGATAGTTTCATCAGTAAAAGTTTATCACAAGCGATATATCAGGCTTCAAACATAGTTGGATCAGATGATTTGATGCGTGTAATTAAAGTGACGCGATATACATGATATAAGCTACACAATAAGTTTTCAATCAAAATTGTAATAATAATGTCGACCGTGTAGAAATCGTATGTTGGTATAAAGCTAACTGAAAATACCGATACAGTAAGTAATCAATAGTCATTTCCTATGCAATAAAAATCAACGCCAAAAGGCGCAAAACTATCACATTTTATATTTATCAACTATCCCCCAAACACATTCTTCATCATATCGGTGATTGACAAAATACCTATTTTCTATTTCAATTGTAATTATATTTCACACTTGTCAGTTTATTCATGATCTTTTACAAGACAATGTATATATCAAACATAAAATCATGAATAAATTAAAGTAATTACATAAAGATAAATGGGAATAAAAAAGTAATAGAGGGCAGGTTATGGTCATGGATATAAAACTTATTTCCATTGAATATCAACCGGGTAGAATATGATTATAAGCTTTTTCTGTTCTAAAAAGTTGATTTTAGGTCAGCTCTAAACAAAAACAAAATTATTTGAACTGATTGATTCGCTTAATAATCGCACAATTTATTTATTTATAACAATGTTTAAGCAGGAGGCTCTCATCACCGAGGTGTTTTTCAAAGAGGTCCTGCTATAATACTATGCTATATAAATATATAATATAATAATCTAAATAAATCTAAATATAAAAATATAAAAATATAAGTACAAATTAAAACTAAAAACAAAGCTATCGAAATGCGCATAAAATATATCTAAGTATCACTAAAAGTATATAAAAAAATAAATTCAAGTTAAAAACGATTTGAAAACATTAAGGCTAGATGCCTGTCGGACAGCAATATCTAAGTTGTTCCAGTCGGCGGCCGCATGAAATATAAAACGCTGTTTGCCCAATTAGTACGCGCACGTGGCAAGTGTAAATCCTGACGACGGCGTGTATCATAATTATGAATACTACAATTACTAGTAAAATTAAAATCAAAATCTATGATATTGTTAAGGCATTTATATACAGCTATACAGCGATGGCGGCGAATAGCTAAAGGTTCCCAATTCAACTGATTAAGGGCTTGGGTCGCAGAAAAGTACTTAGGTTGGTCTAAAATCAATCTTGCAGCATTATTTTGCAATATTTTGCAATATTTGAAGGTGTTGCATGAGTACTTCATTGTTTTTATCACCCCAAACTAAATCGGCATATTCAAAAAGCGGTAATATAAGGCTATTGTAAAGTGTTAGGCGAGCGTTCAGCGGTAGTAAATGCTTTACGCGACGCAAAATGCCGAGCCTCTGACAGACCTTTGAGCTTAAGGCATCTATATGGTCAAACCAGGTCATATTTTCATTAAGTGTAACGCCTAAATATTTCAACGATTCTTTGCGCTCAAGTGGATGACCATAAACTTCTAATGAAATATTATTGAAAGAGCTAAGCTTACGTGCGATACCAAATAATACAAATTTACATTTGTCTATATTTAAAGTCAAAAGATTGTCATTGAACCACTTGCATAAGTGTTTCAATCAATCAATCAATCTTTATTTAGTACCAATATTTTACAATAACAATAATAATAGTATGATAGTATACACTGTTTTTGTGGTACATGCCAGCTGTAGTAGCTTTGGACTAGTCGAGACAGCTGGCATATTCCTAGTTATTTAAACAAATTAAGTCATGGAAGTTTGACGTTTTAAGGAGAAAAAAGAAAGTACATATTTAATTAAAAGTGAAGTAATTTAACAAAAAAAGAGGAAACAAACGAAAACTTGTTTTAGGATTGTTTATCGATGGTATATGTTATATATAATTTGTAAGATATTTGCAAGATATGAAGGTTTCATGCATTTGTCAGAGATAATCAAATTCAGAATAAAATACTTATATAGCCGTATCATCATTATAATGTCTTAGCAAAGCGTCTTTCAATTTTTTCTTGAACAATGTTTTGCTAAGATTTTTAAGTTCCTCATCTATTGAATTCCGCACCTTTGCCCCGTTGAATCTTATATTAAATTTCCCATAGTTAGTTCTTGCATAAGGGAGAGAGATTGATGATTTAGATGCAAGTCTTGTATTATATTTATGAATCTTACAAATCTGAATAAAAAATGAGTCAAATAGCTTTGGTAGTTTGCTGTTGTGATAATCATGCATAAACATTGCATTGTAATAATAGATGAGGTCCTCAAGTTTTAATATACTTAATTTATTAAAGAGAGGATCTGTATGATCATCATACTTGGAATGTGTTATGATTCTTATTGCTTTCTTTTGTAAGATAAAGAGGGGTTTAATTGTGGTTGAATATGTGTTACCCCATGCTATAACACCATATGTAAAAAAGGAAATACAAGAGAATAGTAGATATTATTGAGTATCTCAGAGTTGGTGAAATGTCTTAGTTTAGAAAGAGCTCCAATATTACGTTTTATCTTATTAGTTAAATATGATATCTGGTCTTTCCAGTTTAAATGGGAATCAATGATAACTCCAAGATACTTAGTGCTTGGAGCTATACTTAGATTTCCCCCATTTATTATTATATTACAGCGATATTCGTTGTATCGCGACCTGCTGTTTGAAAACTTCGGTTTGATTTGGTCTTTTGTGGACCGTCAATCAACTAGGGGGCGGAGTGTAATGGTTAGCCGCTGATCATGAGTTATATATAGGACACATGACATTTCCGAGGGAAACATAGATCGTTGTATAATTTACTGACAAATGAAAATTACTCATTAATACACCACAATAAGGACCAATAAAAGTTTGTAAAGTCTGCTTTATTACCTCATGTGTTGTATTACGCTTTGCGAAGTCCAAAACCCCCCCAAAATAGACAAAACATTTGAAAACCCCAACGATAACAACCCGCTGGTTATCAAACGAACGTTGATCTACTTTGACCAAAGCTTGGCAGCTAAGCTTTTTGCCTCTAAAGGCTAGGTACCTAAGCTAAATTGTCAACGTTCGTTTGATAATCAGTGGGTTGTTATCGTTGGGGTTTTCAAATGTTTTGTCTATTTATTGGGGGTTTTGGACTTCGCAAAGCGTAATACAACACATGAGGTAATAAAGCAGACTTTACAAACTTTTATTGGTCCTTATTGTGGTTTATTAATGAGTAATTTTCATTTGTTAGTAAATTATACAACGATCTATGTTTCGCTCGGAAATGTCATGTGTCCTATATATAGCTCATGATCAGCGGCTAACCATTATATAACTCCGCCCCCTAGTTGATTGACGGTCCACAAAAGACCAAATCAAACCGAAGTTTTCAAACAGCAGGTCGCGATACAACGAATATCGCTGTAATCTGATATTGTAGCTTTTTCTGTGGGGGATGGAAAACTACTATATTTGATTTATCTATGTTCAGTATGTGACCGGGTGTATTTAGGTCCTAGGATGGATAGCGAGGAGGAAACATATAGAGGGTTACGCGGAGTGTAGAACAAACAACTACACAGGTCAAACTCTAGGACAGAACTGGTTTACTACAATCCAAACATGCATTCTACAATGACATGCTAGCACCATATTTGGCGAGTAAAAATACTGGATTACATAATGACTTCCGGTTAAATAACTAAACATCTGGTTGAGTCAAATGTACACATTACGGAAATAAGCACATTCAAAAACGATTAAAACTAATGCAAAGTGACCCTGTCACATACGCCCCCACTTTTGTTCGACTCGTCCTCGAGCGAACTAAACAATCATTATCCTAGTATTGAAATTAATATTAAACTAAAATGTCAAGTCCATTGTTTCTAAGCTAACGTATTGCTACTCAGCTTCATACAATCAGTACAGTTCTTTTGTTGTGTGATACGTAGTGTAACCATCTCCTTCCCGCAACACATCAACACCGATTCACTCCATGTATTGGCTGTCTTTACGTACTACTATGCTCAGCTCAACTGTTTCACTGTCACTCCCGGTCGGTGTTGAATTCGTCTAAGTCGAAGTGCGGCTTGTCCGCCAGTGGCCTCGTGAGAGTCTACCACTTTCTCCGCTAGAACGTCAGCCACCAAACCAATACAACTAGTCCCTCGCAGTCTTCCTCACATGCACTTACATCAGTCAATATCATAGTCTCATCGATCTCTCAGAACGTAAACGTCAAGTCCTTGCGTGTGTTTCCCGTTTCTTTCTCAACAGCGACAACAAACAGAACGGTCCTGGACATATTTCCCACAGCCATCTTCCAGTAGCTGTAAAATCCGGGGCATCACCGGGCCCAGGTGAGCCCCAAAACATCAGCTCTTTCTTTTCCCGTCTTGGAATCACTTTCAACCTAAGAAGCAGAGGTACTTCTCTCAGAGAACAATCACCGTCGCCAGAGGTTACATCGAGACCCCATGTGGGTGACCCGCCATATCGAACAACATGGCCGAGTACTATCTTCGCATGGCCCCTCACAGTTATACATAATGACTTCCGGTTAAGTAACTAAACATCTGGTTGAGTCAAATGTACACATTACGGAAATAAGCACATTCAAAAACGATTAAAACTAATGCAAAGTGACCCTGTCACAAGTACAAGCTTGTTTGCACAAAGCCAGCTATGAATGGATATTAATTCGTTATTTACTACTTTTTCTAGCTCTATTAAGCTTTTGTTTGCATAAAAGAGATTTGAATCGTCTGCAAAAATATGAAAATCGAGTGTTTGTGATGAGTTGGAAAAGTCATTAATATATAGTAGGAACAGAAGAGGTCCTAGAATTGATCCCTTGGGTACTCCACAAGTAATTTCTAAGAAATCTGATTTTGTATTACCTATAATAACATTTTGTCTCCTATTACTTAGGTAGGATTCAAACCATTTCTTTGCTATACCTCTTATTCCATAAAATTCCAATTTCTGTAATAATATCTCATGGTTCACAGTGTCAAAGGCTTTGCTAAGGTCGAGAAAAACTCCGGAAGCATACATGCCACTATCAATAGTTTTTTGAATTTTGTCAGTAATTAGAAGTATGGCCATTTCTGCTGAGTGTTGACGTCTAAAGCCAAGCTGCTTTTCATATATCAAGTTATGTTTATTAATAAAACTTATTAGTCTTTTATACATGAGTTTTTCAAGTATACGATTAAAGATAGATAGCAAAGAAATTGGTCTGTAATTATCAAGGTTTAATTTTGATCCTTTCTTAAATATCGGAATGACTGAGGCCATCTTTAACTTATCTGGAACTATGCCACATGATAGCGAAAGATTAAAAATGGATTGTAGAGGCTTAGAAATTGCTTTTGGTATTAATTTTAAAGCAAAAACTGGTATGCTGTATGGTCCAACGGCTTTTGAGGGATTTAATCGATCTATTTCCTCTTCTATTTCTGTTGTTGAAACGTGGTCAATATGGAAAGAATCAAGAAGTCTTGAGGACATAAAGCTCATAGCAGATTTATTTGCTTCTGGAATTGACGAAGTTAATTTCTGACTAATATTGATGAAATGTTTATTGAAGGCATTAGCAATGGAATTGCAATCAGCTAATTCAGAACCATTTACCAGGATTTTTGAGGGTATGTTGTTGCTTAGTGGTTTTAGTGAAATTATACTTCTAATTCCTTTCCATATATTCTTTATATTTGTTTGATTTGCTCTAAAATATTTATTATAATAATTTGTTTTACTTTTGTTTGTTAATTTTTTAATCATATTGCGATAGTACTTAAATTTTTCGTGATAATAGCTAGATTTTGTTTGAATAAATTTTTTGTATAAGTTGTTTTTCATTTTGATTGATTTCCTAATTCCCGGAGTAATCCATGGCTTAGATAAAGCTTTTATAGACTTTTTACTTAAAGGTTTTAGAGGTATATGTTTGTCTACAACTAGCGATAATTTGGAATAAAATAAAGTAAATTTAGAATTAATATCAGTATTTTCGTCATCATTCCAATTTATAGATTGGATTTCAGATAAGAACTCTGCTTTATTAAATTTACCGTAATCTCTACGATAAAGCTTAAACTTTTTTGGCATAGTTGAAAATTTGTTAATGATTAGAAAATTAGGCAAGTGATCGCTAATGTCATAAATAATATTTCCACTGATTGTGTGGTGAGCTAGGGAATTAAAAAATATATTGTCTATGAGGGTAGCCGAGTGATTTGTTATTCGCGTCGGCTGAAGGATATGAGGGAAAAAGAAATTTGACCCAAGATTATTGAGAAATTCGTCTGTAGCACTATGGGATTCTGCATTCAGAAGATTGATGTTAAAATCTCCCATTATTAGACAGTATTTATTAGTTCTGTTTAATTTGTTTGCAGTACTATTTAGGTAATCCATAAAGTTATCCATATTACTATTTTGGTGCCTATAAACTACACCGCAAATAATATTATGGTGTAAATCACTTTGTATTTCTATCCACAATGTCTCGAAGTCCATTGTAACCATAGAAATATCTTCCCTGATGGAATAGTTTAAATTATCAGAAACATAAAAACCCACACCTCCAGCATTAAGCAGACTCGGTTGTGAAATAAAGCTGTAGCCTGGAATAACACTATTTACTATATTCTCCCGAGAGGTTTGGCGTTTTGTTTCGGTTAATCCGATAACAGAAAAGTTGTGACCTAAATCAATTAGCATTTTATTAAATTTGTCCAAATTTGCATTTAAGCTTCTAATATTGAAATGAAGTACCGAAAAATATTTCCCGCTAGAACAGATATTAATTTCTTCATCATCAGCAAATTCCTGTGATGTGAAATATTTGAAATTAACTTGTTCAGGAATATTTGAGTCTGGATCAATGTTGGATAAATTATTTAAGGAGTTGAAAGCTGACAAGAGCTCTGAGGTAGATTATTTATATTATGAGACATAAGTTAGAGTAAAACATTGTTAATTATACTTAGCTAGCCATCATCAGCGTAGTTATATGTGTCACTGTTCTCGTCAAAATACAATCTTTGTAGGTCCATGTCGTTATTAATCGTTACAGCTCTGTTGTCCGCATCCTTTCGCAGTGAAATCTTTCCGTATTTAGTCCAAATAAACCTGAAGTTTAGATCTTTTTTGGCCTTTAAACATTTGTTGAAGAGCTCTCGGTTTTTCTTTGTAAGACTCTCACTTATAAAGATCTTTCTTTCGCTGTGTCTTCCTAGTCCAAGATCTTTGGTTGTTTTGTGTTTGAGAAACTTCTTGGCATTATAAAGGTCACTTCTGGTGCCTCTACGGGTGAATTTAACGATGATTGCTGGATAGTTGTCCGGGTTTGAGTTCTTTCGAGATGGCAGACGATGGGAGATGGAGATATCTTTATCCTCTATATCCACTTCTACTAACTTGCCAATACTCTTCACTATTTCATTTGTATCTTCGTCTTCTCTTATTGGAATCCCTTTGATTTCAAGGCAGTCTCTTCTCGAGTACTGTTCAAGATCGTTGAATTGCTGTTGTAGTTGTGCAATACTGTTGTTAGATTTAAGGCTTTCCATTCGTAGGGCTTCGCATTCAAGTTGGAGTTGTGATTTCTCTGCTTCTAGATTTGTTTCTAGCTTGTTTACTTTCGTTGTAAGATCATCATATTTGTCATGTAGTGAGTTTAGGGATGTTTCAATATCACTAAGTACTTCAATTTTCTTCTTCATTTGATTCAAAGACTCGGCGATTGGTTTTTGCTTCTTGTCAAGAATCGCTTCAATTATGCTTTTTAGGTTTTCTTCCTCCATCGATATTAAGTAATAATCATTAGTTATAAGCGTAAGTAGTCATAGACTAAGGTAGAAGATAAATGTAGGAGAACGGCCAAAAAGTAGCTTTCGCGGAGAGCGGGAAGAAAGCACGTCCTTCCATGACCATGGTCACGGTCAAGGTCAGCGTTTAAGGTCAGCGTTCAGATTATCTTCATGGTCCCTTATATTGGATGAAGAGCAATATATAACTGTATCATCTGCGTATAAAGACTCCTCACAGGACTTGATACATGAGGGCATATCATTCACATAAATTAGGAAAAGCAGCGGCCCTAACACGCTCCCTTGGGGCACACCAACGGACACAGGCTTTGCGGTAGAGACAGAACTGCCAATCACCGTGACTTGATTTCTTTGCGACAAGTATGATCTGAACCAGTCCACGACAACGTCACTGAGACCAGATTTCGAAAGTTTGTTGAATAGGATCGAGTGATCGACGGGTGTCGAAAGCTTTCGACAAATCCAGAAAAACAGCACCAGTAACTAAGGTTTTGTCCATGTTCTGAAGAACCAAATCAGAGAAGTTTAGGAGAGCAACTTCTGTAGATAGCTTTGGTCTGAAACCAAACTGTCGAGAAGTTAGGAATTTATTTTCAAGAAGATAGTTGTATACTTGAGAGTGAACAGCCTTTTCTAGAATCTTACTCACTGTGGGAAGTATAGTTATCGGTCTGTAGTTGTTAGGATTGCATCTATCACCAGACTTGAATAAAGCAGAAACTTTACCAGATCTGCAAATAGATGGGAATGTTGAAGACAGGAGTGAACGGTTGAATAAACTTGTGAGAATCGCATCTAGAACAGAAGCTGAGTCTTTCAAAAGGCGAGCACTGATCTTGTCAAGGCCGATGGCTTTATTGGTCTTCAGACAGCTAAGATGTTTGCATACAAAAGATTCCTCAACTGGATGGAATACAAAACATTCCGAGTTTGAATTTGGATTGACAGAACACGAACAGCTTTGCCAGACATAATTCAAGCCTGATTTTATCTTGTCAGCTAATTTGGATCCAATGGATGAGAAGTGGCTGTTCAAGACTTCAGCGATCGATTTAGTGTTGGTATAAGAGACACCGTCAGCCTCAATACAGGACACAGGGGGAGTAGACTTGCGCTGAGTGATATCATTTAGTGTTTTCCATAGAGCACTAGAGTTCCCTTTGTTCTTATTTATCAGATCAAGATAATAGTCAGCTTTGCACTTCTTTAGTTGTTTATTAACAAAGGCTTTTGTTTTCTTGTACAAACTCCATTGGTGTTCAGAATTTGTTTTGACCGCCTTTCTATGGTGATAATCACGGTTACGCATAGCACTCTTCAGTTCTGAAGTCATCCAAGGTGCCTGAATTCCTTTGATCCGGGCCTTCTTAATTGGAGCATGGATATTAGCGACATCCGAAAATAAACGGTCCCAAGTTTCAACAACTGAATTGAAGTCGTCGTTTTCTTCCAAGAAGTTCCAATTGATTGCTTTAAGGTCACGAACAAAAGACTTCTTATCGTAAGTACGATAGGATCGATATTCGATTGTTTTAGGTGCGGCTTTGGGAACACCAGATTTTATAGTGCAATAGACAATGTGATGGTCACTAATCGTCGAGGGAATTACACCATTCTCGACTACACGATGATTGTTGTTAACAAGGACAAAATCAAAAGCTGTGCTTGATTGGCTACAGACCCTGGTAGAGGTGCTGATCAATTGTTCCAAATCGTTGATCCTTGCAAATCTCTTAAGCTTCTGTTTTAAATTATATGTTGAATCTTTCTTCTTCGATAAGAAGTCAACATTAAAATCACCAAGCAGAGCAATTTCAGAATCGACAGGCAACTTGGCAAGAGAGGCATTTAGATGATCAATAAATGTGTCACAGCAAAAGTCAGGAGCTCTATATGCACAACAGACAAACATTTTCTTGCATTTTGCGCGATTTATTTCCACCCAGCATGTTTCAACATTCCCATCCGACAAGTCTGTACGGTGCTTATAAGGAATCCCATCACGCACAAATATAGCTGTGCCATCTCCACGCTTGTAATTACGGTCTTTTCGAACTAAAGTATAGCCGGAAAGACTAACTTCAGAGTCCAAAATACTAGGAGTAAGCCAAGTTTCAGAGACTGTAAAAATGTCAAACGGCTTGCTTTGAATTAGTAGTCGAATTTCATCCGTCTTGTTTAAGATACTTCTTACATTCAAATGACTCACTCTAAAGCCACGAGCTTCGGGAACTCGTCTGTCCCAGGGCCAGGATTCAGACTCACATCACCAGCAAGTAATATTAGGTAACAGGCCGCTACAGAAATCCTGAGAAGATGGAAACCAACCATGAGTTTTAAAGATGGCGGTGAAGTTGTTCCAAGCCGGGAGTGTCGAGATAAGCCGGGCGTATTTCTTCCTTGAAAATGCTTTTGGTCCAGCTTGAGACTAACCAAAACAGACAAAGCGCCCTCAGGAACAGATTGATGCAGTTTAGGAGACTCCAGAAGTAAAAATATAGACAAAAATAAAACTAATAGGACGGAAAGATTAGAAGAGCTCCACAATAAAACTTATGTGAATTCGACCGCGCCCCTTATGGCTGTTGGCCGTGCATTCTAAGACTAAGTCACTCATAGCAACCGGTTAGTGAAATCAGGTACAGCGATATAGATGTGTTGATTCTGCAGATGATATCATTCAACGTTTAAAACAACTTCACATTGAAATTCAATATGGCGGGTGGACATGGTTTTTTAGTGCTCTGTTTTCTAGTGAATTTTATCTTCACTTCATTTCATCTCACTGGAAATTGGTTTACACCTGAAGCAGTATTGGTTTCTACACCTAGACTAGTGACTGTTACTGGCTCTGCGGCTCCTCTTCGTTTTGCTGTGGGTAGACAACTTAAGCGTGGAATCTGTTCGATTGCTTTGCCTGCTGTCAATAACACCGATGTTGTTATCGTCGCGTACTTTGCTTTATGCAACGATATCCAACTGAATCCAGGCCCAGATGTAATTCCTGGAACCTCAAGTCCACATATATTGACACGAAATACTATTCTGGGAGTGGGACAATCTGTTCTCCCGAGTGATAACGACTACTCCTTGGACTCTACTTTGCTGAATCGACAAACAGCTTTTGGTATTAATGACAAGCTTGAGCTACGCTGGTTTCCCAAAGACCCGGGAAACGAAATATATCCTATCCCTGTCAGGATAACAAGTACCAGACGTTTGGATTTTAACGTTCGTCGCTCGCTATCTAATTTCCGAAATATTATTCAAGTTCATTACAAGCCAGAAAATTTACTTAACGATTTGAATACTAATGACTACAGGAACAATGGTCGTCACCTTTGTTCTATCCCTGTACGGATCAGTTCTCGGTCCAGTGAATCCCATTCATCCTGGCACGCACCTCGCTCACGCGACTCTCTTGTGCAGATTGAGCGAAGAAAATCAATTCCATGTAACGCACAGCTTCGTTTAGCGACTTGGAATTCGCGTTCAATAAGCAAGAAGTTTGCTAGTATCTGTGATCTGGTCATCAGTAAGCGCATTGATATCCTGGCTCTTACAGAAACCTGGGTCTCTGACACTAACAGCTACTCGAAAACACTGGCGTCTTCCATTGCTGAAATCACCAATACGCTGAGAGATCATCGATTTCTACACATGCCTAGGCCTTCTGGTAGGGGCGGTGGAGTTGGTGTTCTTCTGCGCAAAGGCCTGATAGTCAAGCAGAATGAAATAAGGGCGTTTCAAGCATTGGAGTATATAGACCTGTCTATCTCTTGTTCTTATGGCAACACTACCTCGATCCGCCTTATTACCATTTACCGTCCTCCTCCTTCGAAGAAAAATAAGCTGAATATGGCGATGTTCTTGCAAGAATTTTCTTCTCTGCTTGAGCATCTATCTACGGAACCTGGTCACTTGATCTTTATTGGGGATTTTAATATCCATATGGATAACACTAATGACTCTGATACTTCTAAGTTCATGGATCTATTGAGCTCTGTGGGCTTATCGCAACGTGTTCGTGGTGCGACTCACAAGGGTGGCCACACCATTGACTTAGTCATTCATCGTGAGGATGATAAGATACTATCTGGTCCTATCGACATTATTACTGGGTTACCATCTGACCATTATGCCGTGATTTGCTCCCTCAACATGAAAAAACCGAGACCATCTACGATTACAGTCCGACGTCGCAACACTCGTCGTCTTGACATAGAGTCATTTAAACGTGATGTGCTTAGCTCACCTTTGCATCAGTTTGACAGAAGAGGTAAAGACGCTGACTTCTTTGCATCGCAGTACAATCTTGACATGCATGAGCTGATTGAAAAACATGCCCCGGAAAAGGAAGTATCTATCACACTACGTTCATATGCTCCATGGTTCACGGACGAGCTTCGGACTCTTAAGAGACGTAAACGTAAGGCTGAGCGTCTGTTGAACGCTACGGGTTTAGAAGTCCACCGTCAGCTCTACAGAGAGGTGTGCAACATCTACAATGAAGCTCTCAAATCGGCAAAACAGGATTACTACCGCTCTCAGATCTCTGGCTCTGATCAGAATCAGCTGTTCAGATTAATTGACGGTCTTTTCAAGGTCAAGGTTGCCCCACCCTTACCATCCCATGAGTCTGTACAGGAATTAGCGAATAGCTTCATAGGCTTTTTTACCAACAAGATTCATAACTTGAAAGACGGTTTGAGTTCATCAGGTTTAGCCCACAAGGATCTCTCTGTCTCGCTTGATGCCCGTGTATGTCAAACATCTTTCTCGGAGTTCTGTGAAGTGTCGGTGGACAACGTGCGCGAACTGATACTGAAATCTAAGCCAAAGTTTTGCAAGCTTGATCCTGTTCCAACCCACCTCTTGAAGCAAGTTATTGATGTTTTGTCTTCTCCTCTGACTGCTATCATCAATACTTCATTGTATTCGGGTGTTTTTCCATCATCCTTGAAGAAGGGTCTTATCACCCCTGCCATCAAGAAACACGGGCTTGACTGTGATCAGTATTCAAACTATAGACCTATTACCAACGTCGCCTTTCTGTCTAAGACACTAGAAAGAGTTGCTGCTTCGCAAACTTTAAATAATCTTGTTCCAAACGGTCTCCTAGCAAGCTTTCAATCTGCTTATAGAAGTTGCCACAGTACTGAGACGGCACTCTTACGTGTGTTCAACGACATACTTACAGCTATTGATCAGCAACAGGAGATAGTTCTGGTACTTTTGGACCTTTCTTCCGCATTTGACACTATAGATCATGAAGTGCTATTATCTCGTCTAAATACCCGTTATGGAATTCGTGGAACAGCATTACAATGGTTTCGCTCCTACCTCACCGACAGGTCTCAACAGGTTGCAATAAAGGACTGTCTTTCCCATGAGGAAGATCTCCAATTTGGTGTACCCCAAGGCTCTGTACTTGGGCCGCTTTTGTTCTCTTTGTTCTTTGCCCCTCTTGAGGATGTTATCTCGGCCCACGGACTCAGTGTGATGACGTATGCTGACGACACACAGTTGTATCTATCTATCAGTTCAGTCGATGAGCGTCCTGCTGCTCTTTCAAGACTCGAGTTATGCGTGAATGACATCCTGATTTGGTGCACCGCTAATGGCCTTTCTTGTAATTCTGACAAGACGGAGATTGTTCACCTGTCATCACGTTTCAACAAGAACGTACCCATTGCGGGGGTTAATATGAATGGCCTAAATATTGCCCCTACACCATCAGCTCGCAACCTTGGTGTTATAGTAGACTCTAACCTACGAATGACTGAGCACGTGAACAATCTGTGCAAGGCGGCCATGTGCTCTGTTAGAAATATAGGTCGCATTAGGAAATATTTAGATAAAGAAAACACTGAACGTCTTGTTCATGCTTTCATTACTTCTAAGCTGGACTCTTGCAATAGTTTACTATTCGGTTTACCAGACACTGAGATTGACAAGCTACAAAGAATTCAAAATATCGCCGCTAGGCTAGTCACTCGTGTTAGAAAGTATGATCATATCACTGCAGTTTTATATCAACTCCACTGGCTGCCTATAAGAACTAGAATAACATATAAAATGCTTACTATTGTTTATAAAGCTCTCAATAATCAGGCTCCTAAGTATATTAGTGACCTGCTAACACCATATAAGTCATCTAGATCTCTCCGCTCTGCTGATAAGCGCTTACTTGTTATTCCTAAATCGCGCACGAAAACATATGGTGATAGATCTTTTGTTGTCGCGGCGCCACGTCTCTGGAATGCGCTACCTTCACACTTACGCGATGCAGATTCTCTGGCAGCTTTTAAATCACAATTGAAAACCCACCTGTTCACTGAATACTTTGGCTAGCGGCGCAATCAATTAATCAATTAATTATTTGTACATTTATAATACATACATATCTATATATCATACTATATATTATACTTATATTTATATACGATATATACTATTACTGTGTGCTATACTATATATTATACTTTACATCATATTATATATTATTTAATACATATTATTATACCATATATACATCATATATATTTTTTCTTATTATTATTGTAAATAGTGTTAGTTTAGTAGTCTATAGTTTACATTAATTTAGTTAAATTGTAATTAGTATTGTAAAGCATAGAGACGTTGTATTATGCTTAATAAATTATTATTATTATTATTGAACAGCAGCCTTTTGAGGAATCGATGTACCACCCATCCTCTTCACAAGATACTGCATCATCTCAAAAAGAGTCTAGTTCTTTGTCAAAAGAAGAAGACCCACACAATATAACATGTGATGCATTTGATAGTTTCCTTGTAATATCAAGCCTTGATCCAGTTGAACAGGTCCTTACACGTCCAAAAGAATGTCATTAAAACCACCAGCCACACACCCCTTCTACATCCTCCCAGAACGGTGCTAGCTAGCATGTATCATGCAGTGATTACGGTAGATGAAACTGCAACTTTTCAAACACGTTCTTTCCTAGAGTGGACAGAATTGAAGCAGATTTAAAGAGGCAAATCAGGTGTTCTTTAACTCAAACATTAACGGCTGAATGTACTCTAAAGCTAAAACGGCTAGTTAACAAGTACAATGTCGATCAGGGGTCTATAGAAAATCAAAATTAGACATGTAATAGACTAAAAAACGCAAACGTCAAACAGTTAATCAATTTTTATTTTATATCGACAGGGCTTCGATGTGTTTCATAAGATTTAAAATAGCGTCTTTTTAATCTAATCGTTGAATACAAAGGCTTAATTGAGAAATTCGAATGGAAAAAGTTTGCTTTTCTTGTCACTGTCAATGTTTACCTAATTAGCATATTCGAAGCATATTGTCCGTAGTCAAAAATAGTTCGCTTTATTTTTAAATTCATTCTTGTTTTTTTCAATTTAAACTCTTTACAAGGTAATGAATGTTTTTAAGCTTCAGCAAATCATTTTAGCTTAATACTAATAGTATTTTGCTGTTTATGGTCTGGTTTATCGATGACAGTTCGATTGCGTGATAATTGCGAAAACTTGAAAGTACTATAAATGAACTCCGATTTTCGTATAAAGGAAAATAGTTGCCCGCGGATTTTAACACACCAAAAGTTAACATAAACATAGAGCTTTCAGAAGAAATCAAGGACATCTTTGAGTCATGAAAACTACATCGATTTTTAGTCATCTGAATGTCACCTACTTCACACCTATTTAAAACTTGCAAAAATAGACCAAACTTAAAAATTAATATCTTAATACCCTTCAATCCAAATCAAACAAATTTATTGTCTTATAATAGCATTAGGATGGAGGTATCACCCATAGAACATTTTTAGAAAATAAGCTGTTAGATTTTGTTAGAGAAGACTTTGTTTTTGTAGTTTTTGAGCGTTGGTTGGTCTCAAAAATGCTAATTACTACTTTTGCGCTTAAAAAATCGAAAACTTATTTTTTCTCAAAACCAACTGCACTGATAGATGAGTCAAATGATAGGCTTTGATCGTACACATTTTGAGGTGGGTCGATTTTTGGGCCATTTCCAGCTTTGCTCGATCACTACTGAGACGGCCTCTTAAATGCGTAAACATATTACTTCAAAATTAAATATTTCCTTGGTGGTTTCTAGGTGTTGTCGCCCGAAACCAGCGGAGTTACCAGGTGATTCGCCCGTAACTCTGCGAGAGACAACATTTTGCAGTTTGTTTTTATACACGTATTAGCAGCTTGGCATCGAAATTTAAATTAAATGCGATTTTTTTCTATATTTTAACAATTAATGGATTCAGTACTAAGTACTGTATCCTAGATTTTTACGATAGCTATTGTTTAATATTGTTTACAATAATGTATTATAAATATATATAGTACTGTTATTTCTTATTAATATTTTTTACAAGGTATTTTATATTGATATAAATAAGTAAATAGTAAGAACAGAGAAAAAAATAGAAAAAAAATAATTAAATAAACTAAATTGTATTGTGCTAAACAACAATATTGTTTTCTAATCTAATTTTTTAATTTGCATTTTATGCATTCAATATTGTTCCTCATTATACTATGAATAAGAAAAACTTTCAATCGCTTGTATTAAATTTTTCCATTTCGACAAATGTTGAGGCATTTTATTTTTTTTTAGAGCAATTCTATTTTCGATTTTTTCATAATTTTTTATCATATTGACATAAATTTGTAAAGAAGGTATTTTTCCATATTCTTTTGCTCTGAATAAGCAAAGCTTAAATATTAAGATGGCAAAGTTAGTTGTAATCTTGTCAGTTCCTAATATTATATTGCAAATATTCATTTCTGGTAAAAAAAATGTCGTGCTGTTTTAACCAATTACGAATTTCAAAATAAAGATTTTTGGTTTCTATACAATCTACAAAAAAATGATCTATTGTTTCTGGATGAATTTTGCAGAAAGAACAAGAGGCATTAGAAATTAATTTAAATCGACAGAGGTCATAATTGAGGTATAAACAATTGTTAAGAATCTTATATTGGAACGGTACGCAGATAGAAATCAATTGACGTTATAAATACCCTAGTATAAACTTTGTCCCATTTGACATAAGTTTTATTATTTTCTTGAGATAATTGAGCACCTTGAGAATAATGATCTTTATCAACCTTTGCAATCTGCATACAAGAAATACCACAGTGTCGAAACAGCTCTCATTAAAGTTCCTAATGATATACTGCGTTCTATTGATGAAAACAGAGCTGTCTTTCTTATCTTACTTGACCTGTCAGCAGCCTTCGATACTGTAAATCATTGAATCCTGTTAAGTAGACTTGAAACTGTTTTTGGGATTGGAGGCTCAGCATTGAAATGGTTTCAGTCATATCTAGAAAGTAGAACCTTTTTTGTTTCTGTTGAAGGGGGCAAGTCTTCACATCGCTCATTTGATTGTGGTGTTCCTCAAGGGTCAGTTCTGGGACCAATCTTATTTCTTCTATACACTTCTCCTTTAGTAGATATTATCCTTTCTCATGGTTTAGACTTTCATTTGTATGCTGATGATACTCAGCTCTACATTTCTTTTTCTGATTCTTCAAATGATGAAGTGGCATCTGCTAAACTAAAGGTTGAAGTATGTACTAGAGAGATTGACAAGTGGATGCATGATAACAAGTTAAAACTTAATGGTGACAAGACCGAAATAGCTGTTCTTTCAGCTACTCATCGTGCTTCCCCAGTGTTGATTCTCTTAACTCTTTCCCTACTGCGCCTTTAAAAACCAGTCCCTCAGGACTGGTGACTTCAAAAATTGTAGCTTTCTCGCTTTGAAAGTCATGGCTATAATATATAGTTAACTGTGTTGCCTTGTAAGTTCCACAACATCAGACACTTAAATTGATCGACTGAGATCCGTATTTATAAGCTACAGAGTCCTTTGTGTTAAGGTGAACGTTAAAATGTGCGTTTTTGCGCCATAGAACAACCTCGATAAACGTCAGTTTTCACCTCTGATTTTTATACCAATAATATCATTTAAAAAGCAAAATTCGGCATTCACAGAACACATTAGCCCATTGATTTCTTAATTTTTTATGATCTAACATCTTCCACGAGCCGCACAACAGCCGTTTCTTTTAGCCTACTAACGCCAAAACGCGTTTCTCCATTTAATAACGAAAAGCATTGTGGGTAATTATGCAAATGTTCGACAGCACATGGCCCAGACCACAATTCTTTATAAATTTTTTATAAGTGCCCAGTCACCCGCTCCAACCGGACAAAAATTGCACCGATTGCCATCTTTATAAGACGAAAATCACCAAAATTGCCTTGGTTGGTTCTGGTATCTACTACAAGACGACCAGGAAAGCGATTTTACTCCAACGACGCCATTGTCAATAAACATAGCTGCTATTTTCGCTGCTATTTGCGCTATTTTCTTTGTAAAATCGTCTTCCATCTTCGAATTCGTCCAAAAGAGCGTCTCCACCACCTAGAAAAACTTAATGATGCATGACTAGGGGCTGTTGTAGTAGCAAATAACTGAAAAAAGCACTTAGAAACTGGATCTTAGCTCAATTCAGGGTCGAAGTGTTCACTCGGAATCTGACGAGCTAAAATCCGCAAGGCGTTCCTAGAACCCTTGAGCCATCGGTAATTCGAAACAGCAACAGTTTCTCTGACAACACCTTATTTGGAATTGAAATCGATTTTTTTACTTTTCGCATTAAAAACAGTCAAAAATCCAATAATAGTCTCCGTAGGCAAAGAGTTAATATATCTGGCTTTGACGTTGCTCCTTCTTCCTCCGTTCGTAATATTGGTGTAATTTTTGATTCGAATCTATCTCTTGACTCTCATATAACATCTGCTTGTAAATCATGCTTTTTTCATTTACATAATATCTGGAAAATTCGTAATTCCCTTAGTCCTGCTGCTTGCGAAACCCTAGTTCATGCGTTCGTTTCTTCAAAACTTGATTTTTGTAATTCCCTGTTGTATGGCCTTCCACTAAATTCTATTCGAAAGCTTCAACTGGTACAAAATGCCGCAGCAAGACTTGTCACTTACTCTCGAAAGCAGGAGCACATTACACCTATTCTTAAATTTCTTCATTGGCTGCCCGTAGAGCAACGGATTCATTATAAAATTCTTCTTATTACTTTTAAATCTCTGCATGGACTGGCTCCTTCCTATCTATCTAATCTTTTAAATTTTTACATTCCTGCTCGTTCTCTGAGATCTTCTTCGTCAAACTTATTACAAAGGTCTACCTTTAATCTCAAAACGTATGGTAAAAGATCATTTTCAGTTGCTGCTCCGTTTTTATGGAATTCCCTTCCAGAGAATATTAGAAAAATTTCTTCTTTAGATATTTTTAAAAAACATTTAAAAACTTACCTTTTTAATTTAGCATATTCTTAAAATCGAAATGTTTTAATTTATATAGTTATTATATTTTATGTGTACTTTTACTGCAATTAATGTATGAAATATGATATATGTAAAAAAAAAAAGTAAATGTATGAAATTTAATTGTCTTTTTCATGTTTTTGAATCTTTTCTAATATATTTTGTCTTTTGATTTTCAAAATGTAAAGCGCCGATGAGCTTAAGGATATCGGCGCTATATAAATGATAATTATTATTATTATTATTATTATTATTATTATTATTATTATTATTATTATTATTATTATTATTATTATTATTATTATTATTTTTATTATTATTATTATTATTATTATTATTATTATTATTATTATTATTATTTTTATCATTATTATTATTATTATTATTATTATTATTATTATTATTATTATTATTATTATTATTATTATTATTATTATTATTATTATTATTATTATTATTATTATTATATCATCGGTTGATTTTTCGGTTAAATCGATCCAACTTATCAAGCTTTCTCTGTATATTTGGGGTAAATTTTCAGGTATTCTTTTTTATCAAAATTGTCTCTTATATTTTGACAGCCATGCACCTATATGCTTCAAATATAATGATGGTAACAGACTTGATAATGCATCTGGATATAAAGTTAAACTTATAAATCTTTTAACTCTTAATGCCTGTAAAAAGCTACCAAAATCCATCATTTTAGACCTCCTTCTTCATAATCTCCTATTAAAGTTTCATACTTTACTTTAGGTTTTTTACCATTCCATATAAAATCTTTTAATTTGCTTTCAATCGATTTTATAAATTCCTTGGAAGGACACAAATGCGAACAAACATAATAGAGTTTTGGTAGTGCTAATGCCTTCAGAATTTGAATTTTGCCAATTATTGTAAGATTTCTAGTTTTCCATATGTCCAACGTTGTAACGAAGTTTGTATAAATACGTGTTTATCGAAGTAACAATATTTGTCGAAGTAACAATATTTGTAATAGGATCATCCGGGTGGATGTAGCCCTCAGAAGGGCTGTTTGATGTGACTGACGTTTCGACATCCTGTGCGGAAGTCATCTTCAGAGTCATGTTCTAACTTGGTAAACCAACTTTCAAGGACTAGTCTTTGCTTTCTGTTCCCACTAAAAGAAATACATTCACCAGAATCCCAGTTAATGGAATGTCCAGTCTTGGTATAATGCATGGCGATGTTGTTTCGATTGTCCTGTTGTTGAACTGCTTTCTGATGTTCCTGTTTTCTAGTATTAAACGATCTACCTGTTTCACCAATATATGTAGCCTCACAGTCATTGCATGCAATTTTATATATAGCACCGATTCGATCATTAGGACCGTCTTTGTCTTTAACCTTAGTCAGGATCTGGCGTAGTGTAGATATGGGTTTATGAGCTACGCTGATGTTGTGCGGTTGTAAAATACGTGATATGATCTCTGACGTCCCTCTGATGTATGGTAGTGAAATATAGGATTTGGGCGAGGAAGACATGTCAATAAGACTTTCCCTATGATTTCTTGGTTTATGCGTGTTGGTATTAATAAACTTATCGCTATAGTTGTTCTTATGAAACACATTTTTTTTTTTAAATTGTATAAATACGTTGAAAATTATATTTTGTATTGAACTTTGTATCATATGTAAAATATAAACCTAAAATTTTTATTCCTTCTTTGAAAATATCTATTACTTTAATACCTAATTGTCGAAGGGCTTTTGTATTATTAGAATTGTTTTCATTTCCTATCCACCCTATCTAAGATTTTTTCACATTTAATTTCAACGACGAGAAATTACTGAATTTTTTTAATTCTTCGAGCACATGTTTTAATGATTCTACATTTTTTAAGAAAAACGTTGAGTCATCAGCAAAAAGGACAAACTTAATTTCTTTATCCATTTCATTGAAACCTTTTACATTTTTACTTTTCCGTATCATTGCATTGTAGCCAATATTTCAATTATCAAAATAAATATGTAGGGGGAAATGGGATCTCCTTGTTTAGTACCTCTTTTAACTTCAAAAAAATCTGTAACTTTCCCATTATTTATGATACAACTTTGATTATCTCCTAACAGAAGTTTAATCCATTTAATAAGCTTTTTGGAATTACTTTTCAGTCGAATAAATAATTCATCATGCAGGAATGTGGCTTCGTTGTCTGCGCTTCACTGGCTGCGGACGCCTTTTTGTTAGCACCCGAAACAATTTCGGTTTTTGTCCATTCGTCTATTTAGCTAACTTATCCAACTGTCATCTAGTTTCTCAAGTGATATACAAAGAATGACGAGGCTTGTCTACTCTACATTTGCTTTATGGAGTATTTTTGCATCGCTAAGATCAAGACCACGGCTCGAACCGCCAGTTTGGAACAGCATAAAATCTGCTGGCGTTGCTAAATTCGTAACGAAACGTGGCTGTAGAGGAAGAAGAAACAAGCAAAGTTCCATCCCTTCAATTCAAGGCTATGGAAATGGATATATTTCTCCTGTAAATGTTCCATCATTTAATTTTAGAATATGCAAATTTCATCCAAATCAATCAATCGGGAGAAGTCATCATCAACACCTTTTAAATCTCATCTTATTGTACTACACGAACCCAAGAGACGACGTTGCAAACATGCCATTGATTCTGTACCTCAGCTTAATGAACCTTGTAGACTTGCAAACTTCTGTTTATTAAAAACATCGTTAATCAAGGACTTTCTACTACACTCTAAAATTGATCTGATGACCCTAACTGAAACTTGGCTTCAAGGAGATTGTGATGAATACTTTGTGCGTGACATAACTCCACCTGGCTTTACTTTTAAACATGTTGATCGTCATTCCAGAGGAGGCGGTGTGGGACTGCTATATTTCAACAGTTTTACATTCAAAACGACATGCAGTCAAAAAACATTCAAGTCCTTCGAATGTCTCGATGTGACCTTGATCAGCCCTACGCCACTCAGGGTGCTAGTAATTTATCGCCCACCACCATCGTCAACAAATGGATTAACCTGTGACTTATTTTTCAACGAATCTGGAGCCTTCTTGAACTACTCAACATTAAATGTGATCGAGTGCTAATAACTGGCGACTTTCACATAGATGACAACCAAGACAACAATGGTCAGAAATTCATTAATCATTTGACACTTTTAATTTGACTCAACACTTATCTGAAGCCACTCATGTAGACAACCATACTTTAGACCTTATAATTACTCGTCGAGATGACGCCAACATTATTGCATCTACTTCAGTAAGAGATCCTGGAATCTCTGATCATTTTGCTGTAACAGCTAACTGCGTATTGACAAACAGTTACCCCCAAAGAGAGAAATAATCTACAGAAAGCTGAAGGACATCGACTATTCAAAACTACTATCAGCCATCAGCAACACCACAATTGTCAGAAACTACAGTACAGCGACATCTGGTACGGATCTATCTGACCTGTATGATTCCTCTTTATCTTCAATACTTGAGAAACATGCATTTCTTAAGAAAAAGATCGTCACCGTACGCCCTATATCACCATGGTTTACTGATGAAATCCATCAACTCAAACTTGAAAAGAGACTTCTGGAACGTCGATGGCGCAGGTCAAAATTGCAAGCTGACAGAGATTTATACGTAAAGTCTTGCCAATAACTCAACACAGCAATAACTGATTCAAAGATGAGCTCCTATTGTGCGATAATTGACGAAAACAAATCTGATCAAAGAGTACTTTTTGCTACAGTTGACAAAATGCTACATCGATCCACAGAAAAACTCTACCCAACAGCGAGTACAACCAGCCAGCTAGCCAATGGTTTTGCTGATTTTTGTTCAGCAACAAAATTTCAAATATTAGGCAAGAACTTATCGATCTAAATACAGCTCCTCATACAGTTGACATCTCTTCAAACTCTCCAACTACAAAGTTTGACAGTTTCTCCCTGGTTACAGAAACTGAAGTAGCAAAGATAGCCGTATCCACTGCTTCTAAATCCTGCAGTTTGGATCCCATTCCCTCTGTGGTATTAAAAAACTATCTTCATCTACTGCTTCCTACTATAACAAAGATTGTCAATCTATCAATATCTGAGAGTGTTGTACCATGTAGCTTAAAACTGGCTGTTGTCGAGCCTCGTCTGAAGAAGCCCTCCCTGGATCATGGTGAACTAAAAAACCTTTAGACCCTTATCAAACTTGAAGCTTACATCAAAGATAACTGAAAAGATTGTAGCTGTCCAGAAAAAGGACCACATCTTGAATAACAACATGAGTGAATACTTCCAGTCAGCATATAAACAGCATCACAGCACCGAAACAGCATTAACGAGAGTACACAACGATATAACACGTGCTGTAGATGATAAAAGATCAGTTCTACTGCTGCTGTTGGACCTGTCGGCTGCGTTCGACACCGTTGATCATCACATCCTGCTCTCTCGTCTGTCACACAGATATGGTTTTTGTGGGGATGTTCTTGCCTGGTTCACCTCCTATTTACACACGCCAATAAAAAAAGGGGAAAAAAATAATGTAAAAATAATAATAATGTAAAGTAGGTAGAAAGGTTAAGGGAATAAAGGATAGTAAGGTAGGTAGGTAACTAATACTAATTCTTTTGAGATTTCCCACCACTATGTAGATTTAGAAATATTTCCATCACTAGTTTCAAACCCATGCACGTGGTACAAATGGTGTGCTTTTGGGTGATTAGCTCATGAATTATTAATGAGTTTGAGAAGTACTATTTAATATTTGCACTCTAAACGTACATACATGAAAGAGCAACCAGTATGATATCTATGTTCTAATTCACTTATTTTTAAAATGGTATGCGTTTGCATGCAATGTAAGCTATTATTTAAATATTTATATTTCGACTTGGGTCGGAAACTTTGCGCTACACAAAATTGTTACACACCGTTCATTATGAACAAAATAAAGCCGGCAATAGTTAATGATTTATTTTAACCCACTACGCTAGCTTTTTATAAATACCCAGTTGGTTGATTTAATCTTTTTATCTTCATAACACCTCTGCTATGTTCTCTGACCGCAGGCACTGAAATCTATAGGGCGCACAGCTTGAATCCAGAGGACCTCAGAGCCGGTGGATTCAAGCTGTGCGTACAAAAAAAAGAAGCCATCTCCGGCCCATATGGTGCTTGTTTTATCCGCGCGGTTCCCGTTTTTTCTCCTTAGTACGGCGACTACCGTTCTACGCTGTATTGTTATACTGTGGTTATTTCTACGGTATATTCCTATTGGTGGCCAAAAAACTCCGTTTGCATGCCATATTTGGTGTTCTTACCTTATTTGGTAGTGTTGATAGAACAGTTTTTCGCTTTTTCCCCGTTATTTTGAGTCCAAACTTGTTAAAAACTTCCAGATATCATAGATTTGACTGTTTCTTTCATTCGGCCATTTTAAAACAGTTCAGAAACGAGGCTTCAAGCAGGAAGCCCAAATTTATGTACAGGGATCACGCACGAAGGACAACAATTGTTTGATATGGCGTACTAGCGTACTAGCGTACTAGAGTAATAGCATACTAGAGTAATAAAGTGATAGAGTACTAGCGTACTAGAGTAATAGCATACTAGAGTAATAGCATACTAGAGTAATGAAGTAATAGAGTACTACAATCTTGGCAAAAACTAAGTGAGACAATTCTGTCACGCACTTAATTTTACGTTCAATATTGTTAATTCCTCTAAAAAGTATTCTTCATACGCCCCTCCCCCCTCCCCCATATCAATGTTGAGTTTCCCTTTCGTTTCAGTACAACACAACATTAAAACAACATTGATACGGGGGAGGGGGAAAATAGCGTTACAATGTACATTTTCGCAATTTTGTACAAGTGTCTCACTAGTTATTGCCAAGATTGTCTGTATACGCGCGTGAATGGGGGTGCTATATTTTGGGCGGATAAAAAATTATTATTTTTTCAAAAGGAGTGAGACTGTGAATAGTAGGGTATGACTCAACTAGACAATCACTGTTTATGAGCGACGGTCCACTAATACCGAGCCAAATCACGAATCGGCGGCAACAGAGAAAAATCGATGTTCTTTATATTCAGCCTAGCGATAGGTATTAGTGAGTAAGTAAACCAGGTGGGTTTGATTTTACAAAAAATTAAATTGTCGCCGAGATATAGCCAAAAACCGGTTCGGCCGAATTCGAGCCAGAGAAAGCGTGCGATGAAAGCAGTTTTGGGGGTCTCTTTAACCTTGTCCTGCAAAGACCCAACATAATTTCCGGAATTTATTTGTTGGAATATTTGTTTTTGAACTATTTTTGAACATCTTCAATGCAGTTTTAGGCTCATAGGCTTCTTTTTTTTTTTTTTTGAGAGGCTCGCCAATTTCGCAATAATTTTGGACCTTGAAATCTTCATTCCGGTGCACTAATTCAAAAAATAATTTCTATATGTGGTATAACTCAGAAACTTTTAAATCTTCGGATTCTAAACAAATTAAGGTTGTTCTTAAAGAATATGTAAACTTTATTGTGGGGAAATAACTACAGCGCTCCGAACAAGCGAGTGAAAATGCCAGTTTTTGGTGATTATGTCGACAAAGCCCGTAAAAAGTGCGTCTTGGCCCTTTCGAAATACGACAAAAATCGATATATAATTACGTTCCAATTTACACATTTAAGTTTAACAGAACTTTAAGAGTGATCAATTTAGATAACTCCAAAAATCAAAGCCTAGAAATCTATATTTTCTTTTGTTTACTTCAGTAAAATGACAGAATTAATTTCTAATTAGCATATTATAAACGAATACATTTCCAATATGGTTTGAATACGAAAAAACATTCCTAATTTGACTGATATCAAAACGTAATATTGGAGAAAGACATTATTACATGTTTTATTTGTTTTCTTGGTGATTCAGTACAGTTTCACATCCATTTTCATAATTTGTTGTGTGTGTTATTCTTGGATCTTCGCCCCGTGACGGAGGGCGTACATAGAGCTTGAACACGGTCTACGGTACTGTCTATGGTTTAACTAGATAGACCCTGAATAATGACATTTTCTCAATCTTTTTGATTTTTTTTCAAATACTTTTATTCATATCTTGCGACCAAGCGATCAGTGTTAGGGCCATGCTAGGGAAGAGGTCCGTGTGTGACGTCAAAAAATATTTTATAAGCCTTTCCATAATGTTTGCTAGTTTTCTCAAAGTCAATAGACAACACGTTTTTTACGAAATTTTAAGAATTTTTATCCTATGGTAATGTAACAAGTAGGGGAAGTTTGAGACATATTTTGGAACGGCGGCGCCCCGGATTTGTAGTAACTATCGGCTCTTTGGGAGGGGATTTAAATAGATATGTATTTTTACAGGTGATTTTGCTTCCATTGTTATGGTATTTCAGCGATTTCTCTATTTAAAAAAAAAAAAAATGATTTCATAAAATGCAAACTTTGGGCATAGCTTTCGTCTACACAGTTAATTTTTGTCAAGATTTAGCTTTCTAGCTCTAGATATAACTTTCGAAATACTGACGCAAACAAACAAAAACAAAACTTATGCATCATTCGTATCATATAAACTCGAATTTTATATGAAAACATTATTACTCGTTCTCGATCCGTTTAAATTTATGATAATTAATGGGAATTCTCGGTACAGAGAGGGGGAGGGGCTGGTGCAAATGGGGTAGAGGTCATACTTTTTCATGCAGGCAAAAGTAGACGGCCAAGAAAAATTCTGCAATCATCATTATCATCATCATTGTTATTTTATGTACTATCTCTTAGAAGGCGGCGTTAAATTGTGCATTTGAAAGAACAGGGCCACAAAAAATTATATCAAGGGAATTGAAAATGCACCAGCCCACCCCCTCTAATAAATGCCCCGTCCCTTATATATTTGACAAGATTGGAAAATAAAATTACAAAATGAAAAAGACAAATTCACTTTCCAGACTTAAATATTTTTTTCGATGTTTACCGATATCTTAAAATTATGCATTAATGCTTCCATTGAAAAAAGAAAAATATCAAAATAATTGCATTCGGAATCATAGACACATGTGTGTTCTTTACCTCCTTCTTTACCCCCTCCATCCCCTATCCCCTACCCCCCACAGGAAGTAGGTCACGCAATCTGATTATAACACTTACAACGAATTATGAAAATGGATATGAAAATGTACAGAATCACCAAGAAACAATGTACAGCATATTCAAATGTATTTCTGTTATATTGCTTTTTGATTCCAGTCGAATTGGGAGAGGTTTTTTTGCATCCAAAACGTATTGAAAAAAAATAAAATCTTAAAAAAATAAAATCTTATGCCAGTAAACAAAAAAAATTATAGAATTCTGAGCTTTGATTTTTGGAGTGATCCAGATTAACCGTGTTCAAGCTCTATATACGCCTTCCGTCACGGGGCGAAGATCACGCAATCTGATTCCAAGAATAACACACACTTCAAATTATGAAAATGGATGTGAAACTGTACTGAATCACCAAGAAAACAAATAAAACATGTAATGATGTCTTTCTCTAATATTTCTTTTTGATATTAGTCAAATTAGGAATGTTTTTTCGTAATCAAACCATATTGGAAATGTTTTCGTTTATAATATGCTAATTAGAAATTAATTCAGTCATTTTACTGAAGTAAACAAAAGAAAATATAGATTTCTAAGCTTTGATTTTTGGAGTTATCTAAAACAATCACTCTTAAAGTTCTGTTAAAACTTAAATGTATAAATTGAAACGTAATTATATATCGATTTTTGTCGTATTTCGAAAGGGTCAAAACGCACTTATACGGGCTTTGTCGAAATATTTACCAAAAACTGGCATTTTCACTCGCTTGTTCGGAGCGCTGTAGTTATTTCCCCACAATAAAGTTTACATATTCTTTAAGAACAACCTTAATTTGTTTAGAAACCGAAGATTTAGAAGTTTCTGAGTTATACCACATATAGAATTTATTTTTTGAATTAGTGCACCGGAATGAAGTTTTCAAGGTCCCAAATTATAGCAAAATTGGCGAGCCTCTCAAAAAAAAAGAAAAGAAGCCTATGAGCCAAAAACTGCATTGAAGATGTTCAAAAATAGTTCAAAAACAAATATTCCAACAAATAAATTCCGGAAATTATGTTGGGTCTTTGCAGGACAAGGTTAAAGAGACCCCAAAAACTGCTTTCATCGCACGCTTTCTCTGGCTCGAATTCGGCCGAACCGGTTTTTGGCTATATCTCGGCGACAATTTAATTTTTTGAAAAATCAAACCCCCCAGGTTTACTTACTCACTAATACCTATCGCTAGGCCGAATATAAAGAAAATCGATTTTTCTCTGTTGCCGGACCTCGCTCGGTATTAGTGGACCGTCGCTCTTATAACCTTTTTGATAAAAAGTAAGTCTATTCATATTAAGAACATTTTCTATATACTTTTAAAAAGTGGAATATTGAAAAAAAGCCACGAAGGACCACGAAGGACCACGAAGGACCAGCAATATAAAAGATATTATGTCCAATAACTTTTTATTATTTGATTCTTTGTTGTCCTTCGTGGTCTTTCGTGTTGTTTTTTTTACATATTCTAATATAACACACAGTTGTACACATGTTCTTCGTTGAAAAATCAATAACTTTTATTTATTTCACAACAAAGTGAATAATTTTATATACAGTTAATCATTAACATTATACAGCAGCATGATACTTCATACGTAATATCAACACATGTTCAACATATTAATGTCCTGTGATAAGCGTTGCGAAGCAACTCTTACATGGAGTAACTTCTCTCTGTTCTGCTATTGGTATTTGGTAGTTGAATAGACTGCGAGCAGTCCCTACTTTTCCCTCCGAATTCAGAAAATTTTAACTTTAATAAAACGAGCGAGCGGGGATTGGGGGCGAGTTGGGGAGGGGAGGAGGGGAGAGGAAAAGTAGGGACTGCAGACAACACTGTATAGGTTGAATTACCGCCCATTTTTCGCAGCTTGTCAAAACTATCATCGGCTCGTCATTATCGACTGCATGAAATCAGATCCAATTAAAACTATCCAATTAGAAATCAGTAAAAAAGTATAATTAAAGCATGTTTTCTGGGTCACTGGCAAGGTCAACTCTCTTAGCATAAACTTCTAGTATAAAACTTCGCGAATAAGAATGATGCATGGAGACGCCTAAGACAAAAATTCCCTAACAAGAGAGGTCGGAAGGCCAGTCTTTCAACTGTAAACGATTTCTGTAGGGTTTGCAGTTATTCATTTAAGAACTTCTACGGTGATTTTGCCAGGAGTACAACGATTTCAACAGAGAATATATTTAACGTTCCAGGAAGATCTGGTGTAGCCAATCTCCCTCTTATATTCCTGTTTATTTGGCTATTCTATCGAACAGAAGACTCCTGGCTTTTCAGGAGACTTTCAACCGTAGTTCTCTGCTCCGTCTCTAAATATATCTCACGTTTAGAAAATTCACTAAACTATTAAACTTCAATGGACCTTCGGCTATGTTTTCATACTGTGACCAGTCCCGATAAGCCAACCGAAGTGTTTGTCCCTTGATAGTTCTGATTGACAGGACGGTGAGTGATCGTTAATTCTGACCAATGGGAATTTTCCGTTGTGTAGCCAACGGTGAATTCAACCTTTACAGTGTTGTCTGCAGTCCCTACTTTTCTTCTCCCATCGCTCCTCCCCCTTTTCGCCCCCAATCCCCGTTCGTCCGTGTTTTATTTAAATGCTCATTTTTCTCTCGTTTTCCTCGGAATCAGTTTCAATTTCGTCAATCGAACCTCCTCTTACGTAAATCAATTGATGCTTGCTAGTAGCAAAGACCGGTGTGTCTTTCTCAAAAGAAATATCATGGGCGAAGTGCGTCTTCGGCGCTGGTAGGTGAACAAGTTGACCTTCTAACATCAACAGCAAATCGTGCCAGGGAATTATTTTTTCGCTCCAGCGAAAATCGTTAAGAAATATTACTTCGGCTGCATCCGCGCCAATCCAAGCAAAGCTCCCAGACGCAGGATTTGTAAATGTTTTGAATAAAGTGTTTAACGGGTTTAATAGAAATGTTTTCCCGCAATTTGCTGGCCCAACTAGCATGATATTTCTCGATTTTCCTCTTCCCTTTTCAAGCAGTTTTTTGACGGCATGGGCAAAGGCGTCGCTACTGATTCCGTTGTATTGTAAAATTTGTTTAGCACAAAGTTGCCACGCACCGTTGCACACCTCTATACATTCTTCTTTAGTAGCTTCTATTAATATTTCCATTCGACTTTTCCTAGCTCTGTCAATATCTTGCTGAGCATTCACCATCAACCAAGTCGTGGAAACTAAGTCGGTAATAGACTTCGCCGGTCGGTTTAAAATGAATTTAGCCAAATCAGTTTTTCCCTCTTGTTTTTGACTCTGAGCTAGTGCTAATAGTTCAGTAGTTGATTTTAGATTCTTCTTGTGAATGATCTCTGATACATCGAACGCTCTCAATTTCTGCTTTCGACGTTTTCTTTCGTTTCGTAGACGACGCGGATTTTCTTCATCTGAATTCGATTCACATGATTTATCGTAGTCAGCGCTTCTCGCAGCCGATAGACGTCTTGTGCGGCTTGCAGAGTCTGTCCTTGGTTCCCCTTCGTTGGTAAGGTCAGGATGGTTTTCACTTTGTTCGTAGCTCCGGTCGTCTTTGGTAACGTATTTCCAGGCGCTGTAGTAGTTATGATGAACGCTTGAGAAATGAACTTCGATGTTATAGTTTTCTTCCAAAAAACGCTTTTCGGGTAGCCAACGATGCTTTCCATCAAGTTTTATGGCCAAGTGATAATGTTCACCTGTTGTAGAATGTTTTTCGCGACTACAACACCACTGAAGTACGTTACAGTTGAACGACCCGAAAGCAAGTAGTACTGCATTAGAGAATTCCATTCTTGACGGGAATCGCGCTAAATCAGCTATAACTATATGTTATCAAGTACACATATCTTGAGTCACGCGAAGCTATGTCTTGTCTTTCTACAACGCTCGTCGTTGGATTGTCATAGACATAGTTTTACGAATTGAAAGGACACTTATGATTATCGCTATGTGTGGAAGAGACACTATGCCAATTGAATAAGATGTTGCAATGTTTCAAAGTTTCGTTGCGTAAGCTTTGTACACATCGTGTGATCGTATCGTCTATCTTCGTTAAACACCCATCAAATACAAAAGAAATATCATAATTTGTGTTCACAGTACGTTAACACCTTCCTTAATTCTATTTTTATAATCGTTAAGCAATCCTTCACTTTGACGACGGTTCGTTAATTTTTTTAACGTGCGGCTTACATATTTCAGAGCACAGACAATCTTGGCAAAAACTAAGTGAGATAATTCTGTCACGCACTTAATTTTACGTTCAATATTGTTAATTCCTCTAAAAAGTATTCTTCATACGCCCCTCCCCCCTCCCCCCATATCAATGTTGAGTTTCCCTTTCGTTTCAGTGCAACACAACATTAAAACAACATTGATACGGGGGAGGGGGAGGGGGAAAATAGCGTTACAATGTACATTTTCGCAATTTTGTACAAGTGTCTCACTAGTTATTGCCAAGATTGTAGCTTACTAGCGCACTAAGGCCTACTCTGGGGTCCACCGTCGCTTAATGTCGGTCAATATCGCCAAATATCGCAAATATCGCCAAATATCGCCAAATACCGCTTAATATAACCTAATAATTCCCAAACTCAATGTTTCTACATTTGTACTTTTATTTTCAATAATATACAGCAATGGTTGCCGCTCTCTTATAAATTTATGACAGCAAATAAATATTGTTATATTAAAAGAATATAGACCTTGCGCAACAATAATTAAATTCTCTCCGACAATGCCCAAGAACATTTAAACAATATAAATTAAAAGATTAGAAAAAAGTAGCTTTACATAGTATCCAATATGTTCCACAGATTTGCACTCACTCTATCATAAATGGGCTATTGCAATTTTTATCTGCATCCTCTGGTCAAGGAGCATTGGAATTTTTTCAAGGGGGCATCACTGAAATTCATTGGATTTCAAAAAGGGGGGCGAGTAAAAATATCTGAAATAAGGTAGAATTTCAACGGTCTAGGTCAAAAATTATTTGAATCTACCTCGAATTTCCAGAGTGGCCGGGGGGTAATATTTCATAAAGGATTTCAACTCAGAATCATGGAAAAAAAAACTGGAATAGCCCAATGAATTGAGTTTCAGATGACTTAACGGAATTAGCGTTGAAAAGCGTCTCAACGAATTTTCAACGCGTTGACAACAAATTCCATCGAAACACGAACGATAAATAACGTATTGATAATTTGCATGTAGGATTGCAGGAGGGGAATATTCATGGAGGGTCGTGAATACCGTATTTCCGCAAAAACGTTTTCACTGCAAACGGACCTTGGACAATCGAATGCCGTAGAGATTTCGAATACTGCATTACCGTATAATTTGTTTGGGTTTATTAAGGAATACCGCAACACCGAAGAATCTCTAGAATCTCTAGCAGTGGGGGACTTCTTAATTGTGCAAGAGATTTTCGGAAGAAGAAATTTGCGTGTAGCACATATGGAACGCAAAAAAATGTTCAAAGCATCAAGCATTTCTTGCTTATCTTTCATTTTTTTTATAAGATAAAACCGGGGATAAAACAATAAAAAAAATTGACAAACTTGTAGAACTTGTAATACAGGAATTCATTATCAACTTCGTTTCGACAACCTGAGCGGAAGTCATCTTCAGAGTAAAGAAAATGAAAAGACAGCGGTGTTATTTATGTGTCACATAAATACGTATCGTAAGTTCTACAAGACGACGACTGATCAAAGCACGGATCAACGACAACCACCGACGACTGCTACATTACAACAGACAATTACAACAATTACAACACCAACTATCACTACATTTACCACCTTACTTATTTGACACCGTACAGGACATCGCTGACAAACGAGCACACAAAACTGCTGACAAATGCCGGACTAAACACGTACAGACACTTAACAAACTGAAAGCACACAAAGACAGAAAACAACGCAAACATGACGACAACTGGGTTAGGAATATTTCTTCCCGACCATTAGACCAGACTGAAACACACGTACTCGCATACGGACTTAAACACTCCATCACACCCAAACGCATACCAACACACACTATTGTTTCTAGTGTTGAGGCAGTCCTCTTTCGCCAGAGTGACATACCTGAGCCTGAAAAGGATAACATTAGAGCAAGAATCGCATCAGCCATACAATCCACCCCCAGACTCGAAAGCAATTTAAACAGAGACGAACAGAGAGCACTGAAACGACTCAAGAACGACGACGACATTGTGATACTACCGGCCGACAAAGGACGTGTTACTGTTGTCATGGACAAGACGGACTACTTTGATAAGATGGACGTTCTCGTTAACGACAAAGACACCTACCAACAACTGACCAAAGACCCCACACCTTCATTACAACGCAAACTCAACATCAAACTACTCGCACTCAAGAAAGCAGACATTTTAGAAGGTCCATGTTACTACCGACTACGATGTTCTGTTCCTCAAACACCAAAACTCTACGGACTTCCCAAACTTCACAAACCAGACATACCGATGCGACCCATAGTGTCCTTCTGTGGCTCACCCACTTACGAACTGTCCAAGTACTTGACAGCCATTTTACAACCACTCACCAACAAATCCACATATCGGCTACAATCCACTGACCAGTTCATCGACGCCATTCAGAACGTTCACATTCCAGACAATCACAAACTTGTGTCTTTTGATGTGAAGTCACTGTTCACCAGTATTCCACTTCAACTGGCATTAGACTGCACCCAGACTGCCATCACACAACATGCTGACGACACACCGTTACCCATACCTACGAATGACATCATGGACTTACTTTCACTTTGCTTGACTTCCACTTACTTTCAGTACAACGGCAAACACTACAAACAACTACACGGCACAGCTATGGGCTCTCCAGTTTCTGTTGTTGTATCAGAAATTGTTATGCAGAACATCGACAAGAAAGCTCTTGCTACATTCAGACAACAACTACCTTTTTGGCTACGTTTCGTTGACGACACTATCACTGCACTACCTACTGACGACATCAACGAGTTTCACGACCACCTGAACAAACAAAACACTCACATACAGTTCACCAAAGAGATCGAAGAAAATGGTGCTATACCTTTTCTAGACTGTTTGGTAACTCACTCTGACAATTGCTTACATACAACTGTATACCGTAAACCTACTCACACTGACAGACTGCTCGACCAGACATCTTACAATCCCACCTCACACAAAGCTACCACTATTAAGACTTTGACTCGACGTGCACAACGTGTTTGTGATTCACCTGACAAACTTCATGACGAGTACGAATATTTGCAAAGTGTGTTCGATAAGAACAATTACAATGTAGATTTCGTCAAACGAAACATTCACAAAAACACTTCACTTACTGACAGAACCGAAAATCAACCCACAGCCACTGCCACCATACCGTACATCAGAGGTACTTCTGAGACCATTCAACGCATATTACAACCCTACAACATTCGCGTTGCTCACAAGCCTACTATGACATTGAGACGTTTATTGACTAACGTTAAGGACAAAGACGAACCCATTAACAAACAAGGAGCTATTTACAAAATAGCTATTTCCGACTGTAACGCTACCTACATCAGTGAGACCGGCAGAAATTTGAACACGAGACTAACTGAACATAAACGTGCCACGAAAAACAAAGACCCTAACAACCACATTGCGGAACATCACAAACATACTGGCCACTCCATTAACTGGGACTCTGCCGCCTCCATTACACATTGCACCAACTATCACCAACGCTGACTACTTGAAAGCTGGTACACCGGCTTAGAACAAAAGCCACTTAACCGTTGCATAACACTACCGGCTTCCTACAATAGACTCATTAACGACTTCAAGCTTTCCGCTAACACAATGACTAACACCTACCCACGCATCAACAACAACATTACCGACGAACCAGACACATAAATAACACCGCTGTCTTTTCATTTTCTTTACTCTGAAGATGACTTCCGCTCAGGTTGTCGAAACGTCAGACATCAACACCATCAGTCTGTTATGTGTTTGTTTTTTTTTGGTTAGTGTGTGTGTTAGTGTGTGTTGTCATGTATTTATGTGTTTTAGTTTTTTTTTTTTTTTTCTTCTCTCTCTCTTTTCTCAATTATATATACAATAAGTTGTTAATTTATCCAAATAGTACTTTATCTTTATTGAGTAACTAGAATTATGTTTAATTTATGTGAAAAATTATTAAATAATCTTCTAGTGGATAACACTTAAAGTTTTATCCTCCTTAATTGTAAATAATAATAACTGTATTAAATATTATTTGTGAATAAAAAAAAAATTTAAAAAAAAAAAAAAAAAAAAAAAAAAAAACACCATCAGTCTTTCTCAAGACTACACCACCCCGGACGATCATGCCTCATCTACATCGATTACACCTGGGATCAGACCATTCACTCTTACACTTTTAGTGTTTGTACTCTACTGAATTATTGTTATGAACAACTTAACAATTGATTATCAACTTTATTAACGAAGTGACACACCTAGTGTTACTCAATATTAATGTAACAATCGATTATTTGACTGCCAGACTGGTTATTTGCTCTCGTCAAAAATCTTAATTCTCAATTCCTAAGAACAACTGTAACAATTGAATAATGTTTTATGAACGAAACTCGACTAGTATTATTAAATCCAATAAGAAGCATTTTGACTGATTCGCTATGACATTAGCCTGCTTGGCGGCTCTAGGGTTTGGGGAGAAGAGCGTCCACGCAGGCTACTAAGACATTAATTAAGAGTGATTCCTACAACAATGTCTCTTTGGTTTACTTTCAAGGTGAGTCCCTCCAAGGTTAAAGTAATGTCACTGACTTTGGCGTCATCTATGTTATCTAGTATTTCGTTAGCATTGTTTTTGCGGTTGTAATCATGTACGATTTGTTGCAGTGATGCTGTAGATAATGAATACCATATTGTCTGTTCCACGTCTTTTTTCACGGAAATTCTGGCACTGTCTGAATATCTCCGAACAGTAAGGGTAACGTATTGATTCGGCTTGATACTGTCGAGCTTTGTTGTTGAGTACACCAATTAATGGAGTTGTTTTCAATTCCTGGAATGCATGGAAAATCATCTGCTGTTTCTTGAGAATCGTCAATTCGAGTGCAAGCATTAATCCATATGACATTTTCTTCTTCAGGATGTGGCGCGTAGTTCGTGACTATACAAGGTGTATCAGATTCTGCTTTCCTTTCTACATTGGAGTTATGTATTTTGGGTCAGCAAGATTGACAGCGCTTTAGTCGTCTTTTCCTTTTGTTGGATGTGGAACGTGAAATATTCAGATTTCTTTGAGTTTAACAGAACTGGGCTAACATTTTGGATGTAACCCAAAATAGCGTTGTTCGTTTGCTTTGGAGGTGTTGTCGGAGTAAATGAGCTTTGAAATACTGTTGGAGTATCTGATTTAGACGGTTTTGATCTAGAAACTGAATTGAAATATTTGAATTATTAAAGATGCGATTAATTAGTAAGATAAACTGTGAACAATACCTTTTGGTTGATCTTGACGAAGCATTTGCCTGCAGGGCACCCCCACTGGGGTAAGTGCCTAAGGTCCTACTATCTCAATAACTGAACAGAGACTGGGCTTCCTGTGTACTTGCGGGTTTTTTTTATATAATATTGCGGGCTCATCAATAATAACCAAGATGGCGATTAGGGTCGTTGGAGTTTGGATGGTTTATATATTTGCGAAAGAAAATGAGATAAAAAGACCGTCGTTAATTAGGCTTTATTCAGCGTACAATCGTGTAACTTTAAAATGATAGATAAATGCATGTGAGTATTAGTGGTTTAAATATTTTACTGACAAACATTTTACACGCCGCTACAAACAAAATAATAGTCTCCCACAGCCCGTGTTCGGAGACATCTATCGCGTTTTGTCTATATACAAAAAGATCTTCTCAAGGTATTTCGTTCATTTGTTTTTGTGTGATTTTAGTTAAACTGTTCAACAGTTAGCTAAATGTATCTATAAAGTTTAATTAAAATAGCTGTTAAAATTCAAAATATTGAGATTTTTACACTATCATGATCAATCTCGTACCCAGCGCCCGCGTTACTTTTGGTCTGCGACAAAGAACGTGAGCTCTGGCATAAACCGTTTCTAGCAAAGTCCAGGATTTATTGGACTTCCGGTGTTACAGCGCATGCGTTAGCTAAATTGCGCCTATCAGTTTGAAAATGCATGGGCCAATCAAATTCGCTCAGAAACGGTTTATGCCAGGGCTCACGTTCTTTGTCGCAGACCAAAAGTAATGTGGGCGCTGGGTACGAGGTTGTATCATGATCAGAATAGTACACAGACAAAACAAAACACTGAAATGAATGACAGTTGGTCACTTTTACATAAACATGGTCTAATATACTTCCAGCTGATACAAATGTAGGATTTTTGACAATTTGCGTGTAATGCAGAGAATCCATTAAAGTTTTAAGCGATTTCATATCATCATGATTCAAGTAGTTAATGTTAAAATCACCAAGAATGATATCAATATCATTATTATTGAGTGTGTTTCTTATGCCATCTATGTATTGTAAGATATTTGAATTGTTTTTTTTTTCTGTAAAGTAAAATTAGTGATTGCCTGAAATTAGTAATGTGGTTAACAACAGTACATTTAATAGCATTAATTAATGGCAAACATTCATAATCTCCATGTAAGCACTTTGTCATATGGCTTACGTTGCATTTCATTTAATGATCTAACTGATTCACGTAATTGGTCATCAGACATTTCTGTGGGTTGATGATATATTGATATTGCCGAGGGACCATGAGTTCCATTAGTGTGAGAATTTACAGCAAGATGTGATGGAATTTGCTCATTGAATACCTCATCTGGTAATGATTCATCATGTGTTTCTAATTGACATACTATATCGTCATTCTCTTGGTCATTTATAGGGTCATATGAATGTATGACTCTTCCCTCATTGTTTCTTAACCATTCTAGTGCTTCTGATACTGCTTCTGAATCAGGTTCAAATATCATTCTGTTATTTTCTACAATGTCTTGTACCTCTGGTTCAGAGAATTTTGATGCATAAGTATGATCATGACCAATACAATACAATACTTTTTATTTACATTCTTTTACATTTTTAAATACTTATGTTCTAATTACAAATTAATTGTTTAATTACATTTTTCTTTTCTCTTATTTTTGTTATTAGTAAATTTTTGGAATGTCAGTGTCTAAATTAACACTTAGTTTTCGAGTTAGACACTGTCATTTATAATTGTTTTATCAAGAGCGGTACAAAAATATGTTGATTATGAAATATATGAAATAATATGAAATAATACGAACAAATAAATAAATAAATATAGCCATATGTAAAGCAACTAATCTAGATTATATATTTATAATTGTATTTATAATATTTATATCATATATAATTGTTTTGGTTGTTAATTCGAAGATGAGGGGCATTGGCTTTGCAGCAAATGCTCCTTGACCTTTTTTTTTAAATGAAGGGTTTTGTAACTAATTTGGTTTTCAAGAAGATTTGACTCGTCTCTCCATGGATAATACAGCATTAACAAATGATGGAAAAACAGCTCTGGTTCTTTTCTTTTATTTGGTCTGTGGTATCGGATAACAGCTTTGACCTTCCTACATTTCATAGTTTCATTAGAATTCATTAATCTTATTAGTTTAGGTAGTGATATATCACTATTGGCATGTTGTATTTCAATGAAGTCATCAGTAAGTACTTCTGGTTGTGCATCAATTGTTTCAATGTTTTCTTTTCTATAGTCCTTGTAGTAGCAAGCTGCAAACTGAGCTAGACAAAGATGATCTACAATAGGGATGGATTCAGGTCTCATACTGTATCTTTCAATGATGTTGGATTTAAATAGATCTGTACTTTCATCATCAAGCTCATCAAGTTCTTGTTTTGTTTTTGTTACTCGTAACCGTTTCTCTGCTAAGTCTGTACTGATAAAAACTGTTGCTGGGAATATTTTTCTTAAACAGAGTTCTGGCATGCATCTGTAGACACATTCTTGTGAGCTTACTTCTCTCGTTGATAAAAATGCAGTGCCTTTTTTTCTCAACCCATCTCTTATATTCATGTTGGCTGCTTTAGCGTCCTTTGCTGCATTCATAATTGCTTGTGAACATTCAGTTTCATCTTTTGTAAAGTATGAGCAGATATATGTTATACATTTATAATGATCAAAGACAGGCTGTAAGTCTACATTAGCAGCAAATCCCTTTATACCAGCAATGAAGTAGTTGTTTATAAAACAGCTATCAACAGGTCTTTTTAAAGAGACGTAGAGAAACGTGGTGGCCTAGCGGTCAGCGTGTCGGACTCCGGGCCTAATGGTCTGGGTTCGATTCCTGACCCGGGCGATTACGTTGTGTCCTTAGGCAAGATACTTTACTCTCTCAGTGCCTCGTCTTCTCGGATAAGGACGTAAAGCCGGAGGTCCCGTCTGCCTTCACTCTGACTATGTTACAAGGTGGACGTAAAAGAACCACTGAGGACGTAAACAAATCTCTGGCCGTGACCACCCTCAGTGACTGCCTCACTCTCTAAAGCGCATTTGAATATGTACATAGATATTTGCGCTATATAAATGTCAAATTATTATTATTATTATTATATTTAAATGTAACTCATAATTAGAGTTGGGTGAAATAGCTAGTGCTGAGTAATACTGCTCCTTAGTGATACCAACAGAGTTGAAAATGTCATCTTCAGTAAGAGATGAATCATAACTAGACTTGCTTGGATTTAATACATCATTTATTTGTTGTTTAATTGAAGTCAGTATCTCTTGCCGTGTCTCCAATATGTTCGATTTAATAGTTTCATCCATTTCTTCTGAAAGAGGTTCTGCTACAATTGTGGTATTTGTAAAGAATTGTCCAAAGTTAAATCTACATTGGATGTTTTTATATTTCCTGCATGTTTTATAGTGGCTGTGTTTTTGGTAAGTTTTTACTAACTCATGCAATTCAGCATCTTCTTCCATACTTGGTAGGTAAGCCTGTACATGTTGATCTATGTAGTCTATATAATCTTGTTTGTTGTCATGGGTTAACTTAGGACAGTCTTCAGTCCATATAAGGGCATGTAAGTGAGGGCTTCCTCTCATCTGAAATTCAATACGTAATGCATAGTACACGATTTTGCCAATTCGTGAGTAATACTTCAGTGAAGAAAGTTTCAACTCTGTACTGAAAGTGTTTAGCAACAACAACAGGATTGGCATTAAGCATTTGACACCTCTCATTGTAAGACAGAGCATCAACTTGTTCGTCTGTAAGATTCTTGCCTTGTATTCTAGCTATTATTTGAAATAGTTCAGGCCATCTAAGATCAGCACAAGATAATGTCATGAACCATGTGGGGATACCTAGTTGTTTAACCATTGCAATCACCTCATACATAAATTTCTGCCAGTATGGTGGTGTTCCTGGTATATGTCTTAAGAATAGATATGCCTGATCTTGACAAATGAGGTTTTGTAAGTGTTGAGGATTGGCTCTTAATTGAGAAGCAGTAAGAGATTGCCCATGAACCTTTTTGACAGCAATATTAATACTATCTGATACTTTCTTTTGTTCGATTATAAATTGTCCAAAAAAGAGGTATTCTGGATTTGTTGCAAATCTTCCACTGTAATTCAACAGTCTAGAATTAAAGTATTTAACTGGTGATAACTTTACTTGGCGTTCTGTTGTGTATCCAAATCTGCCTTTAGGAAAAAGTACTGGAAATGCGAGCTCTTCACATTGTTTTGATCAAGCATAAATGAAACAGGGTGTTTGTTTTCTCCAGGTGCAATACTGTAGACTTCATTTCCTGAAGATTGTTGTTGATTATCATTAGTGACAGGGTAGTTTGGTATAATGGATTGTAAGCATGTCTCATTTACTGGTGCTCTATATTCATTTAAAGGGTCTTCATTTTCTTCTTCACTATCTGATTTGCTATCATCATCATCTCTTGTATCACATTCCAATTCAATATCACTATGTACTGTAGTTGTATCATTGGATGATGATTGGAAATCTGCATTATTATGGTCAGGTGTGTCATTGTGTATAAAATTATTTATAAGATGACTATCAATATTGTTGATATCAACCACTACATCTTTATACAATGGGTTATTCACTTTAAGCCAATTAAGAACTTGCTGTATTAACTCTGGTCGCACTGCTTGAAAGTATACATGACCACTAAATTGTAACTTTCTTTTAAGCTTCAACATTATTATACCAGATCTTTCAGATGGGCGTGGAAGTTGATTACATGTCTGATCACATTCTACTGGCACATTGCATATTGCACCTTTAATTTTTCTCTGTTGTCCTTTAGGCATCACAACAATCTTCTCAAATACTATTCTTTGAGCTATTAATATTTGTTCTAGTTTTTCAAGTGATGCAAGTTGTGTAGGTATTTCATCAATATACATATTATTTACTACAGCTTGACATGGCATTTTTCCCTTTATGGCCTTAGAATGGCATGTTTTGCAAATGTATTCTTTACCATCAAATGATTGTTGAATATTGAAATATTGACAATTAGGATACTTGTTTTTCATACATTGTATTACTGTCCTCTTTAAAGTAATCGATTACAAACACAACATATAAAGTAAGGGCCTTCTCTTATCTTCCTCTTAAACTGTTTAATACACAAGTCAAAGATGAGGCTTTGTCTTGCATTCTTTCTTTTCTTTTATTCAGTCTATCTTTTTTAGTTTCTCTATCCATTGTTTGGTATTTATTTCTAAGATTACTAAGTTTCTTATTTTTTGTGGTACTATCCATTGTTTGGTATTTATTTCTAAGATTACTAAGTTTTTTATTTTTTGTGGTACTATCCATCGTTTGGTATTGTTTAGCTCCTTTTTCATGCAAGTCTTTTTTCTTTGCATCGTCCATGCATTGGTACTTTTGTGTAAGTTTATCAAGTAATTCTTTCTTCTTTGTAACATCCATGCATTGGTACTTTTGTGTAAGTTTATCATGTATTTCTTTCTTCTTTGTAACATCCCTGCATTTGTACTTTTGTGTACGTTTCTGAAGTAAATCATTCTTCTTTACAAAATCCATTGTTGAATATCTATTTTGATTGTCTTCCAGAAGCATTCTTTTGGCATTAGGTTCCATAGTGCCATAATTATGTCTTTTTCTATGTTTTCTCATAATGCTTTTCCTTTCATTTTCACTAATTTCACAAGAACAGTAAATAAATTGTATTTCATACTCTACAGTCTGGCTTCTTAGATCATTGTGAATAACGTTGTAAATTGCTGTCACAAGATTACTTACACCACTGATGCCTTTAATGTGTTTAATTGCAGGTGAATTGCTTTCTTCATATGACAGAAAAGAGAAGAAATTATGAGCTTTAGTATTTTGTTGATAAACACAAGCTATACAGTGACTTGAAATCGTCATCAAAAAGCCTGTATTTCCATTGTGGTTATTTAAAATCAAGTTCTCTAAAAATACCTTGCTTTCATTTGAATTGCATAATATACCCCACATTGTGTCATTAACGACTACATTTACCTCAGCTCCACAAATTGCAACAATGTTAGGATTGTCAGATGTTAAACAATGTTCACTATCCATTTTATTAATATCTTGTTCAATGCCATTTTTAATAATTGCATCTAAAGTTATTTCCTTCCAGTAATTGCATGGTGAAATGATTGAGTAACATATTGAATAAAGTGCAATGGCATAACATTTTTTTTCCAAAAATGCATGTTGATATTTGTTATCTGATACCTCTGATAATATGTCATTTGTATTGTTACTCTGCAAATCCATGTTATGTTTTGTAATATATAAACCTTTCAGTTCAAACGTATCAACTAATCCATACAAACTTTGAAAATATTGTGTTAAGTTGCATAAAGAAGATATATTCAATAGTACACATGTCCCTCTAGGATGGCTTTGACCATTAATATCTCTAGCATGAGAGTCAAACACTTTAAAATTGCTATTATCAGCACAATATATGATACCAACAGCAATACAACCAATTGTTAATATGAATGAAGTGTATTGTTGAGATAACAATAACTGAAAAGCTCTTTCTAGTCCCATACAGTATTGATAATCCTCAATTGTAGTGTCACCATGAACATTACCACTGTAGCTTTCGCTGTATTCTAGATTGTATGTTTCCTCTAACACTGTAAGCATTGTCGGCAATTCTGTCAACAGAAGAAAGGATTGTCTTGCCAGTTGTGACAAACTACAATACAATTCATTCCCAATGTACATTATTTGTTTTAAATCTTCAGAGTTACTTATTCCTTTCATGTCATGATATATTAGAGCACATAAACTCATTGCTACACATTGTTGTCCAGCATTTTGACCAAATACAGCAACTTCCCCTTGGCTATATGGTGCAATTATAGTTTTACTTGGGTCAACATGTACAGGCCCAGGGTTTTTCTCTATGTCAGAACATAGCTTTTGTTTAGTACAATTACCTTTATGAACTTGACTCTTGTACTCACTCGATGGCAAATTACATGAAAACAATATCATATATTTATTAAGATATTTCCTTACATATTTGCTTGTACATAACTGGTAATTTATAAGCTTATATCTTGTCATAGAGGCATCTTTGCTTGTTCTGGATATTGGTTTCCTTCTCATTCTTTGAACAAACCTGCATCCTTTTACAGTATTATGTCTTTGTTTAGTTGAAGTATTTTTAAAGCGATGAATTTTCAATGACTTCGGTGTGTTTTTACTTGATTTCTCCATACATACCTCTTTAGTTTTCTGTTTTTCTTGTGGAGACGTTTCAACAGTTTTACTGGTATTCTGCTTGGTTCTCGATCTCGTTTAGATCTAGAGCCATGACATTGACACACAACATGAGTACAATTATAATATACATATTTGGAACGACGAGATCGGAATTGTTCTACTTTTATTGACACTATAATATCATTACGTTCATATAAAGTTAGATTGACAACTTTATCCAGTATATCACATTCATTGAGTATATTTCCCATATCTTTTACAAGGCACATGCAACTCCATAGCGAGTACAAAACACCATTGATGATCGTTTGCAATAGAGTAATTATAGTAATCATATACAAACTATTTACTCGTAATTTGAAAGTAGTAAGCATAATAACAACAAATAAAACAACCAGGATGTTTATGACAATAGATAAGTTCACACATCTTGTACTCAAAGTTCTTCCTTTCTTCGCTTTCTCCAAAATGGCGACTTGCTTGTTTGTCTCATCAGCTTGGATGCTTTCATCATCACGATTCTTGCGAATTCCATCATCTGATATAGTCGTTCCAGCGTCACAGTAGTCAAGTCATTGTGTTCGTATTTTTTGTACAAACGTACATTTGAGAACTCGTGAGAACTAGTTTTCTTGTTATTCATGTTAAACTTGTTATTCATGCTAAACATGCTAGAAAGTTCGTGGAATGGCCCGTTCCAAAAACGCTCGACATCTTTTAGTGTGGGCCTACCACGAACGAGTGTTGTATGCGAGATGAGCGTATAAGGCATTAGATTATTCAAAGTTTTCTTCGCAAAAGACAGCATTATTCGTCAATTACAGTTTGGTTTGATTTCTTGCACATGGAATCATCGACTCAAAATTATTCGTCATTTCAATCGATATTTATTCGTTCGTATGAGCCTTCAGTCAGCGGTCGTTGCTCATGCGCTCTCATGTTCTATAGTCCATCATGTGTTCAGCCACCCGCACCCACTACGTTTCTTCCCGTAGGGGAGGGGTGGAGGCGGCTATACACAAGCTAATCACGTGATCACATGTTGTTAGAAACGCCTGGAACCTGACCCTCCAATTTGAGGACCACGACGACGAAAAAAAAGAAGAAGAAGAACCGTTTGCATTTTTAGACTCGGGCTTTCCGTATACGGAAGCCCGAGTAATAACAATTTTTGATGTGCTTTCAAATTAAGTGGATTTTGTTTATATTGGTGCATTTTTACATTAAAATCGCACCCTTTAACTATCATTGACAAGGACAGAAATAGTTCTAGCTAGCTAGAGTGCTCACAATAAACCCATGAAACAAATAGTACTAATTAGTGCAAAAAAGTTCTAATTAAACAATAGATTGATATTGATACTAGAGTAATAGAGTAATAGAGTAATAGCGTACTAACGTACTAGAGTAATAGCGTAATAGCAGTAATAGCGTAATAGCAGTACTAGCGTACTAGAGTAAAAGAGTACTAGCGTACTAGCGTACTAAAGTAATAGCAGTAATAGCGTACTAGCGTACTAGCGTACTAGCGTACTAGCGTACTAGAGTAATAGCATAATAGCAATAATAGCTTAATAGCAGGAATAGCGTAATAGCAGTAATAGCGTAACAGCGTACTAGCGTACTATAGTAATAGCGTAACAGCGTACTAGCGTACTAGAGTAATAGCGTAAATTATATCAGTAATGGCGTACTAGTGTGCTATGGTAATAGCGTACTAGCGTACAAGCTAGTAGTAGTTATTTTGTGTAACATGTCAAGCTCCAAATCGACATATTTGTTCTTGCAAACCCTTGGTAAAACGGAATGCCGATTGACAATCGGATCACGAGACTGTAGTGATAATAAACGTAAAAACGTCCGTAGTGAGTTCTGAGTATTTAACTTTATTACAACCACATATTGGATTGCGCCCGGAGGCGCCCCTTTGTTTGGTATGAAAACATGTGTTCAAAGTTGACCAATTTATACGTAACATCATGAACGGAAACGTCCTGTGCCATGATGCTTGAGAGTCCCAACTGCCTTACTATTCCTCCAAATCGACTTTTCGTTATTCAAAACAGTTATACAGGATACAGTTCAATTATTCACGAACTGTATTATATACACATCCTACGAAGCTTTCTATTAAGGAGGCTCGAAATGGTTTTTTGACCGAGCGCGCGCGCGCGCGCGCAATATCGCCAATTTTACAAGACCCCTCTGACGCGTACAAAATGTATTTCTATTAATAACAACACAATTAAATGGTAGATTTTTTTATTTTTTGGCAATTTGTTCCAATTAATGTTTAGATTTAGTAGATCCATTTTAAGAAAAATCTGTAATGAAAAACCATTTATATCTAGAAAAAAATCATTTTTTTAATATTTTAAAGGTTTCGCATTACAGATTTTTTTTATTTTTCCTCAGTTGCAAGAACAGGTAGGGAACTAGACATGTACAAGTTTAAAAAAACTTTCACCTAAAGGATTTGGAGATATCAGCTTTAATAAAGGAATTTCAGGTCCTTTTTGCAGCGGCCTGCTGTTGTCATGACAACGTCAAACGCAATAATTTAAAAAAAATTGATATCCTGGATCCATAAGCTTTAAAATGATATATCGGTTAACTGTGTACTTTCACAATAATGCTGCAGAACATGCAATGTAAAGTAGGTATATAGATATATACAGAAACCATTTCGAGCCTCCTTAAACCAGGGTAAATTATGACGAGAAGATGTGATTTTACAAGGAATATTCGCCTACATAATAGTTTTAATAGCATTTTCAAACGTCGACTATTTTTCATCCACTGATTTTGACGACGAGGTTTACATATAGTGGAGTTGAAATTTTAAGATGTCATCCTTCACCTTGTCGATGTTGGCTTTCTTTCGCAAGAAGACGTTTTGGGATCTTTTTTCTTTCGCACTTCAACAGTACATCCAATGCAACCATTTCATGGTCACTTATACGAGGTACTACTTTAAGATATTTTATTAACGAGTTGTTATTTGTAAATACCAGGTCTAGGATCTTTGCAGTGTTATCTTGACGTCTAGTGGGTTCGTGAACCATCTGTTTAAAGCCAAAATCATTCTGAAGATCAACAAGCTTGTTTGATGGAGGATCGAGTCCTGAGTTCTGGTTAATAGACCAGTTTATATGTGGGATGTTGAAATCACCTGCTAGAATAACGTCATGACTATCGATTTTGCGGCCAATCTTTAACAAGGATTCTTCAAGTTTCTCTAAACTAGATACACTTCCATCAGGGTTTTAATAAGTTCCAAATATTAGAGATGGACGATCGCGACCAGCAAGTTGACATTGTGTCCAGATGCATTCACAGTCAGAATCGTGATCTTGCTTGAGAGATGCCAATAGGTCAGTCTTAATTGCCTGAAAAACACCGTAAAACACAAAACGTGGCCTTGTAGAAACAACGGAGTTAACACAGCGAGTTCTAAAACTATGATTCGTGGAAACGCTTTATGTTATATACTCCGTGATCCGTGAAATCATGAAATAACAGCGCGTGATCCGTGAAATCATGAAAAACAGCGCGTGATCCGTGAAATCATGAAAAACAGCGCGTGATTCGTGATGGGTACCCCCTCTTCCCCATCCTATATAAACACAGCTCGTTGATCTTGTAATTTCTTTGCTTGAAATGCTTGCAATCCTCGTTTTTTCATCAGGAGAGCTTTGTTGACATTCGGTAAATGAGTCTATTGTCCTTTTATAGTTTTGATTAGTTAGATTACAAGTAGCTTTTCAATTCGCCATTCTTAAGTTGCGCAAAGGATTGGGTCGAGTTGTCATCGCAAAGCAGTTTGGGGCTGTCTTTGGGGACGCCACCCAAAACATTGCCGCTAAAGACCGCTAAACCTTATGAAATACTGAGACGAAAAACGATATTTTTAAGTTAGAAAAACAAGATATATTCCTTGAGCAGAACCACCATAGCCATTACAGATGTGCTCGACAGCTATTTTGAAACGCTGGCGTTTGAGTAGAAGCGCAAAATTATTCGGTAATCGAACGAGTTATTCGAATGTGAGGTTGTTTGAAAGCGGTAGTTTATACTGCTAGGTATCGACGAAATCAGTCATATTTTTGCCAGTTTTATTGCATATCATACATCAAATTTTGCTTGTATTGATGTTTTTAGAGTCAATATAGACAACAACTTAGATAAGGAGATCATATCGTCAATCCTGATGGTGGAATTCATCACGAAAGAAAGAAAGAACACAAACCTTGTAATCAACAAAGAAAGCAGTGCTTTCGCAACATTTCCAATTGAATGATCGACGAACTATCCTTTTAAGTTGTCGCCAGACTATAAAGTTATTGACTTAAAAAAAATATAGACAAAAGTTGACAGCTTATCTCAACAAAAGGAGCAAAAATATGAAAGATATGTCGAAGCAAGACCGTTTCAAACAACCTCACCTTCGAATTAGCTCGTTCGTTACCGGATAATTTTGCACTTCTACGCGAACGCCAGCGTTTCAAAATAGCTTTCGAACACAGCTGTAATGGCTTTGGTGGTTTTGGAATATCTTGTTTTTCTGACTTAAAATGATCGTTTTTCGTCTCAGTATTTCAACATTCACTCGAAGGTTTAGCGGTCTTTAAAGGCAATGTTTTGGTAGCGTCTCCAAGAACAGCCCCAAAATGCTTTGCGATGACAACTCGACCCAATCCTTTGCGCAACTTAGGAATGGTGAATATATAGATGGCTTGTATGTTATGGCAACTAAGTTTCACATCTGTCAAGAGATTTGACCATACTGCGCGTGCGTGGCACTTTGGCGATGAAGAGGAATAAAGGCAAAATATATACTCGGATTCCACAGAAATCCCGAGTAATAATTAACTATGGTCGAAAGTAAAGTTAAGTGAACATCTTTTACGGTTTTACAAACTTCATTATATAACCTATTATTTAAGATTAGATTAAATAACACACTACTGAATAATAATTCGTTTCCCTGCAGCGAAGGCTGGTTTTGAGAAAAGTCAGTCTTAAAACTGGATCGTTTCCGACAATATTCTGTCAGATTTATTAATCAAAACTAAAATACAAAAACAATTAATTGACGGTCTAATGGCGATGTGCGTGTCATGACTCACGAAGCCAGCAAATGGCAGCCCGCAAAAAGCATTGAACAGTTCGCCAGTCGTTTCGATAAATGTAGTTTTGAATACGCTACCCAACCCTACCCCCGCCAGCTAAATTTGTCACAAAATCAGTTCCCGCTAGCGGGAGGAAGTGACAAATTTAGCTGGCGGGGGTAGGGTTGGGTAGCGTATTCATTGACGTTTTGCATTCTTGGGATTCCAAAGGGACACAAGACTTGACAGATCCCAGTACGAAAGCATAATTTCGATGTTAGAAGCTGGTTTTCGATGCTTTTTATTTGAGCTTTGTATTTCAAACTCTGGCTGAGGTCTGTGTGATTATCTTTAATGTGTGTGCCAGAGTTTGGGGAGAATATGATTAATTTTTCGGGTAGATTTTGAAGATAATATGAGCGTGATTGGTGGCCGTAGCCGCCAGAGTTGCCTGCCTTGTGTTTTTTTCCTTCATTGGGGAGCGTGTGTTCGCTGCCGAATAACTCGCATTAAATCGCTTTAAAATGCATCGCAGGGCAAAATAAACCACAAATTCGTAAACAAGAAACATTTAACTTTATTTTGGAACAGTAAAGTAAAATTTAAAAGAAAAAAAAGAACATGAATATCGAAGCTAAATATGACCAACTTTGAACGAATTTGGCTTTTAGCCGTTCCACCACAGGAAGCCCACCCATAACGAACTGGGATGGTGGGGATCCTGTGCTGTAAACAACAGTCGATGTAAACATAAAACAGCTAGGTAGAAATGTTATCTTAATAAGAAAATTGAGCCAAAAATACAATTGTCTGATTGAATTTATTTAGTTTCAATGATCTGATACCTGAAATATATATTCACGCTCCAAAAAAATGTTTTTTCACTTTAATAACTGTCGTTCACGACTTGTACGTAGCAATGAGATCGGTGGTAATGAGATTACTTTGACTAAATGTTAACGGTTAATGAGATGGTATATAATGTACGTGTTAATATTTGTGCGTATTCATGCATACGCCATTAATATAAGTACCTTAGTTAGTGTTAGCCTATAAGAATCAATAGTATGACATATTCATGACATTCAGGAAGTGCTTGATATTGTAAAAAGTGTGTTAAGAAGTGTTCAAAACTCATTTAGTCCGTGTAAAGGAATGTTCCTACCACGGCTTGGAACCATGAAACTGTTTTTGTCAGTTTGGGTTTTATCCACAACGTTATTCCTTTAAACAAAAGCACAGACAATTGATTTAAATGAAGGTATGCTTTCATCCACATTCTATTTTTCATTCGTTTATTCTGCAGGTCATTATAGGTTATTATTTCACACTTGACACGGTTTTCTTTGTTAATCGTAGGGATGTATCTCCGATATAAACCCCTCATTATACCAATTCAAGGGTTATATCTAGATATAAACCCGGGTCTATATCTAGTTATAACCCTTGCATTTATTATTTATTGCGACATCAGACTTAGAAATTTTTACTAGATAGCGATTTTTGGAGAAAAAAAGTCTTTGAGTATACTAATGTCAGGACTCGAACCGAGAACCTCTGCATTGCTGCATCCGCGCTTTAAGCCATTATACTACATAGTCATCCGATGGAAAGTTAACAACAAAAACTCGTTTAATGTCATCAAGATCATTAACATTCAATTAAGTTCATTAGTGTTCTTCTGAATAGAATTGAAAAGTGATTGTTTAATATTTCCTTATGGGGATTCATTGACAATGAACATTAAATTATGAACAGATTATTGATATATTTTGGGATTGGTTTTATTTTTTTGAATACGATCAGTGAAAATCATACATTGTTTTATTTCCAGAAAACCTTAATTATCATTGAAAAGTGCGGTGTCGAGTCAGATCTCAGCCAAATGGTTTAGATTGTGTCAGTATTATTATTGTTTTTATGAAAACTCTCAATAAACTTCAATCAAGGGAAAACTGTTGTATCCTAGTGACAAAAATCATTAACAGCATTCCACTTTATTCATAAGTTTCAATGGTTTGAGTATTTTAGTCTTTTAATTAAAGAATGAAAACTAAGATAGCATAACCTCCTTCAATTGTGTTCTATCAATAAGCTTTTGATTTAAAAATGCACCGAACCGGTTCATGACATTTTCTATTCATATCGTTTCTTTTATCAAATACGACTCCGAGTAGACATCTAATGAGTGAGATTTGAAAAGCCGTTCTTTTATTTCTTAACTCAAATCATGTGTATTTGTTAGAATAGGATTAAATCATTGTTTTTTTTTGTGAGAAAACCTTCTCAAGTGTGAAATAAATTAGTTACATACCTCGAATGTTCGGCTATAAGCCTATATATCCCTTGGGCCTGCGGCCCGCGGGATATATATGGCTTATAGCCTCCATTCTCGGTATGTAACTCTTACTTGTATAGGTTGTAAAAGTTCTTGTGAGGTGATTATGTTTTTTATTGTTCATTTTAAATCGTTGTAAATATGTCAAAACTGTGCTGTAACTCTTATCATACGATGATATGCCGATTGCTAGAAAGACGTCATTTTGGGTTATTAATTAATTAATTTATACGTTTTAATAAAATATATACTCTAACCTCATTGTTTCAATATTCAAAGTTAATGCGTAACATGGCTAATGGATCTAAGTAGTCTTCTCCTTTTATCTTGTTGATTTATAAGTTATTATTGCTTTAAACATCATATTTCGATTCATTGCGTTACAATGACAAACTTGTCTGCACACATTTAATACAGAATATTTAGAAGCTATAACGCAGAATAAACGTTATACTTGTTATATTTGTATGGTCGCGGCGTATTGTAAAGCAAACATAGTGGTTGCTAGACATTGTGTAACCTATTGCTGCAAAAATCATAGCAATAAACCAGAATGGAAGACTTTTATGACAGTCACAGTCAAAATGTACTGGAGACCTGGCTTATTTAAGATTAAATGGAAACTATCGAGTAAACAAGTTAGCATAGGCTTCGTCGGTGTTTGATTTAAAAGATAGGTAATATAATGAAATTTGTAACACCGTAAAAAATGTTGACTTAACTTTACTGACGTTTCGGGCTTTAGCCTTTTGTTAAAGCATAGTTAATAGTTAATTATTAACTATGGTCGAAAGTAAAGTTAAGTGAACATCTTTTACGGTTTTACAAACTTCATTATATTACCTATTATTTAAGATTAGATTAAATAACACACTACTGAATAATAATTCGTTTCCCTGCAGCGAAGGCCGATTTTGAGAAAAGTCAGTCTTAAAACTGGATCGTTTCCGACAATATTCTGTCAGATACAAAAACAATTAATTGACGGTCTAATTGCGATGTGCGTGTCATGACTCACGAAGCCAGCAAATGGCAGCCCGCAAAAAGCATTGAATTACGCCAGTCGTTTCGATAAATGTAGTTTTCGAGACATGATTTTGGTCGTTTAGACACACCATTCTATCCCATATACATCTACAAGTAAATGACATAATTAGTAAGACCATATAGAAAAGAGTTGCAGCAGAATCAAATCTATCACCTTGACAGCACTGCCTGACGTAAATCGTTTCTCATTCTAGTAACTTCTATAAAAAGGACTTGATTACTTCCGTATCTTAAAGTGCAGCAAACCTCCTCGATCACGAGGTTCCAATTTGCATTAAAAGTTAACTTCTGCAAAGAAATTACCTGATTTGAACAAATTCCTGATTTTTTGTAAATTTTCAAAGTCAGATTTCGGATGGACAACTTGCAAACTCCTTGGTCAGAATGTTTGGTTACAGTGTGGCGTAAGCCCAGTTTCAAGTCTGTGAGGTTCTGTGCAGTGACACTCACACAAACAATGCGAAGAAATTGTAGAAGGTGCAAATTTGATAAAGCTTTTATAGTGGAAATTTGCTAGTATTTGGTTTTAAAAATCTAGACATATCATCAATCGGAACCGAGTTGTGATTCTTATGTACATTTTGAGTTGTCTGATTACGAATTAGAAGTGAAAGGAGCCGTTTATGACTATCAAGACGAACAAGACGAACAAGACAACAGTGTGGCACTCGAAGCTTGAACTTTCGCTTTATATAGTCGATTTTAATTAAAACACCAAAGGAAACTAGAAGGACAACTGATCAACAAGAGAGTTGGAATTAAGTGTGAAAAGTGTTACGGATGTAGTTGTTGGTGTAACTTTAATTTAGTGGTTATAAAACCCCTATTGAATTTAATAGGACAATTAAACTTACAACGATAACGTGTTGCTACAACTGTTTTCATTGCTTTACGCGTCGTCAGACAAAGCATTTGTGAAGCAAAGATAACGATGGCTATACTTATCCGTCGATCAAACACACTTTGTCTAGACAACTAATTACTTGAACTGTAAAGAACAGTCGATGTAAACATAAAACAGCTAGGTAGAAATGTTATCTTAATAGGAAAATTGAGCCAAAAATACAATTGTCTGATTGAATTCATTTAGTTTCAACGGTCTGATACCTGAAATATATATTCACGCTCGAAAAAATGTTTTTTCACTTAACTGTCGTTCACGACTTGTACATAGCAATGAGATCGGTGGTAATGAGATTACTTTGACTAAATGTTAACGGTTAATGAGATGGTATATAATGTACGTGTTAATATTTGTGCGTATTCATGCATACGCCATTAATATAAGTACCTTAGTTAGTGTTAGCCTATAAGAATCAATAGTATGACATATTCATGACATTAAGGAAGTGCTTGATATTGTAACTAGACGCTCTGTGAGCGATTACTCGGGCTACTGAACAGAAGGGATTCTGAGGGATTGAAATAGCTGTTATTACAGTTATATGCAAATGATTTTGAACAATGGGTTGAAGTTGAGGCTTTCGGGCGAAAACAATAGGTTTGCCCAAAAGCCTCGATTTGAATCCATTGTTTGAAATCATTTGCATATAACTGTAATAACAGCTATTCATAATGTATCATACATAGATCATACACAATACATATACAGTGGTACCTCTATTAAGCGGTCACCCATTAAGTGGTCACCCTCTATTAGGCGGTCAGAATAAAAAGCTCCAAATCTATTCCTATATACCTATTTAGACCTCTTTTCAACGGCCAACCCGGCTACTTTGGAAAGTCCCGAGGGTGAGGAGGAACTAAATTGGTTGATTAATGTTTACAAAATGTTTAAAATGTGCACAAAAATAAACATAATTATGCACGTAAATTATTTATGACTAATTTTAGGTTATTTTAATGCGAAATGTCCTTATCCCAAATTTCATAATGTTTTTATTGAGAAAATGAAAACTAAATCTCAGAAACATTATTATCAAGATTAAACTTTTGAGAAATAAACGTCACGAAAATAAAGATGGATTTTGGGCTGTATGAATCTGCTCGACATATATTTCTGTGTACCGGGATGCCTGTGTTACAAAGTGTTGACATTTCATCCCGTCCCCTCCCCCCAAAGCGCCGCTACGAAGATTTGAGTATGCGATAATGGATATAGAGTTCGAAAACTTGAATGCTTCGAAAACTTGAAGTTGTTCTTGAAAATTGAACGTCAGAACAAGAAAGATGGATAGTTATTTAAGCAAATTGTGTAATTTTTGAGGCGATTTGGGCTGTTGAGAATGGTTTTCAGACAGGCCGATCTGAATGTTTTTATGTCGCCGTTGACGGTGTTCGCTTTGTAGGCTTCGTGAAGGAAGTCACGTTCTCTGACATTATGAAGAACAAAAATAGCACATTAATCAATATAAACTCAAGATTTCTGTTTGAAAGTGCTTGATAATATACAGAAGCGAATGCAATTCTGCTGGCGTGGCACATCTTCTGTTTTGTGCTAGAAAGGACTTCGCTAACGGCGGATCATTCCGGCCAAGATATCCTCGTCTTTATAAAAAAGAAAATAGCAAGCTATATTTCGGGAGTCAACCCTGTAGTACAGCAACTAACAATTTGAGGTAATGTCTTGTCGATCATCAGTCCAAAACATATAGCCATTACTTTCTGCGGGATCAGAGTTAAACGAGTAAACGAGAGTCGTTATTCGATCAAACAATTAATTCGTCATAATCATCGTCAGTCTCGTCAATCACATCAAAAATAGAAACAAGTTTTCATTTCAATCGATATTTATTCGTTCGTATTAACCTTCGGTCAGCGATCGTTGCCCATGCGCTGTCATGCACTACTAGGAACGCCTGGGACCTGACCCTCCAATTTGAGGACCACGACGACGACGACGACGACGAAGAACCGTTTGCATTTTTAGACTCGAGCTACCACAGGTAGCCCGAGTAAAAAGTGTGTTAAGAAGTGTTCAAAACTCATTTAGTCCGTGTAAAGGAATGTTCCTACCACGGCTTGGAACCATGAAACTGTTTTTGTCAGTTTGGGTTTTATCCACAACGTTATTCCTTTTAACAAAAGCACAGACAATTGATTTAAATGAAGGTATGCTTTCATCCACATTCTATTTTTCATTCGTTGTTTATTCTGCAGGTCATTATAGGTTATTGTATAGGTTGTAAAAGTTCTTGTGAGGTGATTATGTTTTTTATTGTTCATTTTAAATCGTTGTAAATATGTCAAAATTGTGCTGTAACTCTTATCATACGATATGCCGATTGCTAGAAAGACGTCATTTTGGGTTATTAATTAATTAATTTATACATTTTAATAAAATATATACTCTAACCTCAATGTTTTAATAATGCGTAACTTGGCTAATAAATAATACCTAAGTAGCATCCTCATTTTATCTTGTTGGTTTATTTCCTATTTTTGCTTTAAACTTGTTTTCTTTTTTTAATAGGTTGAGAATGCAACAGAACAATAAGCATATCTTTGATACGCAAACTTCATTAGATTACCTATTATTTAAGATTAGACTAGAAAACACACTACTGAGTTATTAGTTCGTTTCTCTTCAGCGAAGACTGATCTTGAGAAAAGTCAGTCTTAGAATTGGATCGTTTCCGACAATATTCTGTCAGATTTATTAATCAAAACTAAAATACAAACAAAGTTATAAAAAATGACAAGCCTTCTCGCATTCCTATTTATTGTCAAACTGTATGCCTAAGTAAACATATACTAGCCTAATTTACATTTAGTGAGTGCTGCCATAATTTAGTTGGGGTTGCTTTCATTTAAAAAGTATGAAATGACACGACGCAAACCCTTGAAAATGTCAAAACTTTTTGTGATAAGTTTTGCTGTGGTGAAATTTTATCTGAAATGTCTTTCGTACGGCATATGTACTTCAACTAGACGCCCAGATTAAGCGTTTACTCGTGCCCTGGATGCATTGATGATGAAAAATGAAATATGAAGACCAATGAGTGTGATATAATTATATATTATTACGCAATAGTGGAGTCTTGTTTCATTGTTTTCCTTTTGTAATTATTGATTATTGAAACTGAGGGAGGTAGATGTGGTCAATTTGTCGTCAATTAACAAATGTCCTGTAGGCTGCCCCAGGAACGCCTGACTATGAATGTTCGCTAGCACTGGATCCTACAGACTCGTCAACACAAACAAAATGACTCAAAATGTACTTCAAAATTTTATTATAGTTTTTAAAGCCTAAGATAGAAATAAAGATTTGTTATCTATTAATATATTTAGTGCGTGTGTGGTCGATCTAGTTTTTGGGGGTTTAGAACGACCGATTAAAGAATCCAAGTTATTGTTTACATGCAGGTTAAGTTATGCAGCGGCTTGAGTCACGCGTGCCGCAACAATCTGTAGATTTTATGGCTAAATAGTATTTTGATAATAACTAATACCATACAAAAGCTGAATTACATATTCATCAATTACAGTTGAAATTCAGTAATGTTTACAATAAATTGATGATTATATTCACGATAACAAATCTACTTACTAATATGGACGATTTTGTAATAGAAAATTGTCTAATATTGTTCTGAGTTGCTTTTCGGACTTCAGGATGTATAAAAGTGTTCTTATAATAAATCGCTTTTCCATCTGGGTACAGAGAACATAAGAGAAGGCTTTGTTATGTTGAGCGAATATGCTGGAGTTGACTTGTCTTGTGTCGAGCAATTAATAGAAAGAAGAGACTAAATAGTCCCTTATTACCTAAATTCTCCCTCTATTGATTCCAAAGTACGTAGGTTGAATGTTTTAAGGACATTCTCTTCATAAAATCAACAGAGTCGACTCAAATCGGCTAGAGGACGAAAGCCGCCAGGTCACGAGGATTTATAATTAAAGCACGAACTGCATTGTGGTCGAACTTTGGTATGCTTGAAATGCATGGGCGAAATGCATTGTGGTCGTATTTTGGTATGCATGGTATGCAATTAAATCTCGATTTCTGTTGCCTATCTACTGAAATAGGATCGCTGCCTTGCTCCGCTCGCTCCAGGCTCGCTCCGCTACGGCAGCAAATTAAAATACAAACAGTCTAATGGCGGTGTGCGTGTCACGACCGCCACGAAGTCGGCAAAGAGGAAGCCCACAAAAAGCTCGGAATTACGCCGGTCATTTCGATAAATGTAGTTTTCAGGACATGATTTCGGTCGTTTAGACACACCATTCTATTCCATACATATCTACAAGTAAATAACATAATTAGTAAGACCGTATAGAAGAGAGTTGCACAAATCATGTCTTGAAATCAAGTCTAGCACCATGACAACACTGCCAACACTGCCACTATGTCATTCTAGTAACTTCTATAAAAAGGACTTGATTACATCCGTATCTTCACAAATTGAATCACAAAATGAAATATGGAAAATGGTTGTCCTGTTCTAAGCGTAGATCATAGAATAAGAAATAAATAAGCTAGGGAGAGACAATTGTTCAATACTCACTCAATACTGCTGTAAATGGCTTGAAACCTCACGGGGAGTCAAAGTGAAACATAAGAAACAAGTATGAACATTTGTTTTTATTATTAATACATATTTTGTATATTTTTAAAACCGCCATATATTCTCCCATATAAGACTTATACGAAATCACAGACAGATAGCTTGGGCTACCTGTGTCAAGACACACGAAAAGTGCTGAGAATCAAGGAGCTATTTACGAAAAGTGCTGAGAACCAAGGAGCTATTTACAAAATAGCTTGTTCCGACTGTAACGCTACCTACATCGGTGAGACCGGCAGAAATTTGAACACGAGACTAACTGAACATAAACGTGCCACGAAAAACAAAGACCCTAACAACCACATTGCGGAACATCACAAACATACTGGCCTCTCCATTAACTGGGACTCTGCCGCCTCCATTACACATTGCACCAACTATCACCAACGCCGACTACTTGAAAGCTGGTACACCGGCTTAGAACAAAAGCCACTTAACCGTTGCATAACACTACCGGCTTCCTACAATAGACTCATTAACGACTTCAAGCTTTCCGCTAACACAATGACTAACACCTACCCACGCATCAACAACAACATTACCGACGAACCAGACACATAAATAACACTGCTGTCTTTTCATTTTCTTTACTCTGAAGATGACTTCCGCTCAGGTTGTCGAAACGTCAGACATCAACACCATCAGTCTTTCTCAAGACTACACCACCCCGGACGATCATGCCTCATCTACATTGCTGAGAATCAGTCCTGTTCTGTCACACAGCACCATGCTTTTCTAATTACTCAGAAAATTGATATTGTTTATTCTAGTTGGATGTGGGGCTCTACTGGATAATTATCTTCTTAACATCACAAAGGATTCATTCACAGCCACGACATCTGATCCTGGGTTACCGCTGATATCGGGAAAGCCTTGGAAACCAGCAAGTGGTGACAATGGCCGAGCCTTAACAGTGGATTTAGGTAATAAATATGTGATCATTTTTATCCAAAAGAGTGGCTTTTGGACAAATTTTGATAATATAAGACAGAACGCTTATTTCACGACGTTTCGATGTCGCTGACATCATTTTCAAGTGAGGTTTATTCGATAAATTTGAATATTGCTTTGAGATGGAATTATCCTCTTGGGATCAATAATACGCGTGACAACTTATTAAACAAATACTTTGGCACGTAAGGAGTCTGATTATGTGTTTAGACTAGGTCCATAGTTTCTTATCAACAACATTTCGTTGATTAATTATATATAAGCAGTCAAGCTTGTCCTTGCATTTCTTCAGAATTGTAAAACAGTCAGGAAGGACAGAATCAACTGTGTGAACGGACTTGAGGTGTTTGCCGATTGCACAGTATTTATGCTCATCGATCCTTTGGTGTAGATGACGACACGTAAAACCGATGTAGCACAAGCTGCATTTAAATTGGTACAAAAGATTCTGCTGAACAAACCAGCTCTAGTGAATCAGCAGAATGTCACGCGTATTATTGATCCCAAGAGGATAATTCCATCTCAATGTAATATTCAAATTATAGAATAAACCTCACTTGAAAATGATGTCAGCGACATCGAAACGTCGTGAAATAAGCGTTCTGCCTTATATTATCAAAATCATTTTTATCATCATCATTATTCTGGGCTAATATTTTTTTAGTAACTGATTGATTGATTGATTGATTAATTGATTGATTGATTGATTGATTGATTGATTGATTGATTGATTGATTGATTGATTGATTGATTGATTGATTGATTGATTGATTGATTGATTGATTGATTGATTGATTGATTGATTGATTGATTGATTGATTGAATAACCTGGCACTATTTGCGGACGATCCAAAATGCTCCAGTCTCATCAACAGCATAGAGGACTGTGAATCTCTACAGGATGACCTTAACAACCTCCAGTACTGGAGCTCTGACTGGCGCCTTAACTTTAATAACTCAACTGAGTGTGAAGCACTCACTATTACACGGAAACATCTACCAATCGATTATGAATACAGCTTGAATGGTGGAAAACTAAAACATGTCACAGAAGTCAAAGACCTGGGAGTGACTATTACAAAAGATCTAAAATGGGACTTACATATCAACACTATTTTAGCCAAAGGCTATAAAATGCTAGGTTTCCTACGTAGAAATAGTGTTAAGTCATTTATTACTAACCACAGAAAGCTACTTTATCTCATCTTCGTAAGGCCTCATGTCGGTTATGCAAGTGAAGTCTGGGCTCCCAGCACCATAGGTCACATAAGTAAAATAGAGAGCGTAAGGCCATTAAGTATATTCTAAATATCAATTGGAAGGAGGTGCCTTATCACGAACGGCTAGGCCGTATTAAACTGTTACCTTTAGCTTACTGGCACGAAATTAGAGATCTTACATTTTATTTTAAGTGCCGCATAGGAAGTTACGCTTTACCAATAGAATGTTATATTAAGCCTAAAACTACTAGAATCACTCGCCACAGCTCTGCTAATGATGTACTAATCCCTAAATGTCGTACTAAGCTATTTCAGTCTAGCTACTTTAACCGCACTGCTAAGCTTTGGAATATCCTCCCTTTATGTGTAGGACAACAATCATTTTGGGCGTTCTTTCAACTTGGTTTTTTAATGAATAGAAGTTTACAACAACATTTTACGGTTCATCTCAATCAAGTAAAACTGAAATACAAATTACGATATTTTACATTAAAAGAAAGCCTAAATTTACACTAAATGAATGACAGAATCAATATAATACAATAAACTAACGATTACTTACGATCTTAGCCCATTATATCCACAAAAGAAGGTATAAATTCGTAAATAATGTAAACGAGTGATTATCGAAGCACAACGCTGTCAATGTCAGTAAAATCACGGCCACGAGACCCTGGACATGTGACATTGCCACAGGGATCCCGCACATACCGGCCGCCTTGGGCCTACTCCGGTAGGACCCAATCTAACTAAATATTAACGATACATAACAGTCTATAACAATCTTTGACGATGCAGTCAATCTAAATTGTTTTCTAACAAACAGAGTTTTTGTATGGGGCGTACAAATTCACCCGATCTTGTCTTAACCTTAACAGTCCTGACGAGGCCATCACTTCCCGGATAGCATTCAATTATCCTACCCAGATTCCAGTGACCTCTCGGTGAATTGTCATTGACTAGAAGTACCAAGTCGTTCGGCTTCAGGTTAGGCTTCACGGCAAGCCATTTGCGTCTTACTTGTAACAGCGGCAAGTACTCCTTGATCCACCTAGACCAAAAGAGATCAGCAAGGAATTGGGCCTGACGCCACTTTCGTCTCAGTATACCATCTGCTTCACAGAAGACACCAGGAGGTAGGGAAATGACCTTTCGCTGTAGGAGGAAGTGAGCTGGAGTTAAGGCGTCCAAATCGTTTGGGTCGTCTGAGTTGTTCGTCAAGGCCCGGCTGTTGAGTACACGTTCTACTTCGGTCAGCACCGTAGACAAGACGTCATCACACACAGTATAGGTACCAATAATGGACTTCAGAACTGTTTTCGCACTCCTGACCAGTCTCTCCCAAACTCCGGACATGCTCGATGCAGTGGGGGGTTGGAAGATCCACTTACATCCTCGTTGAATTAGCTCCTTCTGTATTTGATCTTGGTTCCATGCCTCGAAGCTTTCCTTTAACTCACGCTCCGCTCCCATGAAGTTGGTACCATTGTCGCAGCGCAGCTCTAGCACGTCTCCTCGGCGATTCAGAAACCTTCTTAGACATAGCAAGAAATCATCACTACTCAGAGAGCTAACGACCTCCAGATGGACGGCGCGTGTTGTAAGGCAGGTGAAGAGGCAACACCAACGTTTAGCTGTTCCTCGGCCATGTTTGACGTGTAAGGGACCAAAAGTCAAACGGTGGCTCATATGCTGCTGTGCGAGAGGTTGGTAGCGGTGCCATTTTTTGTGTGAGTGGCCTAGAATTCAGCCTTTTGCAGGTGAGACATCGTCTTAGAATAGATCTGGTTAACACTCGTGCTTGAGGGATCCAATACTTCTCTCTAAGCCTTGACAAGACGTGTTCACGTCCCAAGTGACCACACGATTTGTGGATGTGCGTTATCAGTAGGGCAGCAACATGGTGGCCTTTGGGGATAATAAGAGGTTGTGTAGTGATTCGTAGAGTTGGCCCTGGTGTGACTCGCCCGCCTACTCTTAGCAATTGCTGGCTGTCAAGTATTGGATTTAGAGTAGCAATCTTGCTTGATGGACTCACACCTTTAGCAGAGCGCAGGACTTTGATTTCGTCTTTGTAACAGGCTCGTTGTGCAATCTTTGTAACTTGCAACTCAGCGTTTGCAATCTCGTCGAGTGTCAGATTACCAGTAGGCACGTTTTTACGGTCACGGATGTATTCGACGAATCTCGCGAGCCATGCAATACGGCGAAGCAAGGTGGTCCAGTTTGAGCAGCTCTCGACGACTTTGTGTAGCGTTGGCATCTCACTAGAGGCGGAAGAGTTTTCTTGAACTTTGACAGCAGTGGTGTTCACGTGCTTCTCTTTCTTAAGCTCGAGGACCTCTTCGGTGGGGGTGTTGATGTCACCATCAGGCCAGCAGGACTCATCACGCCATAGAAAATCGGGAGCGCGTAGCCATCTGCCATCGGGCGAAAGCTGTGAGGGTGCATACCTTCTTGAAACATCATCAGCCGGGTTTAGGACACCGGGAACATGACTCCATTCTTCAACACTTGAGTTTTCTTTGATCTCTTGTACACGATTCGCCACAAAGGTTTGAAGGCGAAGCTTTGGATTCCTTAGATAATGCAAGACTATTTGCACTGTCTGTCCAATACTGTGTTCTTGCGATGTCCAGGTCAAGTTCGGCTCTAATAGAGTTGTTCATCCGTGTTGACAAAACAGAAGCTTGGAGCTCGAGCCTTGGGACAGTGGTGAACTTAACAGGAGCATTACGCGACTTTCCCATTAGAAATGAGCAATGAATAGTACCGTCTGGGTATTTCACTCTTAAGTAAGACACAGTTCCATACCCATGCTCCGAGGCATCGGCAAAGTGGTGCATCTGTAGTTGGCACTGTGACAGGATGGTTCCAGGAGGGAAGTAACACCGTGGGATACGTACATCAGCCATGGTCTGCAGGTCGTTTTTCCAATCTCGCCATCTGGTGAGGAAACTATCAGTCAATGGCTCGTCCCAGTCGACTTTCGCTCGCCAAAGATCTTGCAGGAGGTTCTTAGCTTGAAGAACAACTGGAGCTGCCATGCCGAGGGGGTCGTACAATGAACACACAGTTGACAAGATTCCACGTTTGGTTTCAGGTCGATCCAGGTCTTTGATTGTAAATCCGAGTTCGTCAGACTCAACATGCCAGCGAACTCCGAGAGCTCTCTCGACAGGTAGTTCGTCCAAGTAGAGGTCTAACTCAGGTTTGGCTCTTTTCTGTGACGAGATTGCGGCCAAGACGTCTTTGCTGTTAGAGGTAAACTTTGTTAAGTTGAAGCCTCCTTTGTGAAGAAGGTCAACCAGTTCATTTGCTAGAGAAGCTGCCGACACTGCGTCGCTACTTGATGGCAGTCCATCGTCGACGTAGAAGTTGTGCTTTACAGCTGCGACTGCTTCATCCGAGAAGTCATCAGAGTTGTCGTTGGCAGTTCTCCTGAGAGTCGAGTTAACCACGCATGGTGAGGAGGTGGCTCCAAAGATGTGCACTTGCATAGAATACACGTCAGGGGGCTCGTCGTAACCATGTGTCCACCAAAGGAAGCGCAGAGCTTGTTGGTCCCGTTCTGGAACATGAACCTGGTGGAACATAGATTCAACGTCGGCGGCTAGAGCTACATTGCCCTTTCTAAAGCGTAGGAGCACTCCAATGAGGCTGTTTGTGGAATCTGGACCCTGCAGTAAAGCCTTGTTAAGTGAGGTGCTTTGGAACTCAGCCGCAGCGTCGAAAACGACTCGGACCTTTCCCGGCTTGTTAGGGTTGTACACGGGATGGTGCGGTAAGTACCAACGTACTGGGCTTTCTGTGTCGATTTCATCCTTAGTGAGTTTCTTTGCATACCCTTTGTCTATGTAGCCCTGCATGGTTTGTCGATACATCGATTCAAGTTCCTTATTTTCAGGTTTCACGAGCCTTCGTCGTAGCATCTCAAGCCTTCTTTCGGCCATACTTCGATTGTTTGGGAGCTTGGGCTCAACATCCTTCCACGGAAGACCCACTTCATAATGTCCATCGACAAATCTTGTGGTGTCCTCTATTATTTGGAGTGCACGTTTATCTTCAAGAGATAGTTCCTTCTTAGCGCCAGATATTGCATTGTCTTCTATCTTCCAGAACCTTTCAAGAGCTTCATCAAGACGACAGTCCATTGATATGGAGTTCAACGATGCAGTATGTTTAGTAACTGCATTAATTGGACCGCACAGGGTCCATCCAAGTGGATAGCGATATCCGTAGAGGCCATTCTCGTCATCATTAGGAGACCTGACTTCCCTCTGTACATGTGCACTTGGAATAGGCTGTCGACGGATTCAGGTAACACCTGCTCGGACTGGTGTAGATCTGGGAGGACGTATGCAACGTTGACCTTAATTTCCTCGTCATCCTCAAGAGACTTAAGGGTGAAGCTTACATGTTGAGTTTGAGCTTGTCGACTGGACGTAATGGTCGTAATTTGAATCTCCTCTGGGATTCCCTTTATGTTGAGTTCGTCAGCTAACTGTTGATCTATCAGGGTATCTGTGCAGCCATTGTCGAGAAAGGCGTAAGTAGACAAGCTCCTATTATCACTTGAGGTAATGACAACAGGGAGCACATTAAGAACCACAGAAGAGTTCAAGTTGTTAACTGCGGCAGAAGACACTCCCTTTAGCTGAGGCTTTGAATCAGGCTTCTTTACATGTGAAGGCTGTACGGACTCCTTGTCATTGTAGGTCGAACCTTTATCCTGACTGGGTGTCGAAGAGTGACGACTAGGGATTTTATCTTTGTGAAGGATGTCCAGTGGCGACCACCGCAACGTGAGCAGGACGGCGTATCTGGGCAAGTCCCAGAACCATGACCTGGACGTTGTTTTCCGCAGTTGAAACAGAAGTGGTAGGCGGCAGCGTATTGACGACGTACATCTACGTGATCACATTGATTGATGATTGGGCAACCATTCAGGTTGTGGCGAGGACCCTTGCATACATCGCAACGGTCTACGGGTGCAGTTAGCATCCTTTTGACATCTTTCTCGACGCTTGTGTTTGCAATGGTCGATAGTTTCTGTATAGGAAGTTGTGGTTTTAGTGTTGGCCTTGTGTTGGTCTTAATGTCCTTGTTTTCTCTTTTTGGTAACCCATAAACCGGGTCATTCCTAATGGTTGCATGTTTCTGGACAAAGTCAGAAATGTCCTTTAGACGTGCGGATGATCCACGTCTAAGTATTTCGTAGTTCACGTTTTGCCATTTTGAAATTAGATCGTTTGGTAGGCGACTAATAATCTTGCGCAGATTGGCAGCAACGCTGATCTCCTGTTCATCGGCTCCAGTCAAGATCTTGGTGGCTGTGTTCAGCCTTTCAGCGAAGTTCAGTAGTCCAACGTTATCGCCGTAGTTCAATTTGGGGCCGGATATCAGTTCCTCTATACAGGCCTGCGATACCTGTACGGGGCGACCGTAACGATTTTCCAAGATGTTGACCAGATCGTCGTATGAACAACCGCGGTTTCTTCTAATAACTTCTAGAGCATCGCCGCACAAGAACTTTGGTAGATATTCAACACGCTGGGCATCTGATAGAAGTTGGGATCCCAAGTGTTCGCTTAACTGCTTGCGCAGGAAAGGAAAATCCGCTGGCTTACCACTGAACTGTGTTGGCTTTATACCGTTAAGAAGCTGTATCTTTAGCATTGTTGCAATATGATCCATGGAAGTTGACTTAGGATCTGTGATAGCTGAATTCGAGTTATCTTTCACTGAGGTCGGGGATGGTATGTGTTGCTCCTTAGCACTTTGGTTGTTATCGAGGGGAGACGCACGTGGTTTCGGGGAACTTTGTTCGTCGTCAAGCGAAAACGCACATGGTTTCACAGAGCTTTGTTGATCGTAAAGGGAAGGTACACGTTGTTCTGCAGAATTCTGTTTTTGATCATAGCCAGGACTCCAGCTCTTGGTAGGATTCAGATTGGATGCAGGTGGCGCAGCAAAGGAATCGTTGCAAGTCAGCGGGCGGGTACTAAGCTTTACGGTTGAGATACCAGTAGCCGGAACCTCAGGTGGCTTACAAGGGTTGTCGATGGGAGTACTGTATTGGATACGACCTTGGGCGCCATCAACTATGGAGTGTACGTCGTTCTTGGTGTTGCATTCCGTTTCTACCTGCCACTCAACCTCAGCTAATGCTGCGTCCTCCTCCAATTTCCTGATTTCTCTTCTTGTGTTCATTTCTCTTAAGAGTTTTGCGGTTTCGACTTCCTCGTGCTGTCTCGCTTTGGCTAACTCCAGTTTCTTTATTGCTAAGAGCATTGTCCTTAGTTTTTCTCTTTGTGTTGAACTTGACGACGCCTTTGATAAACGACTACAGTCACTTTTAACAGAGATACTTTCAAGCGCATCATCGTTTTCTGCTAGTTCATTGATCTGTAATTGCCTTTTAAACTCCTCAAGTACGTTTGTAGCAAGATCCTTCATGGCTGAGTATTTAGTTTCAACAGTTTCTAGGCGTTTCCTTTCTTTAATGCCGCTAAGGTATTCCTTGTGGACTTCCTCGAAGAGTTTCCAGTGAGTTACAATCTTGCTCGCTGTATCTTTCGCTGATTGTGGGTTCCACGACGTGTAGATGATGGTCCTTAGCGACACGATTTCGGACTGAACGTCGTTGCAAATTTGGGTCCAGGTAGCAGCTAAGCGGCGCTGTTTACTTATAGCTTTATGATTCAACAGTTCCTCGAAATCGATGTTCGGGTTAGTGGGTGGATTCGTACGGAGATTGTATCCGTGGGCGGTTTCTGTGGTAGCTAATCCAGCAGCCAATAAGTCCTCAGTGGGGCATACGTTTGGCTGGAGGATATCGTCACCAACTTGTCCAAACAACAAGTCATCTACAGTAGTGTTGATTTCCCTTGAAGCTCCGTTATGTACGAGAGTGTACAGTCCGTAGTCCCCGGTCCGTCGTTCCGGTCCGGTCTTTCCATTAGATCCACTCATTGCGAAGAAACGTTCGTTTACATCAGAACTATGTTTATACGAAGAATTCAACGAATTTCTTGGCGATCTTTTACAATGTGTAGGACAACAATCATTTTGGGCGTTCTTTCAACTTGGTTTTTTAATGAATAGAAGTTTACAACAACATTTTACGGTTCATCTCAATCAAGTGAAACTGAAATACAAATTACGATATTTTACATTAAAAGAAAGCCTAAATTTACACTAAATGAATGACAGAATCAATATAATACAATAAACTAACGATTACTTACGATCTTAGCCCATTATATCCACAAAAGAAGGTATAAATTCGTAAATAATGTAAACGAGTGATTATCGAAGCACAACGCTGTCAATGTCAGTAAAATCACGGCCACGAGACCCTGGACATGTGACATTGCCACAGGGATCCCGCACACTTTATCTATCCGTAATGCTCCTTCTGTTAACTAGTTTAAATCTCAACTAATCTGTATTTATACTACTGCTTTCTCAACCACTTATGATGTTAACAATTTTAACACCTGGAAGTCCATCTGTTGCAAATGCTTCTCCTCTCGTAACATCCTCTCATCTAATAACTGTTGTTACTAATGCTTGTCTTCTTTAATTAAGTTGGCTGTGATATCACATGTATTTTTAACTCGTCATGAATATATATTATTAGTTTTTAAACATTTTTCATATATACTCATCATATTTATATATACCCATATACAAACTAAGTTATCATAATAATAGCTTTATTTTTTCAGCATTTACATTATTCAATATTTTATATAGTCTATTTTAGTGTTTTTACAATGCTATATTCGGGTGCACTTAAATGTGTTGTCCCACACCATAGTCTTTACTGACATAGACTGACTGACTGACTGACTGATTGATTTTTTAATATTTCGCTTTTTCAGGTCAGACGTGCAAAGTGTCAGAATTCAGTTGGGCAGGCGACCCATTACTTTCAGACACAACAAATTACATGTTGGTGCATTATAGAACCAATGAAACAGCATTCAAATGTGTGCCTAAAACGCCTACAAACCCTACTTGCAAGGTATTTGTTTCTGCTATATTACAATTTGAAAGTAATTTTATGGTTTTGTTAGCTAACAGAATATTTCATACGTTTCAAACGCTAATAAGGGTCTGTTTACGCAGGCTATTGTCGCTTATGCTATGTTTTTTTTTTCTAGTCCTTTTACTCACTAGAATTGCCAAATCCTGGCAAAGTAATAGTTACTAATTCGTTCGGACAAGTAATTGACGGCCGATACTTTAAGTTTTTGCCACTAGAGCCGGCAAATAAAAATGGAGCCAATAATCTTAGAGTCGAGCTTGGAGGATGTATTCAAGGTATTGAATGTAGGTATTGATATGTAAAGTTATCATTGCATACTGACCAGTTACTTAATCTTGTTCCAGCCATTCCTGCTTTAGACATTGTCTTCTTACTGAGTGCTACAAACGAAAATAATGCAGCATCAGCATTCTCATTTATGAAAACAACCGTTAAAGAGTTTGTTACATTGTATGGTATGACATATGTTCGATATGGTCTGATTGTATTTGGTAGTACTGTAACCCAAATCTTCTCTTTCAAAACTGCACTTGTCAGTAAAGCGGCGTTACTCACTGCCATCGATCAAGCAGCCATTTTAAATGGAACTCCAAATCTTGTATCAGCATTGGAAAAGGCTGAAACTATGATTAAAAATGAACCACGACCCAATGCAATACGAGTAGTGGTAGTCATGATGGATAAAAATTCAGGTCAAAGTGAGGTCCAATGCTCACAAGCTGCATCAAAACTAAGAGCCATCAATTCACTAATTATTGGAATAGGAATAGGAAATCAGATACAAATGATGCAACTTGATTGGATAACCATAAATAGGTATTACGTCATCATGTTTCCTTGGGGAGGAAAAGGTCGTCATCTTTGTCGAGAAGTTGCTTACCGTTGTTTTAAAGGTAATATTTACTTCGTAATTCCCTATTATTCCACGTGCATTACTATTTCTCCGTTACAACTTATTGTGTTCCTAGATTGATTGTTGATGTGTTTTGATCGTACGAGTTTGTGTAATCTTGAGGAAGACTGTTGGTGTCTGAAATCTTGAATCACACTGCAAAAACGGCTGAGTAGATACAACACAGTATATTGCGTTAATCATGCATTCAGGATAACACTTTATAGTGAGTAAACCAAACTCATTATTGAGAGTCAACATAAATGTAGATGTGCCATTGAGTACAATGTACTCAATATATTGAGTTTAACCTCACTTTTACTCAATAATGAGTTGGGTTTACTCACTATAAAGTGTTATCCTGAATGCATGATTTACGCAATATACTGTGTTGTATCTACTCAGCCGTTTTTGCAGTGTACTGAGCAAAAGTCATATTCATACTCAGGGAGTCGAAATACATATGCACGTATTTATGTAAGCAAAATGTTTATTTTCAGAATTTGACATCACGTTTGCCATTGGAGCTTCATCTGCGAATAAGGATCAATACTTTAGTCTGATGAAAGCTAGTATGGAAGCAATTTGCCAAAAGTATGGCATTAAGACAATACATTACAGTTTCATTACTTTTGGTCTGGGTACAGCTTCGATAGCTCATCAGTCATTTAGTTACAGTATTAACAACTACCTGTCATCGTCATCCCTGAAGACCGCGATTGGTGGTTTAAATATAGCTTCTGGTTCCGGTAGCTTCGCAGTTGAGGCAGCTCTTTCAAAATGTAAAACCAGTTTCCAAGACGCCAAAGTTCGAAAAAGCGCTGACAGAGTCGTTGTTTTGATGATGGACGAAGCATCAAGCTCCAGCATCGCGAATTTAAAGTCTATGTCAGATGCATTGGGATACCAAGGAGTTAGAATCATCCCTGTTGGAATAGGTTTAAAGGTCCGTCGCCAAGAGCTACTGACGATTAGTAGCAATGAACACGATATTATCCAAGTAAAAAGCAGTGCCACAGCAGCCCAGTTGGAATCTAAAATCATGTATAGTACCTACAGATGTAAGTAGTGCATATATCTTTTGATATATTATAATTTACAGTTTTTTAATTGAACTGTTTTGACTTTCAGTGTACATGGTCAATTATGACATCACGTTTACCATCAACGCCGCCTCATTGTCAAAGGATGAGTACTATCAATACATGAAAAACACGATCTGGTCAATAATGCAGAAGTATAACTATGGACGATGCCGTTATACTTTTATTCTTTACGGGACTGCCGCTGTACAATATTACACTTTTGACCATGTTTTCCCAAATTTGGAACTGTTGCTTCGTGCATTTAACACAATACCTAAAGTGACTGGAGGTGTAGGGATGTTTCAAGCAATAAATACTGCAAAAAGCAATTTCCAATCGAATTCAAGAGAAGATTCGTGGAAAGTTCTCGTTGTAATGAGTGACGCCAAACTCAATTTACCCAAATCAATTTTTCAAACAATGTTTGGAGCATTGGAAGCCATGGGTGTCTTGATTATGCCTGTTGGAATGGGTCGATTAATAAACCCATTAGAATTTTACTACATGAGTACATACAGAGATACTGTGTTGTTTGCCGCTGATTACAGGTTTACGTCATACTTGCGATTTGGTGAACTGGTGATGAGTACTATGACTAGATGTAAGTACTTATATAAACAATTATAATATCTGTAAATGTTTTTGTCACTCGGTATAGATGTAATTTGTCTTCGGAAAAATTTGGGATTATTTACACTCGACGAATTAATTATAATACCAATATTTAAATATGTGTATGTTGTAGTTCAGGTTCAATATGATTTTAAACCAGTTCAATTTATTTTGAACCAGTACAATAGTTATTGTACTGGTACAAATAGTCGTGAACTGTTACAATCTGACATTCTAAATCTAAGGGATTTTATTAATGGGACTAAATAAAACAGGGGATCTAACCTACTTACCACTCCCTCCTTTTGATCTCACTTACACCTCCCCCCCTAACTCTCTCACTTACCTAACATTCCCACTTGACTTGCTAATTTGCCTTACTATACCTAACACATAATACTAACTATTGAACTAATGTAATTGGGTTACCTGGGCTTTTTACTTTTTACTTTTTCTTACCACGGCTGGGAATAGAACCAGGATCTCTTGCTTCTAAGTCCAGAGACTACACCACTATACCACGATGACTTCAGTTGAAAATTCTGCATTAGACTTTTGTTCCATTCATAAACTCCCAATAATGGCATAAATTAAACCTTTTCCTAAACCTAACCCTAAACCTAACCCTTAACCTAACCCTAAAACCTAACCCTAAACCTAACCCTAAACCTAGTACTAAGTACTACTAGTAGTACTACTAGTACTACTACTAGTACTACTAGTACTACTAGTAGTAGTAGTACTAGTACTACATGATTTGTACTAGTAGAAAATAACTTGTACCAGTACAATAAACATTGTACTGGTTCAAAATAAATTGAACTGGTTTAAAATCATATTGAGCCTGAACTACAACATGTACAACAGAAAGGGTGGATAATTTTATAATATTTTTTAAATATAGAAAAATTAGTTATATATGAGTTATATATAACTCAATCTGTTTATTTTTTTTCATAGTTGCCTACATCGACCTTACCTTCGTTATCAATGCTGACCAACTCGTATCTTCAGCATCGTTTACCTTAATGAAGAACTGTATGATGAGCATGGTCAAAAAGTTTGGCGTTTACAGATTTCATTACTCTGTTATCTTTTACGGCACGACAGCGGTAACACACTTTGACTTTGGCACTTGGTTTCCTTATAGAGCTGATTTGATTAACCGCTTGAGTGGTTTAACTCAAATAAGCGGTTCGTCTGATTTAATAGGTGCTCTGACGATGGCAAATAACATCTATAAATCAGGGTCTGTACGTTCCAATGCAGTCAGAGGCTTATCAATCATCCTTGACAAATCATCAGGCAAATCAGTTGCTGAGTTACAAAATGCAGCTAAACCTCTTCATGAAAATGGCGTGATTATAGCTGCTTCTGGAATTGTTGGCGCCGCACCTTACAATGAGCTGAGAGCATTAACGATCAGTAGAAGTAGTGGCATAAGGGTAACGACGTCTTTTTCATCCTGGACATTGGCAGACTTTTTTGTCAAAATATTCGTCAAAGGTATGTATTTGCTCACTTACGTTTAGTACTATTATGCAGGTTTTCAACAAATACCTACGATTGTACAGCACTTTAAACTTAGCAAATATATAGTTACCAAACACTCCCGCTTATCTTTAAGGACCTGCGTTCGGAGGAGGCCTGGTTCGATAAAATAATACGTAATAACGGCGACACCAGGTTTAAATCTACAATGTCCAACGCTAGTTAATGTCTTGTAAAATTAAAAACGATTTCATAAATTAGGAATTAATTTCATTTTTATACATTTTTTCTCAATTTTCTATGCTTATATTTAGAGCATAGTGTGGACCTATCTATTGGGGCACTATAATTGTATTTATAAATTAATTTGTGTTGCGGTGATGAAATCGGTTATTTTAAAATTGCTTTAAAAAGCAATTTAAACAATTCGGTTTAAAATGAAATGTTGTCCTTCATGTCCCAAGATTTGATAAATTACCGCGTAGATTATTTAATTAGATCTATTAATTAAAAGGATACTTAATCAATTGTCTCACGATTGAGGTCATTGGTAGAAATACCGCTCAATCGTGAGACAATTGATTAAGTATCCTTTTAATTTCACATTCCACGATGAATAACTTATTTCCTTCTATAGATTTATTAATTAACTCTTTTTATAACAGATTCTGTGGACAAAGTTGATATGGTCTTTGCTGTTTCTTTCTCTGGTAATACTGAGCAAACTACTATTATGATGAGGAATGTCATTTATCAAATGATCTACCGCTATGGGATCTACCGGTTTCGATACAGTTTTATCAATTTTGGCTGTGGACACTCTGTAACGTTTGATTTCGGAAGCAATATGCCAGACAGAGACACTATCTTCAATGCAATCAAAAATTTAAAACGTTTTGATTCTTCTGACTCAACCAACATAAAAAATTTATTTGAAGAGGCCAAAAAGATATTCCAGAACAAACCCACAAGAGATGAAGCCAGAAAGGTATTGGCCATTATTACAGATAAACCGACGTCTTCGTCTTCAGCAGATATAATTACTGCACGCAGAAGTCTTGAGGATATTGGTGTCACTACTGTAGCTGTTGGAGTGGGTGATAAAGTGCTTTTGGATGATTTGAGGCAATACACAGTCTTTAAGAAAAATGCCATTTTTAGACCTTCATTTTCATATGAAATTGTGGAAAACATTGTAAACAAGATCACTAGAGGTAAGAATGTAGTTTTAAATTAAAATTTACTTGCTAATTTAAACATATTTTATTTCAGGAATAGTTACAATAGCCTACCCAAAAAGTGCTACAGCTGTGTATCAATCATTCATGTGTTGAACTAGCTGGAGGCCTAAGAAATATTTTCAATTATCTAAAAGAGATGACGGTTGAACTGTAAGATAACATTACATGACGATTATTTACCATTATAATTTTGTTTATAGTTCCAGAAATGGAGATGGTTTTCACTATTACCAATGGCCCTACATCACAACCACTACTGACAGACATCATAAAAGCATTATCTGATAAATATGGGCCCGAAAAAATACGCTTTAGTGTGGTGAAAGTAGGACCAACAGCTACAAAAGAGTTCGATTTTATCAATGTTACACTTCCAGACAAAGAGTCCGTTCGCAAAGAGGTTGTCAAAATAGTACCTGTAGCCGCAGGGGTTCCTGACATCAAAGAGGCTATGGTGGAAATTGGAAAGATTTTCAAAGATCCAAATCTTCGGCCCAATGCAAAGAGAATCAACGTTATTGTGACAGACAAAAGGTTTGACGTCAGTTTAACTGAGCTTGAAAATGCTATAAAACCTTTAGAAAAACTTGGTGTCCAGCCAATAGCTGTTGCAATTGGAGACCAACCTAAAAAATGGGAGCTTATAAAGCTTACCCGTTCTGACAGAGCAATCCAATTTGTACCTGATTCATCATCCCCAACAGAAGTCGGAGATGAAGTCATGAAAATTCTGATGAACGGTAAGTTTGCGTGGATTGGAAAGGAATGTCCATTAGTAATTGATGTTGCTTTGTGGATTGGGAAGAAATGTCCATTAGTAACTGATGTCGCTTTGTGGATTGGGAAGACATGTCCATTAGTAACTGATGTCGCTTTGTGGATTGGGAAGAAATGTCCATTAGTAAACTGATGTCGCTTTGTGGATTGGAAAGACATGTCCATTAGTAATTGATGTTGCTTTGTGGATTGGGAAGATATGTCCATTAGTTACTGATGTTGCTTTGTGGATTGGAAAGACATGTCCTTTAGTAACTGATGTTACTTTGTAGATTTGAAAGAAATGTCCATTAGTAACTGATGGTGCTTTGTGGATTGGGAAGAAATGTCCATTAGTAACTGATGTGTTTTTTTTTGTTTTGTAGATGACATTGACGATCAAGTTTTGACTTTTGCGGTGTCAGCATCTACTCCCGAAAACCTGGCATATATCAAGGATGTTATGAAAAACATAATCCGTCGATACGGAGCTTTTGATGTCATTAAAATTAACGTCATTTCATTTGGCTCCAACAGCTCAAAGCCAATAACTTTTGATTCCTCCGAATATCCTGATGAAGAATCTATGCTGAATGCTATTGATAAGATGGTAGTACCATCAGGGGACCCATCCTTGGTAAAAGTATTTGATGAGGTAAAGAAGCTTTCAAACGAACAGGAAATTCCTGAAGAAGCTATAAAAAATCTTGTCATAATGTCGGACAAAATATTAACCGACACTCAAGAGGAAATTGCTAACATCGTAAAAACTGCTAAGGAATCAGGAATCAAAATCAACTCCGTTCCATTAAGTTCTGAAGCTGCTGGAGATAATGAGAAGCTCGTCGGTGAAAAGGAATCTTCTGTCAACGTCAACCCTGCCAGTGACAACCCAGTGGGCTCTGCTGAGGAAATAGTAGCTGAAGTTGGTAAGTTTTCAGACAAAACTCAAAATAGTTTATATATCCAGAAATTTGATTTAATTACATTCTTAAGCTTATCTTTTTTCCTTTGCAGCTTTTGCAGAAAAGTTGGATCTCTCAGAAGGTACGCCATTTTTTAATCTCAATAACTGCATCTAATGATAACAAAAACTATAAGTATAATGACGACGAAGATCATAAAAAGATCGATTATGCTCTGTATACAGACAACGATAACAACAGTGATAACAATAACGATAATGCTCTGGATACAGACAACGATAACAACAGTGATAACAATAACGATAATGCTCTGGATACAGACAACGATAACAACAGTGTTAACAATAACGATAATGCTCTGGATACAGACAACGATAACAACAGTGATAACAATAACGATAATGCTATAAGGATAAAGATATTAACAATAACAATAACGATTATGCTCTGGATACAGACAACGATAACAACAGTGATAACAATAACGATAATGCTCTGGATACAGACAACGATAACAACAGTGATAACAATAACGATAATGCTTTAAGGATAAAGATATTAACAATAACAATAACGATTATGCTCTGGATACAGACAACGATAACAACAGTGATAACAATAACGATAATGCTCTGGATACAGACAACGATAACAACAGTGATAACAATAACGATAATGCTATAAGGATAAAGATATTAACAATAACAATAACAATAACGATTATGCTCTGGATACAGACAACGATAACAACAGTGATAACAATAACGATAATGCTATAAGGATGAAGATATTAACAATAACAATAACAATAACGATTATGCTCTGGATACAGACAACGATAACAACAGTGATAACAATAACGATAATGCTCTGGATACAGACAACGATAACAACAGTGATAACTATAACGATAATGCTATAAAACCAAAGATATTAACAACGATAAGGCTAAGGACAAGGATAGAGCAAATTTTGTATGATAAATTGAGTACCATGCAATAAATTGTACGTGCCGCGACCGCGTTGGTGCCGAGAGCTTTTCACAATCATACAAAATCTGCTCTATTAACAATAACAACTAGCCGTTTCTATCAAAAGTGAACTGCTGCGAGCTGTTTACATAACATTCCACAGACAGAAAAATCCTGGCTATTAAGTGAGCATTATATATACATACTATAATGTAAGCATTATGCTCAATAACTTGTCGAAAAGCTGACTTTTTATTCTCCTATTTTCAAGAATGTACCAAATTGTATGTTTTTAGTTTATTATATACATGTGCTTGTGGATCTCGAATGCGATCGGATATGTTTATGTAATCAGTTTAGAATCACACTGATAACTGGTCATATTAATCTCACTTGAGAAGCCAACTTATATCTTCCTATATTCAAGAATGTACAAAATTTTATGTTTTTAGAAATCCGGGTAGTAATATAATAACTTACATGTGATTGGGTTGATTAGCGCTCGTAGATTTAATAGCGTGGACGAATCTCGAATGCGATCTAATATGTTAGTGTAATCAATTTGAAATCACAGCGTTGCTGTGGGTGGACTGGCCATATAAACTCGTTTGAGAAGTCGACTTATTTTCTTCTTCGGCTTAGGAATTTCCCACAGAATAGTAATCTGTAGTACATAAATTAGGTACTTTAATGGCGAAAGTTGCTGACCTAAAATACTACATGTTCGGAAATCATCGCCAGCCAGCCCGGAAAAACGAGATGTTTCTCACTATATATAGCCCAGGAAAACTCGTCCACAAGTACAAAGGGATACCGTCGAAATTAGTGTCGCTGCTCGCTTCGCTCGCAGCAATAACGATGCTGCTACGGATAAAGATAATAACAATAACAATAACTATAAGGGCTAAGATAGAGCATATTTCGTATGAAAACTTGAGTGCCTTGCCACGACCGTAATGTTTCTCGAATGTTCTAATGTGCTTTTTCTTGCCTTGACTGCAATTGTGCCGAATGTTTTTCACCGTCATACAAAATCTGCCCTATTAACACTAACAACAACTTTTATGATAAAGATAACGGTAATGATACCGACAACGATTTATAATAATGATAGTGATCTAAGTATTTCTTTAATTTTTCCAGTTGGTTGTGGTAAACTAATGGACGGTTATTTACTGAAAATTACTAAGGCCTCATTTAATGCTTCATCCGGGAACCCTGGCCTTCCGTTACTGTCTGGGCAGCCATGGAAACCAACAACTCTTGATCGTAACCAACATCTTACCGTTAACGCAGGTACGTTTTTTATCGTTAAATGGAATCAATAAGAAGAACCACAGTATGGACCTCAATTTCATTAATACTTTTATGATCCATATGTCAGCTCCCAATATATACAATAATAATAATAAGTTTATTTAAACACGATAAATTGTTTTTGCTGATGTGGTCGTGTATACCTCATATCTCTCTCTAGCTCTCTCTCTTTGTTCATAAATTTCTTATAGTCATAAGTATTTTTTCAGTTTGATTTTGAATCCAGTTTCACTTGTGATTCTACTGACGTCATGTGTTAGGCTGTTCCATAGCTTAGTCCCTTTGTGTTTTATTGATTTCACTCCAAATATGACTTTTTTCGTAGCAAGAAGTTTTAACATATTAATATATTATTTATGATAAAACATTTCTTTCAGGTCGTATAGTTCGTGTGTCTAAAATCAGTTGGGGTGGTAATCCTAATGCTGTCTTGTCAGCATCAATGATGGAGTTGTATTACAGTAATGATGGGAAGACGTTTACTTGTGTGTTGGATCGAACGATTTGTAAGGTAATTGCAGCCAGATGATCTCGCTTCGAAGCGCACAAACGAATAGTTCCAAAATGGTGCCTCGAGAAAAAAAACAATTTCGTTACTTTTAGGCATTTGCGTTTTATTTTTATTCTTTTTCATCCCTGATAGAGCAGAAGTGAACTTTTATTGTCCAAGCAACATATAACATTTTAACATAAAGTTATTTTAAGGATGTATTTATCGAGGGTTAACACGGGAAACAACTCTCTCGAACGACGCCATCTTGGAACTGTTGGCGATGCGACAGAAATGCTTCTGATTGGCTTATACTAACCGGATGTGCGCGTGCGAAATCACCTTGAAATATTCAGTCAGAGCTTATTAATGTGTTTCTATATTCTGATTTTTGGATATTGTATTTTCGATAGTCATACATGAGTACTAAAGATCCCCCAGTTCCTGGATCACATAACAACACTGTTGATCTTGGTACTGTCATTGAGGCTCAATACTTTCGGTTTAAACCTTTAGAGCCATCATCCAGTGTAAAGGGAGCGGATGCTGCGGCACTTCGTATCGAACTTCATGGGTGTCTAATTTGTAAGTATTTTTGATTCGTCTCACTTGATCTTAGAACATAGATCATTAATGTTTAACTCAATTTCATTATAGTACAACACACATGTACATGAATTCGTGTGTCGTTTATAAAGAAGTATTGAAGATTAAGCAAGTACAGTGAACTATATCAAAATAGTTACTAAATATAAATTAATAATATTTGTTATGTTTCTTGTGCTTATTCTTTTTACTAAAAAACTGATTACTAAATGAAATTCGTCTTCCTCACTGACGGTAGCTGTACAATATGGTCGAATCAAGTGCATGTCTAAATTATGCATTTGTTGTACCTTTTATCAAAGCAGCTTTGGTAATCAATTAAATGTTTGTAAGTTGGATTTTGATTCATTTCCTCAACATTTTTTATTTTTAATAACTTATCCTAAGCTTTAGGCCTTCGAGGCCATCTTCAGGAATGAAAGATCGTTACAAGTGCTCATATATATATATTTTTTTCCTCGCCTTGCATGCGCGCGCTCTTAATTTTTTCTTACGACTTTCACTCCTCTGAAGATGGCCTCGAAGGCCGAAAGCTTAAGAGAAGTTATTAAAAATTAAAAGGTTGAGGAACAATATCTACTATTTTGAGAATATTTCTTTTTTATTAATTTTTTTGCATTTCTAGTGACTAACTGTTCTAAAGAAAGAACTTGTCGAAACTTTGGAACATGTCAAAAAGTTCTAAATTCTACTTACTGTAAATGTGTTCCTGGATATTATGGGAAAATATGCGAAAAAAGTAAGTCCTTTCAAAATTAAAATTAGTTTTGTTATTGATTTATTTTGTTTTAATCCCTTTCTACATTTTTATTGTTGTAGATTAAGTAAAATTAAGTAGTAAATTAAAGATGTTGATTTACTATTGATATTTTTATCATTATAATAATCATTAGAATTCTATCACCACCTTGATTAATATTATCACGATATCTGTGATCATCTTGACCATCGCCTTTGTCCATGAGTTGAAGTTCGATCTGTTGTAGTTTTGGCTTTTGCCGAAAGCTAAGAGATATGAGCCATACAGCAACAGAGAGTGAGAGACAATCTATATTTAACACAGCGACCAAACGAGTAGGCAAGCGTGGCAAAATTTTCAAAGTGGTAACTTTGCCATTGTAAACATTAGCGATTTCGGACTACAGTAGAGGTTGAAGAAATTTTATAAAAGGTTCCCTGAATATATAAGCTTGAGTTTTTGTGCACAAAACCTTTGTTATATTGTGAAGCTACCATTAATTTACACTTTTGTATTTTTGTTTACAATTAATTTTAAGGTATCAGGAGGTGTTGGGGACTCCTAATACATCAATCCCTAAAATTGTGTCTGCGAATTCTCATAACTGCTTTAGATCAGCCACTATTGAGTCTCAAATATCGATTTTCGAATTTATCACGTATAAGTGTACAAACTAAGCAATATCTCAACAACGAAAACGAAAATGAAAAATCGCTGGCATTGTTTTAGAGATTGATGTATTAAGAGTCTGCTAACGTGATTTAAGCTAACGGAAATCCTGACAGATTTAGGGCTTTTCAAACGAAGTACGGTCAAAACACGCTTTAGACGGAATATATTTTTGTCGTTTTAAATAATGAAATTTTGAATTAATTTTCAAAAACTAAATTTATTCAGCTTTTAAAAAATATATACTTTTACTGGAGTATTTTCAAAAGCTTGCGCATAATTTTAGTTTGCGTGAGTAGAGGTCCCCAACTCCTTCTTCATCATCACCATCAGTCTTTCTCAAGACTACACTACCCCGGACGATCATACCTCATCTACATCCTCCTGATACCTTAAGTCGTCTACTCCATAGCCCGTACGAACGCAGATTTGTGTGCTGGGTCATTTTACTTATTTTCTCACGCATGCGTAGTCGTTTGACCGCTGTGTTTCCAAATTTACTCTTCAGTTGTCTTCCCTCTATCTAAACTCCCCTCTCAAACATCAAGTCTCTCCTCATTCTTTCTCTGCCAAAACTTTACTCGTTCCTTAGAGTTATGTAACAAACGGCCTTGGGGATAGTACAGTCGTTGTTTAGTAGCAAAGTCAAACACTGGCCACACACATCGGCAACTCATTAGCCTCCTCTCCCTGATATGAATAGTGGTGCGGACTTTACGTCCCTCCTTAATTTTTATTTTTGTTTTTAATATTATTGTTTTAATAATAAACAGTACGTTATTTTTTTTTTTATTCTTTATTTAATGCAGTACGTATAAGAAACATAATTTTACAATAAAAACAGTGAACAATGATCAATAAACAACAAACAAAAATAAACAAACCCTAACCCTCCTTAATCAATTTTTTGAGTTTGGAGAAACGTGACCTCCGGTTTACCATCCAATACCGGAAAAGACGCGAAATGTTAACCATTTGCAGATGTAATTACAAAGGCAGTAAATTATTAATAACTCTGAGTATTGGTTCGGTCGGGACACAAATCCCACACCTCTCTGACAATAGTCCGGCGCTCAACGAACCAAGCCATTATCATGATCCGATCCACTACCGTTGGCTAGCGGAGTCCCACAAGGTAGCATTTTGGGGTCAATGCTTTTTGGTATGTTTTACCATCTAGTACTCCAAAAGACTGTTTAACTGAGTGCTACGTCGACGACACTAAGTTATATATGTCATTCCGACCTCAGGACTCCATAGCTGCTATGAATGAAGACTCGTAACTGGTGCTTTGATAATGGACTGCTTTTAATAACTGATAAGACCAAGCTAATTATATATGGAAGTAGACAGATGACAGCAAAAATACCTGAATTTCGCCTTTCACTATTGGGAAAAGACCTTGAACCCTCAGAGACTGTAAAAGATCTTGGAGTGATTTTTGTCAAACATCCCACCTTCAATGAACATACCATTAAAACTGTCTCCTCATGCATGTCCGCATTGGGACAAATTAAATAAGTCGTGTAAAACATGCATTTAGGAAAGATACACTTATTACTATAATTAATTCTCTAGTATTTAGCAAATTATATTACTGTTCTTCAGTTTGGACAAACACTACTGACACTAATATAAAGAAGCTACAAGGCATTCAAAATTTTGCGGCTTGTATAGTTTGTAACATTAGAAAATATGATCACGTAACACCTGCTCTGAAGAGCCTTAAATGGATTCCTGTAAAATCCAACCTATACTTAAGAAACTCCGTTATGGCATTTAAATGCATGACTGGTCTTGCATCTAATTATTTATGTAATCAATATATTTCTAGAGGTAGTATCAGTAGTCGAGTGACCCGTAATTCTCAACAACTGAATATACCGTTATGTAAGACAGCAACTGGCCAGATGTCCTTTTCTTACTATACCGCATTGTTAATCTATGGAACGCTATTTGCCCTAAAATTAAATTAAGTCCTTCTGTACCGAGTTTTTAACGCAAGTCTAATCTTTAAAAACCATTTTTGTCATGAATTTATTTAGTTCAATTATATATATCTAGTTTTTATCCTAGTTTCTGTATTTTATATAGTATATTTTTAATAGTTTATACATATATAATTAATTTATTAATTTTAATTAATTATTATTTATTGTATAAATTGTCACTGAAAAACCCCTATGGGGAGCTGTCAATATTGTTTTGTATTGTATTTTATGATAATAATAATAATAGTTTAATGATTTATAAAGCGCAGGTCCAATAAAAATTATTATTGTATGATTACCATCATCATCATTAACACCATCACAATTTTTATCATCATTATCATCATCGTCGTGGTCGTCAACGTCACCATTATTACCAATTATGATATGACAACCAGTATTTACATCTCTCCTTTTCAGAATACACCAAACAGCGTGTTTGTGGGCAATCGAGTTCCGACACAATACGTAAAGACAACGCGATAAAAACCCTCACTGAGCCATTAAGAATAGTTTTGTGCAATGGGACATGTGGTAATGCATCCTATTCGTTCCAACAAGATGATTCAGGACTGAATGGAACAGGTTTTGCCCAATTTTGTTTAAACTCATCCTTGTGTGACAACTTATTTGAATACGGCAAACAACAGTTAAAGAAGAATAATTTCACTATGCTTGATGGTAATGGATCTTGTTGTAGTGGTGATCTGTGCAATATTCGAAAAGGCACAGGTAAGGAACAGACAATTAAGGGACTGCGCAATAATTATCAGGAGGGGGGGTTGAGAATCCAGAGGGGGGGAGCATCATCTAAACTTATGATTTGAAAGAGGGGGGCAACGTCCAAAATTAATCAGTGAAGGAGTGGGGGGGGGGGGGGGGGGGTAACACCTAACTTTAATTTGAAACTGAAAACTCAACAAATGAACAACAATAAGATGATGTAGGACCCAGTCAATCTGTCATTCAATAATAGCGCAGCGCAGGAATGATAAAAATAGCTCCAAGACTCGGACAAACGTTGTGTTTAGTTGTTCTGTGTTGAGCAATATATGAACCGATCTTATCATTTCCTGCTGAAAGTCCGAATTAGGCCTTTGCCTCCATTTTTGTGACGTCATTCATGCGCTGCGCTATTTAATCATCTGATTCTGACGTTGAACCTGGAGAACTTTGAAGTCTTATTTGTTGCTGACGAAGACGTCCTCGTCAATGCTGGTTAGATTCTCTAAAACCCTTTTCTGGTAAGTATTCAGCAGTCTTCTCAATTTCGAGGGGGGTGCAGTCTAATTTTTTCCGTTATGGGAGGGGGGGGCAAGGCGTAATGTTCTTCTTTTGTGAGGGGGGTTATAATTAACTTTTTCAATATTTTTTCGCTCATTTCTCAACCCCCTCCCCCCCCCCCCCCCTCCTGATAATTATTGCGCAGTCCCTAAGACATGGGCGCCAGATTGTCGCTCGCGTTTGTATTCGCTTGTAATGACTTGAAGCAATGAGGTGATACCCACATCAAATTTAGCCGTGTGTTCAAAATAAATATTTATTATTGGAAGCTATGTGCTGCTAAAATAGGATTTGTTCCTACTAATAGTGAAAAGGGAGATTGGTTTTTACTATATGTAAAAGAATATAGTACTCAGTGTAAGTTTATACGGATGAATTTGAATATATAGAAATGAATGGGAGTGTACATTTGTGTGTAACCCGTCACATTTATTAGCTGACTTTAGCGGTTATTGCAATATTGCACCTATTTAGCGGTCTTTTACCAAAAAATGCTATTAAAATTCAGTATATAAGCCACATAACTATACGTTTGTGGAGGTAAATCAGTAAAGGAGAGTCTTACAGATTTGTTTTTGATGATTTTATTTCCCACGACTATGTGTAACCATTTAGCGTTAATTTCTGATATCAGTAAAATTTGTTAAAAATAATGTGTTAAAACTGGTTTTTCAGTTGTCAAATTTCGATGGAACAAAAACTTTACTTTATCTTCGACAACTTAGTGCAAATTTGATGCTGATCGACCTTGATGATCGGGAACAGTGTAAAATTCAATTTTTTGTTTACAGATTCGACACGTCAAAAAAATGAATTGAATTTTTGTCAACATTTCGTATTTCATGTATTTACTCTAGTTACAAAGCCTTGATTTCTATAATACTTCAGGATGTATTTGTCGTTTACTTGTTTGACATATTTCTACCATAAAAATCAGGCTAGCTCTTAACGCAATTTTATAATTATAGAATAAACTTTGTTGAGTTATTTTCGACAAGCGCATACTCATTTGCATATGTTATAGCTTGGTGCAAAAAATATTTTTGTTATTGCAGAGAGATCATGCGATGTGTTAATTTGAGAAGTATTTCACATGTATATTATGTTTAGAATGAATTTCGCATCAATATCTATCATTTCATTACAAAAAGTACACATTTCAAATTGTCGGGAAAATCGTTCTTGTGACGCTATTGGGTATCACCTCATTGCTCCAAGTCAATCGTCGTGTATTTTTAGTTATCAACCGTCGCTTATAAATTTGCTTTGTTATTCGATTGTCCCTACGTGATATGTGTAGCTCCTATCTCAATCTCGTGATAATGATAATAATAATCAGAAGTTCATAACCAGAAGTGTCCATCTTCATTGTTAACCTATACCCTATCATCAAGATGTATAAGTTATTTTTAGATTTGCACGCACAGCCAATTATTTCGCTTTAGCGTGACAGGCAGTAAAAACTTTAATAATATGGCGCCCGTGACTGTCACGAAGTAGGCAGGCAGTAAAAACTTTCTCTTTTGTCAGAAAAAGCGAAAAAATGCAGCTACTAAAGAGGCAGATACTTTGAGAGTAACACTAGAAATTGAAGAATTGGAGGACATCTTCACATTACTGAAAGAACAGAGATATATTGGCCTAAATGTGCTTTTCGGTCGGTCACGGGCTGAATGGCTACAATCTTTCTTGCAACGAACGGGATGAATACAGTATTTCTTGCAACAACGTCAAAATTATATCAATCCATTACAAGAAGAACTGTGTAATTTTCAACCCTGTGAAATTCGAAAAGATTTCTGGCTGGCAAAATAAAGACGTGATTGAAAACTTGTTTACTGATCGTGGACTCGACGAGAAGATTCCGGGAAAGATTTAAATTTGAAGCTTGACTTTTGCGTTCATTTTCTCATTGAAAGTGTTCATTTTCTCATTGAATGTGTTCTTGAATGACAAATATATCATTTAATTGGATCAGAGTTAACTTAACTCTGCTTTCATATACACTAGAATGCTAGCTATTTACTGAAGGATGCAATTTTAATGGAATATTCGTGCTTTTGGACATGAGTTTGCAGTCATGATCAGTTGTTGACAAGCAAGAGACCCGTTTATGACGTTTATAGCGACACAACCACAAATGACACAAAGTTTAGCTCATTTTTTTTGTAAAAATGAAACATATTAATAAACTTTCAAGAAGACTTCGAGTTTGAAATAATAAGTTGTGAAGACATTTATCCAAATGTTTGTCCGATGAATACAATTTTTTTACTCTCAATGTCACGCCATTTCACCAAATTAAACCAATCAGATTACGCGCTAAAAATAACTGTCTTATACATCTTGATGATAGGGTATAGGTTAACAATGAAGATGGACACTTCTGGTTATGAACTTCTGTAATAATTTAAGGTGTTTCTATGGCGCATTTCTAGTCTCAATGCGCCTTACATGTACAATTTAAATAAAGGTGATTTAGTTATGCAAAATATTGTAAGAAAAGGAAAGACTTAAGTTTACACTTGAATGAAGATAATGATTTAGCGTTTTTAATGTTATCAGGTATGGAGTTCCAGAGTGTAGGGACAGCAAAACTGAATGAATGGTCACCATAATAGTTAGTTTTTACATGTTAGTCTATATGTAGACTGATATTAGTCTATTTAATATTAAAAGCGATCGTACTTGTATGTCACTCGGAATTATATTAATCTTTAACTTTAACTAACGGCCCCCGAAGGTTTATATCGCTTTTAATACTAAATATAGTATTACTAATATCACGAGATTAAAATAGGAGCTACACATACTACGAAGACTCAATGGAATAACAAAGCAAAGTAATAACTGACCGTTGATAACTATAAATACACGGAGATTACAAGCCAATACAAACGCGAACGATACTCTGGCGCCCATGGTTAATTAAGATAAACCTTATTTACTCACCTCCATGTTTTCATGTGTTTTCCTAATACAATCCTCTTGGGCGATCGACCTTATTTACTTGCCCCAATTTTTTCCTAATATAATTATCTTGGGAGATAGACCTAATTCACTTGCCTCAATGTGTTCTCAATAAAATCCTCTTGGGAGATAGACCTTACTCAGATCCCGTCTACACGGATCCGGATACTTCTGAAACCGCATACTTTTTGATGCGAATCGGCCTATCGTCCACACGAATCCACTCAATCCGGTCACCGAAACCACATACTTTCACTTGAATCCTCTGGATACGCGGATTCGTGCGGACGCAAATATTTCTATGCGGTTTCAGCCGGATCGGATTCGTGTAGACGAGGCCTCACTTGCCTCAATGTTTTCCTACTACAATCCTCTTGGGAAATATACCTTATTCACTTGCCGCAATGTTTTCCCAATACGATCCTCTTTAACGTATTTTCGTTTTCACGTGACGTCATCAAAAAAACTAAACCTTAAATCTAAAATATAAATCGCACAAAGCTGATTCTCTAGTATATTGTCAAAGATATTATTCCTGAAAATTTGTTTTATTTTCGTTGTTTCTTTATCGAGATATTGGAAGCTAAATTACTGTCACGTACTATTGTACGTTTCGTTTCGAACCGTAAAATTATTTACATTTGCCACAAATTTTATCTTTTTTTGCAAAAATTGCAAAATTGCTTGCTGGATGAACATTTTTATGTCTAAAGTGATTTAGGTGGAGAGTGATATTGTGATTTTGACGCGGGAACGTTTGTCAGCCATATTGGTGGTACACAGAGTACCACCGACATGGCGGCTCCATACATTCTTACAACAAAATGACCATATGAAACAGTAGGGTATTTATGAGAGTTCTGCAACATGAATCCTGTGGGATTCGTGGGATTTGTGGGATTCAGTGGGATTCATGCTCCCGTCGGATTCGTGGGATTCATGCTCCGGTCGGATTTGTCGGATTCACGCTTTGGAAGCGTCGGAATCATGTCGGAATCATGTCGGATTCACGTCGTCGGAATCATATATTTATTTTCTTCCTATTTTATATTCATTTTTTTAATTTCAATTTTTTTTTTTAAACCTTTATTTTTATAATTTCCGATTTCATATATATATATATATATAATTTTCGATTTCATTATTTAAGGTTGTTTGTACTCGAATTATTTAATTTTATAGATGGTATAAAAGATTTTTCCAAATAAATTGAAGTGCCAACGCCGAGGCTCGAACCCTTGACTGCATGATCCGGAGACCAGATCATTACCATTACGCCACGACAGAAACGTATTGTTATAACCGCGAAGAAAAAGGGTTTTATTCAAAGTCTTTTGTTATCATCTTCATTAATTTATTCGAAATGGCGGGGGTGGTATTGTATGTTAATCCTTTAATCCTTTGTTTATCTTAAAACCTACTAGATTGTGAAATAATTGAAGCTCGAAACTTCGATAACTTTCTTTTTTGGTTAATTCTGCAATTGATGATCGCTAAATCAATGTTGTGCGTGAGTTTTTAGATATATCTTTTACTAGTCCTTCCTGGAATAACAGCTGGTCAAATAAGCTCGATCGATTTGATTAAAATAACTTAGTCAAACCTGGAATTGGTTTCAGTCGATCTATTTAGTACGTTCTGTGCTATTGCACCATCATCGTGAAACATCTTGTCCAACAAGTCTTAGTCAAATCTATTTTAGTATCATAATGTATTTGATCGATCTCTTGGTTATAAAAACGGACCGCTTGATCGCTAACAATACAGCAAAGAAGTGTCAAACATTCAATATAATTTTATTCAAAAATCTCACCACAGGGAGCCCAAATATTTCACCACGGAGAGCCCATGGAAATAAATAAACATAGCTTCAAATGTAAATCATGACTTTGGGTGTCCTGATTGTACCTCAGCAGTTGATTAGAGCTTCTATAGTTCTTCAGATTATTTACTATAGGCATTATAACAATATAATAAGAATATCTGTAAAATAGCCCCAACACGGCTGTTTCATTCTTTGTTTTTCGCGACATTAGGTTCCAGGACCGCGCGCGGTCAAAACTCGTCGCTAGGATGTTTTTTTTCCCTAGCAACAAAATGGCGGCGATTTTGAAAATGATTGAAAGTGCCGAAAAATAGTAATACATTGTTTTTCTTAACGTATTAACGGCAAAAATAACAACATGTAGGTAAGTCGAACTATTTTTCTTCCTTTGAATACTTCATTGCGATTTAAAGAAGATTTTATTTGACGAAAAACCAACTCGTAGTCGCGAGTCTTTTTTCGCGTAACAATGCAAAAGTATCAAAATAGAAATAAAACACAGTGTGTTAATCACCTTTTCAAGCAAACTCAGATAAAGCAAACTATTTTTTTTCAATTTTTAATTCATTGTCTGCTTGAAAATGTGAATTGTGGCTAATGAACTTTTTTTTGTGGTTGGTTTTGAAACTTTTTATTTTGTTGCAATTTGAAAGGTTTCAACGCGAATAAATATGGACGCATATCATCAACGTGAATTGAAGAAGTCTTGTCGTGTCTGTGGTGGTCTTGAGGGGAAACAAAAATACTCTTATTCAACCGAAAAGTATCATGTAGCAGAAAAGCTGTTAACTGGGTTCAGAATAGATGTTGCCAATGATAAAACTGAAATTCACCCCAAAAATGTCTGTATAAATTGCTACGTGAAAACAACGAAACTTGCCAAAAATAAAACTTGCCAAAGTACGGTGGAGCCAGTAGAGTGGAAAGCCCACGAGATCGATGGTTGTGAAGTGTGTGCAATGTTTGAAAAGAGAAACTGTGGTGGTAAAAAGCCTAGAGAGAGGAAGGGAAGGGGGAGGCCAAGTAATAAAACTGAAACATCGACTTTAAACGTTAGTGCCTCGCAATTAAAGATACAACCAAGCATAATACCACAGCCAATAATTTTGAATATGCCTCCCATTGAAAGGTTTGTCAGCATAAGTGAGGAATTACTTTGCCCAATTTGTAAAGAAGTACTTGATAGACCAGTACAAGCCGGAATTTGTGATCACTTTTTTTGTGCCAGCTGTATTGAGAAATGGCTACAATTTTCCAACACGAATAACTCTACATGCCCTGTGTGCAAGACAGCTCTGACAGTAACACATTTAAAAACAGCTCCACGCCTTCTACTAAACTTGATAGCAACTTCGTGTGCCTCATGCAGGATATGCAAAACAGTACTGAAACTTGAACAACTTCAAGAACATGAATTATTTTGTAAACACTATGTCCTCGAACGCCGTGACCAGACAATAGAAACTATACTGAAAACTTCAACAAAGGATCCATTATCGAGTACAGAAGAACTTTTGACCACTCACCTTATGAAAAGAAAATTATCCTCGTGTTCATCTCCGAACGTTATTTTGAGAACTGGCGGAACTGTAAGTACCATATGTATTAAAAGTAATTTCAAATAACCGACTGCTATAGACCATTTTCATAAACACCATATGTTAACAGATATTTTAATATTTTAGCAGTCATATGAAAGAACCACCTGAAATAATTTGTTTTAAGGTTTTGATGCTCAGGCTAAAATACCAAAGAAGCTATGCTCAATGAAAAATGTAGAGATTTATATGTAATTTTCTGCCGAAGCCTTTGATGCCTCGTTTTGGTGTATTTCTGATTTTTCAAACTTTTATTGCTTCTTGAAAATTCAATCGTTTTTTCTCAAACTTTCACAAGTTATTGTCATGATGAATGTCTATCATATGATAGCTTTCTTAAAACATCAATTCTAAAAATTATGATAATTAGTGGCGGCCATTTATGAAAGTCGTCTATGGCACACACATTGGACATTTGAAACCTTAATGATTAGATATGCCATCCCTTGTGTTATAAAAATACAATAAGGACACTTATTTTCCAACTAGTAGTAGACAAGTAAAAATATCCAGAGATATTTTTACTCGTCTATCTAGTAAAACAATATTTTGCATTATAAAAGAACAAAAACTTTTTGATTGGATAATAAATAACTTATTAAACAGTTTGATGTGTTATATGGCTGGATATTTTACTCGCTAACTTGCATTTTGACTCGCCCGGAGGCTCATCAAAATACAGCATTTCACTGGTAAAATATCCAGCCATATTACACATCAAACTGTTTAATAAGATATATATAGCTAATTTCATGAAATAAATTTTATGTTCTAAAATAAAAAGGTAAAATGAGTATTAAATAACCACGAGACAGGGTTTTGCAGAAACTCAAATATCTTGTTAAAACATTGTGTACAATTGCAGCCCATACAACTATGTGTTATCAATAAAACTAAAGTGGAAAGCAGCACTGCTTCAAACAGAACTGTACAACGACGAGCTGCTACCATTGCACACTGCAGAGATACTATCAGTGGAGGAGGGATGAAAAATACTGCAATACAACATCAAAAAGAAATACAAATGATAAACAAGGAGCAGCGTCAAGTTATTCTAAGAGATGCAGGGGTTTCTGTGGATGTCTCCGCTGAAGATGCCCTTGCCATGAAAGCTGAGTTGGGAATACCCTGGAATAAAATAAGACATATTAGAAGGTCTGGTATGATATAGATACTGCTGTTAATTTCATATTAATTGGACATTGTTGTGAGTTGAAAAGTGTTTTTTTCCGTATGTCAAAAAAGAAAAACAGAAATGTCAATGGCATGTTAATAATAATTGAACTTCGCTGCCCACTTTTGATTTATTTGACAAATCACTAATAACAATCCACAATTTATAGAATTTTGCATCAAAACATTCAAAAACTCATTAATAATTCATGAGAAATTTTCAAAAGAAATCGTAACCGTGACGAGTGTTTTAACTGAAGTTATAGATTCACCCTAATTTACATAAACTTAAACCTTAACTTTCTCTAATAAACTTTCATAAATCCTTGATTTCTTTTTTACAAAAACACAAAATATAGGTTAGAGTTTTTGAAGTTGTTCAATAAACTCGCAGATCGTGTTTTTTCAGGTTTAAAACCACTTGGCTTCGCCTCGTGGTTTTAAATCCTGATAAAACACTCCTGCTTGTTTATTAAACTTTACATACAAAATAGGGTATAGTTGGTTTGTAGAAGAAAGCCTCAAACAAGTGCTCAGACCAAAAATACTGACAATGCTCTCATTAATATGTGCAGGTGGTTGTCATCATGGGGAGTCCAACTTGCAAGTGAGAAAAAGCAAAGAATTGTAGCAGATAAACAGGCAATTAGAACTTTTAAATTAAAGTTAATTAAAGTTAACTCCATTGAAGAAAATTATCATATTTAACTATCACATTATTTTCATGTTTGAAACAGAAACTAGGAGACGTTCATTCTGAGGACATGCCATTTGAGTTCACTAAAAAGAGCAGTTCTAATGAAATTCGCATGGCACCGTGTGCAAGGGTTAAGCGTCTAAAAGAAATGATTATCAATCATTTGGAAGAACATAAAAGGTTAAAACAATGGCATTTTAATTTTTAGTATAAAAATAGATGTCCTAAATTTCACAATACATTGTATACAAATATTATACAGTTTGATTTAACTTCATGACAACTGATATATTGCTTACAGAAATGGAGATTTAATTTGGCACAATGGCTTAATTCCATCCAATGAAATATGGCTGAAGTTTGGAGGAGATAAAGGTGGTGGGAGTTTCAAAATGGCGTTCGAAATAGGGAACCTGAAAAACCCAAACTCAACAAAAAACACAGTAACTTTTGCAATGTTTGAAGCAGGGGACACACCCTATAATCTGACTCTTGGACTACTAGGCTACAATAATGTGATTAAAGACCTTAATAGACATCAATGGTGGTAACATATAAAAAGTCCTTTTCAAAGTACAAAATGTAAAACATTTGTTGATTATAATCTAATAAATGAACAGTGCTCAGTGTTTTATGAGGTTCAAAAGGGTCTTGGGTCTTGTTAAAACATGATATAATAATAATAATAATAATAATAATAATAATAATAATAATAATAATAATAATAATAATAATAATAATAATAATAATAATAATAATAATAATAATAGTTTTTATTTATACACGATATATATTTTACAGCATGGCTGATGTGGTCGTGTTTTGTATTCACTCTCTCACTGACTTTACATTTTACACTTAACATTTTTCATTTTACACAATATAGTTCATTTTTATCATGCTAAGTTTAGCCTCTGCCGTTATATAAATGTGCAAGTTTATAAGACAGCATCATAAAATTTAGAAACTTGCTAATTTTTCCCAGAGAAAACTGTATCTAATTTCCATTTCCATAGGGAATGGAGAATAAAGGTATTCCTGTTTGGAGATTATGCTTTCCTATGTACTATATATGGTATTTCAGGAGCAAGTGGTAAGAGCACAGCTAAATCAAATGAGTTCAAATACATGTACATGTATGTATATTGCATTAATAATTGCTTTGTAGTGCAGACAAGTATTTCTTTGTAACAAAATATTCTTCAATATCTAAGTTTTTCTTTTTTGTATAAAATATTAATTGAATTAATTAATATCATTATATAAATCATATTCTGCTTTACTTCTAGGAAGGCATTTTTGTCTATGGTGTTTGATTACACAGGAGGACATCGCAGTACCATTGAGTAAAAGAGGTCGAAAGGAATCAAGAACTGTACAAGGTACTGAATTTAATAATATAAATGATAATTATCAAGATATATTGTGTAAATCTATGTATTTTACTTAAGGGATTGTTGATGACAACAAAAGATTTCAAGAAGCAGGTTCAATCCTTAAAAAAGCAAAGGAATACAACAATGCTATCAGAAAGCCTATGTTCCAAATAGAACTTGATCAGGTACATGTACTAAGTATGTAAGTATGTTTTGTTTTAATCAACTATTTAGTACTTACCTTGGAAAATTGTTTTCTTTGTGTTGCAGGTGTGTCCACCAGCTTTACATATAAGTATAGGGATTTTCAATCGCCTTTTTGACCTGTTAGAGCAATCTCTGAAACTGTTGGATGTCAACATTGCACATTCTTTGGCTGGAAAAGAAGATAAGGTAGCATTATCATAAAGTTTAAATCTATACTTTTCTAAAAAATTAAATGCATTTTGGTCTTACATTATTTATCTATCTCATAGCATGGAAGCCAAGATTTCCAAGCACATGTACAAGATCTACAAAAAGCAAATGAACTAGAGCTACATGCCAACTTTGAAAAACAGAAAGCAGACGAACTAGAAAGAATTGCAACATACATTTTATTAAACACCCAGAATGAAAAACAAGGAAGAGATTTGCAGACACAAGCGGCGCAGTTGAGACATGCAGTTGCTGAGATGGTAAATCTAACCTTGAAAGGCATAACATTGAAAATTAATATTAATGATATGCATTTTGTTGGTGCCAGGAAAAAGAAATCTTAGCTAAACGGTCAAAATCATGCAGAAATGGACCATGTCAAGAGGAAATAACAAAAATATTGAAACAAATTGGTGCTGAGCGCCAAGCTTACCATGGGGGGACATTCAATGGCAATCACACACATAAATGTCTTAAGGTACATCAATGTATTTAATCACATTTATCATGTCATGTGTTATTCAAAAACTGTTTTTTTTTCACTTTGTTCTTTTCAAACATTTTATTGTATTAGGTTAAAAACATCAAGCAATTAACTCAAATACCAGTTGCTGTGTGTGTAAAAATAGCGCCAACTTTGATCCAAGATGCAAACAGTATTAGCCAAAAATTCCATGAGACTTTGGAATCCTTTGGAAAATGCCACAGGATGTATACAAGGAAAGACAAGTTGTCTCATGGAGAAATTGTAAAGCTAGGTGGGTAATAGTTATCAATATCATAAATTGACGTTTACTAATTATCATGTACTTAAATATCTGTTTCTCATTTCAGAGATAGAAATCGAAAGTTTCATGAAAATATACAGACAAAACTTTCCACATGCCACTGTCCTGCCAAAGATGCATTTTTAGAAGATCACATGATTACATGGGTTAAGAGGTATCAATTTTTAACACATCATATATTTTACCATAATTTTTAGAGTTGAAACTGATGATGATTTTTGATCTTTTAAAAAATATAAATTTAATCTAATTTTTTTATTTTTTGTGTTATTTCTATTCATAATAATAATAATGACTTTATTAAATGACTTTGCAATTATTATTATAAGGATAAAAACAATTGAATTATGTCATTTTTACATGACTCGATGACTACTTTTAAATATAATATATAATATGGTATAGTATAGTATAAAAAGTCTGTATATTTATCAATTAAAATGTCTCACGGCAAACGGAATAAAACTGTTCTTGTACCGTTCTGTACGATAGTTTATTTGATACTTTCTTTTTTTACGTAGGTTATAGTTTTTCGTTGCTGTTTCCGGAAGTAGGTGTGAAAGTTTGCTTTTGTCGGATATGCGTTGAAAAAAGTTCTTACAAATATTATATCTTCTTACTGAAAGGAGTTCAAGTCCAGCTTTACCAAGTGCTTCTGTGTAGTTCAAATCAGGGTAGGCAATGAAAAGTGCTCTTTTCTGGATTCTTTCGATATTCTCGCTGAGGTAGGAGGGTAATCCGGTGTGCCATACCGGGCAACCATATTCAAGTATCGGTCTAGTAAAGCTGCAAAAGATCTGACATAATTGGCTCGGTTTAAAACCTGACCTTCTAAGGACTCGTAAGATGTACAAACGCTTTGAGGCTTTTGTAGTAATTTTCTCAATATGTAAGTTCCATTTTAGTTTAGGGGTGATCCAGATACCCAGAAGTTTGAAAGAATCGGTTGTTTCTATCTCATGTCCATCGATATGCAGTGAGTCTACTGGTAGGGTCTGTCTCAAGAAATTTATTCTTAGTTCTTCTGTCTTCTTTATATTGACCTTCATGTTGTTATCAGATATCCAAGAGGCAATTTTGTTCAGCTGGTTTTGGAGAATAGATTCAGAGTTCTTGTTACATATTTCATACACTGTGCAGTCATCCACGTATTTAACAATCGGAGGCATATTACTCGTAACATCTACCTTGAGGTCGTTAATCATTACTATAAATAGAAGAGGGCCAAGTTTGGTACCTTGAGGTACGCCAGTAAATTTAGGTAACCAGTCAGAGAGACAGTCGTTGAGTTTAACTCGTTGTTTGCGATCACAAAGGAAGTTGGCAATCCAATTCAAGAGCATGGGATGGGTGTCCATGTTTTTGAGTTTATGAAGTATAATATTATGGTCGATGCGGTCGAATGCTTTGGAGAAGTCTATCATGCAGGATCGAATTATATTACCAGGTGAGTCAGTTGCTTTCAACCAGTTTTGAGTAAGCGTTATAAGTGCATGTGTTGTAGAAGAATCTTTCAAGCAGCCATACTGGTGAGGATCAATATGTTCAGATATGTAGGATTGCAACCAGGAACAGATATAGCCTTCAAGAATTTTGCTAAGTACAGATGTCAGAGAGATTGGACGTAAATCGTCAGCTGCTGAGTGGACTGTTTTAGTTTTAGGGAGTGGTACGACGTCTGCACTTTTCCATAAAGTTGGAATGGATCCTTCTTGGATTGAAGTGTTAAAGATGTGGCATATTGGTTGACTCAGCGTGTAGGAGTTATACTTCAATAACCAGTTTGGAATGTTGTCTGGACCGGACGATTTGTGGACGTTGATGTTTGAGAGATCTTTTTGGACACTGTGCACTGAAATGAAGAACTTGTCAGGAATTTCCTCTAAAGTGACGGGTAATGCAGACCATGAGATGGGAGAGAGTTCGCTTGCAACATTAGAGAAGGCTTGGTTGATATGGTTGGCAAGTGCTGGCCCACTTAGAATCACGTTTTCCTTCACAATATTAATTGGTAACTTGGCTTTGGACGTTCCAGATAGTTGCTTTACCTCTTTCCACCAGTTATGTGATGAAGTTTGAGAGTTTTCCAGTTTTGTCTTGTAGTATGTTCTTTTGGCCGTTTTACATAGTTTGTTAACCTTATTCCTATAGAAGATAAAAAGAGTAGTGTTGTTTGACGACCATGCTCGTTGACGTTTTGTTACAGCATCTTTAATTTCAGGAGTTAACCAGGGTTTGTCAGTTGGGTGCATCTTAAAGGTTTTCAGCGGGAAATGTTTTACTATTAAGTTGTTAATGTGGTCCATGAAAAAAGTTAATTTTGCATTGCAGCTAGAAAGGTGGTAGATAGGTGTCCAATTTATTTTCTCTAAGTCCTCTTCGAAGGCGTGTCTGTTACGAGTCGGGTATCTGCGTCTTGTAACTGTTTGCTTTGCCAGTTTGGGTTGTTGACATGGTTTCAGCATAACAGATGAATGGTCAGAGCAGCCAATAGGTGCAAGAATTCGAGCTTTGTTGTAGTGGGTTGGGACACTGATGAATATTTTGTCAAGTATGTTGTTCCCTCTAGTTGGTTGAAGTACAACATTCTTTAAATTAAAGGAAGAGCAAGTTCCAGATTGCGCGAACTGATTGAAGTCCCCAGCCAGAATAATTGCTGAATTAGGATGTGCGATAAGACTAGAGTCGAGGGAATTGCGAAGATGTTGACGGAGGCGATTATCATCGGCGTTAGGAGGATGGTAAACTGCAGCTAAAATGATAGAACTGATGCCACGGGGAAGTCTGTCAGGTTTTAAAAGAGTCCAAAAACTTTCAAAATCATGAGAGTTATTTAAATGTGTTAGTGGAATATGCTTTAAACCATTTCTAATGTAAATACATACGCCGCCACCTCGTTTGTCCAAAGGCCTGTCTTTTCTATAAACAGAGTATTGTGGTATGCTAATTAGGTCATCGGTGATATTTGACGAGAGCCATGTTTCGGTGATTATTGCAATGTCCGGGTTGAAAGATTGAACGGTAGTAGCAAGTTCTTCGGTCTTATTCACCAATGATCTTGTGTTGCTTAGAAGTATTTCTGGAAATCCACGAAAGCCTTGTTCAGTAGTTTTGATGTTGTTGTTGTTTGAGGTGTCAATTTGAATATTTAATAAGTTCAGTAAGTTTGCTTGATTTGAAGTAACTTTGCTTGGTTTAACCTCAGAATGCGAAGTAATCCATGGTCTAATTGGAAAAGGTCCTAGGGCTGCATTAGGGCAACGGTTATTATTAGTGCCTCCACGTTTGCCTCTTTTAGGAGCGAGTAAACCCAGAGATTTCAAGTTTGTCCAAACATTACTTGGTAGCGGTTTGATCGTCAAAGCGTGACTCGATAGACATGTTTCGCTTCTCAATTTCCAGCAATTTCTCAAAGAGAGTAGAAAGTTTCTTGAATAAGACATTGTATACCGTGAAGAACTAACTTTGCAAGTAATATAGCTAGAAAAAGAGCGAAGTAGTGCTCAAAAACTGATAAAAAAATCTAAACTTTCATGGAGCTAAATAACTAAGCAGCTCTTGTGGGCGCTAATTACATGCGATGATGATATATATTCACATACATATTTTTAAATATATAGATATGGAACTGGCATGGGATTGCTAGGTGAGCAAGGAGTCGAAAGTATCCACCATGAAGTTAATGACCTTTTACGATCTTATGCTTGTATAAGAAGAGGATCTGAACGGCTAGAAAAAGTCATGGAAGAACACCACAGGCGATGCCATCCATCAAATATAATCAGAGCACCACAATTGAAGAAAAGGAAAATCCATGAAGAATAATTGTTCTAGAGCTGTATTGATTTAAGTCGTTTATTTTGTATTGTTTCATCAGTGCTACTTAGTGCAATTATATAGGACTGTTTTTGGAAGCACTAAAAAACATTTGACTAGTAGGAGAAATAGCATGGATATAAATAATGCAATGTACATATAGGATTGTATTTAGACATATATAATATTGAGTTTCTTAAAAAAAATATGTGAAATAGAATATTGAACATAAATGTGACGCTTTGTACATAAGACGGCATGTAAATAATTTAATTTTCAAAACTGACAATACATATTTTTGTACATATTTAGGACTGGTATACAAATAAAATACAAGTAAGAATTACATAAAATAAAAAATAGTAGGAATTTTAAAATGGATTTTTTTGTAATTTGTTGTTTTTCTTTTTCTTGCCCTCTTCCTCAAGCTTTTCCTCTAACTCCTTCCTTCTTTTTAAGCATTTCTCTTCCTCTTCCCTCTTCTCTTCCTCTGTCCTAAAATATAAAAACATTTGTGTAAATTTACAAGAACTCCAATAACAAGATAAAACCAGCATCATCCAAGTGAACAAAACACATTTGTGTACTTACTGATCCTTCTCTACTGGAAAAATCACCCCTCTTGGCTTTTGAAATCTTATTTTGGGCATTATTCAATTCCCTAAAAGAGATAAAATTGTCATAAACCAGTTTATTGATAGAGTCACTTGAAATCTCTAATAAATAAGAGTTTTTTGCTTTTTTAAATAAAATAAAAATAAAAAAAAAGTTACAGCTTACCTTCTTTGTTTGCGTTAAAAAACCTCCAGCCAAAAGCCAAGTACATGCAATGTATAGCCAGGCCGGGGAACAAACTTTTTATGCGGGAAAAGTGTAGACGCGCCGTGCAAAAAAATGAGCGGGAAATCAACTCGTTCGACAGGACATTGATTTCGAAGGACATGATCGTAAATTCTATGTAGCTCAACATGGTTCATTTATCATCAAAAAAAAAAGTTCATTGAAATAAATCAAATTCTAACAATAAATTATCAATTTCTCTATCGTATTTATTGCTTACCTGATTAATCAAATGTTCCAGTGTCGAGAAATAATCCTTGAAAATACCATAGGTTTGAAATCATCTCTGCCGTTGACATTTCGCATCGAGGGCAATGAAAGCTCAAAAACATATCTTGATTGCCAACTTGGTGGATTAAAAGATTCTCAAAAAGACTTAAATATTACTCTTAACACTGCAGGAGATATAAAATTACTATTATATCACGATAACAGATAAAAAAACACGAGTATTTGTCAGCCGCTATAGTACATCTGATCTAATCATCCACGCCGCCATTGCAAAACCTCGTTTCTATGTTACAACCGCGCGAAGATGACCAGATGAGTCCTGGAACCTAATGTCGCGAACGAAACAGCCGTGCCATCTGGATTGATATCGTTAGCCTAGCTATTAGCCTAGCTATTTGCAATTAATAGCCTAGCCTACTGGCTATCGTTAGCCTAGGCTACTGGCTGTCGTTAGCCTAGGCTACTGGCTATCGCTAGCCTAGTCTACTGGCTATCGCTAGCCTAGGCTACTGGCTAGCAATAGCCTAGGCTACTGGCTATCGCTAGCCTAGGCTACTGGCTATCGCTAGCCTAGGCTACTGGCTATCGCTAGCCTAGGCTACTGGCTATCGCTCACGGCTCATTTATACTGCTCAGCTGCTCAACATACGAGAGCGATAGCCAGTAGCCTAGGCTAGCGATAGCCAGTAGACTAGGCTAGCGATAGCCAGTAGCCTAGGCTAACGACAGCCAGTAGCCTAGGTTAACGATAGCCAGTAGGCTAGGCTATTAATTGCTAATAGCTAGGCTAATAGCTAGGCTAACGATATCAATCCAGATGGGGCTATTTTACAGATATTCTTATTATATTGTTATAATGCCTATAGTAAATAATCTGAAGAACTATAGAAGCTCTAATCAACTGCTGAGGTACAATCAGGACACCCAAAGTCATGATTTACATTTGAAGCTATGTTTATTTATTTCCATGGGCTCCCCGTGGTGAAATATTTGGGCTCCCTGTGGTGAGATTTTTGAATAAAATTATATTGACTGTTTGACACTTCTTTGCTGTATTGTTAGCGATCAAGCGGTCCGTTTTTATAACCAAGAGATCGATCAAATACATTATGATACTAAAATAGATTTGACTAAGACTTGTTGGACAAGATGTTTCACGATGATGGTGCAATAGCACAGAACGTACTAAATAGATCGACTGAAACCAATTCCAGGTTTGACTAAGTTATTTTAATCAAATCGATCGAGCTTATTTGACCAGCTGTTATTCCAGGAAGGACTAGTAAAAGATATATCTAAAAACTCACGCACAACATTGATTTAGCGATCATCAATTGCAGAATTAACCAAAAAAGAAAGTTATCGAAGTTTTCGAGCTTCAATTATTTCACAATCTAGTAGGTTTTAAGATAAACAAAGGATTAAAGGATTAACATACAATACCACCCCCGCCATTTCGAATAAATTAATGAAGATGATAACAAAAGACTTTGAATAAAACCTTTTTTCTTCGCGGTTATAACAATACGTTTCTGTCGTGGCGTAATGGTAATGATCTGGTCTCCGGATCATGCAGTCAAGGGTTCGAGCCTCGGCGTTGGCACTTCAATTTATTTGGAAAAATCTTTTATACCATCTATAAAATTAAATAATTCGAGTACAAACAACCTTAAATAATGAAATCGGAAATTATAAAAATAAAGGTTTAAAAAAAAAAATTGAAATTAAAAAAATGAATATAAAATAGGAAGAAAATAAATATATGATTCCGACGACGTGAATCCGACATGATTCCGACGCTTCCAAAGCGTGAATCCGACAAATCCGACCGGAGCATGAATCCCACGAATCCGACGGGAGCATGAATCCCACTGAATCCCACAAATCCCACGAATCCCACAGGATTCATGTTGCAGAACTCTCATAAATACCCTACTTGAAACCGTTCATATTTTGGCAGCAAAAAGTCGATTTGACTTGACATTTTGCAAAATTACATAGTTTCACTCACTTATTTTATTTAGGGCTGAAATATGTTTGATGAAGTCAATGCAAACCATCAATTCAATATATATTTCAAGTTGTTTTTATTAAGATTTTTTGTCTTTATATTTTAGAGATACCAGTTAGTCCTACAACACAGCCAGGTAATGCATACTCTAAACCATGGACATATATATTATATACACCTAATTGCAAGAACGTTGTCCTGGCTTTTGTAATTTAGTTCGAAAGGAATTAATTAAAAGACAAAAGAAGATCATTGAAGCTGAACTCTTTCTTTTGTTATTCCTGATATTCCTTTGTTACTAAATGCTAATGTTCCTTTTTCCACATGACAACATTCTTGAAAGTATTAAGGATGAGTAATAAATGATAAGTGGATAAAAAATGTTTGTACTAATTTGAAAAGGAAATTTATGTTTAACTTATTTACTATATACTTTATTGCATGTTGTGCAGCATCTTCAACAACTGTTACACCAAGTAAGTATAAATATTTGTTCGTTTGTAATTTCTTGATCAAGATGATCAAGATGATCATAATGCCAATGATGATGATGGTTGTGGTTGTGGTGGTCACGGCGGGCACAAACGACCTAAAATTGGTATTGGTGAAATTGCTATTTTCCATAAAACATCATTCGCCTTCTCCTAAGAACTCTAAAAACTGACAACCGTTTTGAATTTGGATTTCGGAAACTTGAGTTATGGCGATCTTAATAACAAAAATATTTCAAAAATATTTTTTTATAAGAAACCTTTAGAAAAACATATCGTTTGGCAAAAATTTTTCATTTCACAATATTTTTATGATTTTTTTATATGAATTTGAAGAGGACTGGATGGCGGAAAATATGTTGAGAGCAGAATTTTGATTTTCGGGCTCAAAGGGCTGAAATTTATTTTTGAAAAAGTGAGAAAAAACATGTTACGTCATTATGACGTCAGCAATGAATAAAAAATCTTATAAATTGGCCCGTTTCTGGGAAATAGTTGATTATATTTGCTATATTTACTGAGAAAGTGTTGTCTAATGACATGACATTAACATTTCTATGACTAATAGCTTCTAATGATTAATAATATTTTTCAATGACGTCAAATCTGATCGCTTATGTCTCCAGTTCCCTTCATCGAAATTTTAAAAAATTTTCGAAAACGTGTTCTACATCAGACAAGTGATTATAGTAATTCATAAAATGTTGTCTTGCGACAAAATTAACATTTTATTATGACGTCACTTTGACTTCAAAACATCCTTAACATTTTCCAAACATTTTTGCTAACTAAGGAAACCAATTCCTGAAAATTTCATAACATAATAATGTTGTTTTTTTCAAAAATAGGCAAAAATAATACAAAATCAGACATTTTAGGTGTCCGTTTTTGGGGTCGTTTGTGCCCGCCGTGGGTGGTGGTGTTGATCTCGATTATGATGAAGGTGATGATGTCGATGGCGATGAGTATGATTATGACGGTGATTATGGTGGTAAAAATGATGTACTAATTAATTTCATGTAAACTAACAAAATGTCAAAATTAGAGCGTCGTTAACAAGAAATGTCAATGGTGCAATTTCGTCAGCTTTTAAACTTATACTACCGCACAGACAGCACAACTATTTTATACAAGGCTTCTATTTATCTTATTTTTTACCATGCGTCACATTGAAAACAGGTGCTTTATTTCCAAAATTTTGGTGCTTTATTGTCTTATTCATTATTAAATTCAGAGAGTAACCATTGTTCTGATTTATGTTCCAGGTCCAAATAAGTGTGTGCCAAATCCCTGCAAAAACTCAGGGACCTGTTGGCCAAAAGGAGATGAATATAAATGTGATTGTACTAAATGCTATAGTGGAATACACTGTGAATATGGTAAGAATTCAACATTATCATAACTATCATCATCACTATCGTTATTATACAAAAAATTTTAGCACACAACACTACTTAAACGTCATAAGACTATTTTCTTAAGACATTGCTATTGCCATATAATTATTTTGGCAAAGGTTATTTAAATAAGGCAATTTTAGATGGACAAGGTTCCGGGGGTGTATTCCCTTTGTCCAAGTGGTAGGGGTACCTTTTAGGGTAAAATTATTTCCTGTACGTACCTTTTAGGGTCCTTTTGGGGTTCTGGCTCAAGTTCAGTTACCTAACATGATTTCGTACCTTTAAGAGTCATTTTTACTCTGTTTTGTAGGGCTTTATCAGTTATTTTTATCTGTGCGTACCTTTTAGGGGTCGTTTTCAAAACCTCCGCCGATCTCCCCTATCACTTGGACAAAGGGTCAAGGTTTATCTCCAAAAGTTAGTTATTCGTTTAACGTCAAAGTGCGACGTTTCGACTGTTACTGTTGCTCTTAATCAGTCAATGGGTAGATTGGAATGAGTTAATTAGGTCTCGATCATTCCAGTCTACCGATCGCTTGAGGGGGACTATCAGTAGCAGTAGCAGTCGAAACGTAGCACTTCGACGTTCATGAGACAAGTGAATAACTTTCTACTTATCTCATTTCTATGATGACTAACCTTGTGCGATCAGTTCCCTTCACGTTTCCCTGCGATATCTTAAAAGGTAGCCGGGCCTATGTATAGAAGCGAGACGAACGTTGTGCTTCCAATGATAGAGACCTTTTAACATCTTGCCAGCCGGACAATTATCCACGTGTCTCTATCGTTGTAAGCTCAAAGTTCGCCCCGCTTAAATGCAAAGGCCCGGCTACCTTTCAAGATGGCGCAGGGAACTGTAAAGGGGACTATTTTTATAACTTGACACTTGGGGATCGACAACTGACATATGTTTGCCTATTTTCACTTTCAACCACTGTGTTGTTTTGAATTCCAGAACCATCGAAGTGTTTACCGAATCCCTGTAAAAACTCAGGAAGCTGCGTGCCAACTAGCAACGGTTATAGATGTAGTTGTCTAAAAGGTTATAATGGGACACACTGTGAATATGGTAAGAAATCAACATATCGTCATCATCGTCGTGAATCATCACCCCATACATCAGTCATCAACATCAGCTAGCAGCAGCAGCAGCAACATGGAACGGGCCCTTCATCATCACCATTAATATTATTATCATCTTCATTTCATGAGTATCATCATCATCATCATTATCATTATTATTACCATCATTCTTACTATAATCTTCATTGTTGTTTAATCATTATCTTTATCACTATGCTCACTAAAATCTCCATCACCAACATCATGTCACTGATCACTACTGTTTAACCATCATTATTACCATAAATGACGATGTGTAAACTTTCTTTCTTTCTTTTTTGACATGCGTCACGTTAGAAAAGGTTATTTTATTGTCCTATTGATGTTTATTGCCATTGTTCTTTTCAATTCTAGGCCCAGAACAATGTTTGTCAAATTACTGCAATAACTCAGGAACATGTATGCCAAGTAGCAATGGTTATAGATGTATATGCACACCATGCTATATCGGAAAACACTGTGAATATGGTAGGACATATAATTATTAATTAATTAATGGCGATGGGTGAGTGGTATTGCAGCAGTGCTAAAATGAATTTATCGCATCACTTTCGTGCTTACACGATTCTCAAAGACTGTATCTCCCTTTTCTTTTGTAACTTAAAAGTTATGAAAGAAAATTAGAAGGAGCTAGGTTACCTTGGGTAGTTTAAAACTAATGAAAGTTAAAGTTACAATTGATTTTATTAATATTTGCTGTCTTTCTATCTTAGAGAGAAATGCAGTAAACCCTACAACAGCACCAGGTAATGTTTTCTCGCAATGTTATTCTTTAACATGGATAAATGATGAGCAATCAATGGGTCATGATTAATTTTGAAATAATATGTAGATATGTAGATTTTTTTCGCGCGCTGATTGGTCTAGGGCCGTTGTAAATAGAATACAATAAATAATTTAATTCTTTGAATGATATGATTATTAACTTCACCAGCTAAATAGAAATATTTGAAATATTTTGATGATGATTATAAAGCGCCGACTAGCCGCTTATTGAATCGTGCTTGTACCATGTATATATGAATGGACATATCAATTGGTGATGACTGTTTTTGAAACAATATTGGTAATAAAAGGTAATAATTTACATATCTTATAAGTAATGATTTAGAAACATATAAGGATGTAAAAATGACACTTAGTAAGCTTACGGGTGGTAAAGATGGGCTCGATAATGGTACCGACGTTTGTGCTAAGATCTTTGAGCTGCTTTTTCACAGTGTCCGCGGACACCTGGTCCTTAAAAGGGACGACAACATGCACAAGTTCCTCTGGTTATCGCGTAGAGAGCGTTGTTGTTACTCTTGAAGATACAAAGTAATAATAATAATAATAATAATAAACTTTATTTAAAGAAGGTTAAACAAACACTTACAAAGTGCACCAGTTTAGCAAAAGCTAATCTTCCACTGGGCCTTCTGGCATATAATATAAAATTAAAGTATAATACAGAAATGTATAAATAATACAATATAAATATAAATATAACATATAGTTTGTACAATATAATACAAAACTAGATAAATGTGCTAAATAAATAGCTATTATAGAGAGCTGCACCACTGAAGGAAAAACTATTTCTTGTAATTTATAATTTATAATTAGGTATCCATAGATTACCATTTGCTGAACTTCTGGTATTACGTTTAGACACAGTTGAAAGTAGTTTAAACATATTTTTGATATACTCAGGAACAAGGCCATGCAGGGCTTTGTAGACCATTACAGCTAATCTAAACATGGTTCGATATTCTATTGGAAGAACAGAGGCTTGTTCAAAAAGTGGAGCTGATGGTGATAATTTAGATTTATCATAAATTAATCTTAAGAGGATCTTTTGTAACTTTAATATCCTAGAGCTATGAGGAGATGAGCCCCAGACTATGCTGCAGTAATCGATTCTAGGCTGAAAGAAAGTTTTATAAAATAATAACCTAGCTGTAAGTGGAAGATATGATCTAATTCTGCGAAATAAAGCTATATATTTACTAAGTGACGAAGCAACAGAGTCAATATGAGGTTTCCAAGTTAAGTGACTGTCTATTGTGACACCAAGAAGTTTTTCACATTTTACATTGTCAAGTGATGTTCCATTGTACAAGACCTGAACTTCTGTTGGTCCAATTTTAGCTGCTTTTTGTTGAGTGCAGATAACCATAGATTTAGTTTTGGTATCATTAACGACCATACCATTTGAAGTACACCAGGTGTGTATATCACTCATCGCACATGACAATTTTAAGCTGAGTTCAGTGGTGGTACTTCCAGTCGTATGAACGGTCGAGTCGTCAGCATATAGATCAAGTTGCAGGTTAGAGTATAATGGTAGGTCATTCACAAACAGGATAAAAAGTAGAGGCCCAAGTATACTACCTTGGGGAACGCCATGTGTTATAGAGGTTACAGACGACAGCTGGTTTTTGTACAGTGCACGTTGGTTTCTCTCAGAGAGATAGGAGTGCATCCAGTCCATTAGTGTAGAATCAAAGTGATAAAGATGTAGTTTTGAGAGCAGAATGTCTATGTTAATCATATCGAAAGCTTTGCGAAAATCAATGAAGACTAGACCGTTCAAATATCCACTGTCGATGTTATTTAGCCATGTGTCTACAAGCTTGATTAGGGCAGTTTCACAGGAGTGACGTTGACGAAAGCCAGACTGTGCTTGATATAATAAATTATGAGACAGTAGGAAAGAAGTGATGCATTATAATAATAATAATAATAATAATAATAGTTTATTCACAATTGATCACACGCAGACGGAAAAAAATAAATAAAATATATACAATATAAATACATGAAAAATTGTGAAAGGAGGTGAAAGAGGTTATCCCTTTCTAGTCCACCTCCTTAACATAATTTACAAAACAGTTTACAATCAATATGTACTATCCTAAAATATATAAAAAAATTGAAATTTACAAATGTCTATAATATATAAAAACTATTTACAAGTAGGTGATTTAAAACTAATATAATAAAAATATGTCTAATAATGGGTTAATGTGTTAATAATTTAATACCTAATTTTTTCTTGAATGTTCTTATATTCTCTGCTTCTGCAATTTCTTTTGATAGTTTGTTCCAGTGATTTACAATACGTATAACAAAAGAATGCTTATAGCTGTTTAGTTTAGCAGCTCTAGTCTTTAGCTTGAAGCGATGATTTGCTCGTAATGATTTGAAGTTATTAGCAAAGCTAAAAAAATCTTGCGGGTTTAAACCGTTCAGTTCATTAATCGTCTTATAGCACTCAGTCAAAGATGAAAAAGTTCTTCTTTTTTCCAATGTTGGCCATTTTAGTCGTTTCAAACGATCTTCATACGGCATATCTTTTGCATTTGCACCAAGTGCAAATCTCGAAGCTCTCCTTTGTACTTTTTCCAAAGTAACAATGTCTTTCTTCAGGTGTGATGACCACACAGGAGAACAGTATTCAAGGATAGGTCTTACTAGACTCTTATATAGTTTGGAGAACAAGTCCGGGTTCTTTGGTCCAACGGTCCGTTTAATAAAGCCAAGAACACTGTTAGCTTTATTTGAGCATTTGGTGGCTTGTAGGCTCCATGACAGATTTGATGTAATATAAATGCCGAGGTCTTTGGCTTCAGATACTGCCTTAAGCTTGCTACCACATAAATGATATTCAGGACTTGACTTGTCAGTCTTTTTCGAGATTCGCATCACTTCGCATTTTGTAGTATTAAAGCTTAGTTGCCAGTCAGTGCTCCATTGTTCCAGAGAATGTAAATCATTCTGTAATTCTTGCATATCTTCGTTGGCGTTTCTTAACACTTTGTACACTTTCATATCATCAGCGAATAATTTACATTGAGATGTTATGTGCCGTGTTATGTCATTGATGTAAATAATGAACAAAATTGGACCCAATACGGTTCCCTGGGGTACCCCAGAAAGTACTGTTGTCCAGGATGAATAATGTCCCCGTAGTACAACACGTTGGTGGCGATTCGTCAAGAAGCTTCTAACCCATGATAACAGTGGGTCTCTGATTCCGTACGCGTGGAGCTTTAATAATAGGCGTTCATGTGGGACAGAATCGAACGCCTTGGAAAAATCCAAGAATACAACATCTGTTGAAAGACCATAATTTCTATTGTGAGTCCAATCATGAAAGACAGTCAACAGTTGTGACAGGCAAGACTTGCCTTTCATGAAGCCAAATTGATTAGGGATAAAGATGTTCCTACTTATCCAGAATTCCACGAGATGTTGTCTTGCAATTTTCTCACACACTTTACAAAGAATTGAAGTTAATGAGACGGGACGGTAATTTCCACATTTGTTTTTAGCACCTTTCTTGTGTAGCGGTATAATATCAGCTTGCTTCCAACAGTCTGGTATCTTGCCTGATGAGAAAGACAAGTTAAAGATTTTGCAAACTGACCCAGCTAAAGTTTCCGCACAATTCTTTAGAATCAGTGGGTGGAGGCCATCAGGGCCAGGAGACTTGCGAGGTTTCAGCTCTTTTAGTAACTTTGCAACTTCATCAACTGAACAGTTAAGAGAACTAAGGCTATCGTCTGTGATGATCTGACCAAAAGACGGAATATTCTCTAGATTTTCACGCGTGAAGACTGATGCAAAGAATTTGTTCATGCATTCAGAAATGTCACCTTCATCGGTTTTTACGCTTCCATTGTCCAACTTGATAACAGTTAGATCATTAGACCCTTTGCGCTTTGAGTTAACGTAATTCCAAAAGAGTTTATGTTCTTTTTTGTCATGCATATTGTTTGCCAAATCCTTCAGGTATTCCCATCGGGCCTCATTACATTTCTTTTTAAGCATGTTGTTTATGCTCTTGTATTTCGCCCATAAATCGGCATTATCGCTCGATTTAGCTTGTTTGTATAAGCGTTTCTTTTTACGAGCAAGTTTGATTATATCCTTTGATATCCATGGGGCGCGACGATTTTTCTTCTTGTTTTTCTTGGGAATACACTGGTCAACAGCGATGTTTAAAAGATCAACCCATGAATTCCATACTTCGTTTATGTCATTTGAAACAAAAGCACAGTCCCATGGAATGTTATTAAATAATTCATTCAAGCCTGACCAGTCAGCCTTGTCAAAATTGTAAAACTCTTTCTTGGAGGATTGTTTTCGATAAGGATTTACGTTCACTCTAAATTTAATAATGTTGTGATCTGATATTGGTTCTCCGACCTCAACGTCCAAGACCATGTCGTTGTTGTTAGTTAGAACAAGATCAAGTATATTATCACCTCGTGTAGGCTGTAAAACCATTTGATTTAAGAAATTATCAGATAATATGTCGGCGAAAAGTTCATAATTTGACGAGTTGTTCAGGAACACATTGTTCGTCCAATCGATATCCTTTAAATTAAAGTCTCCCACTAGTACAATATTTGTTTGGTGTTGTAAACAGTCTAAGTTCCTCTGAAGTATTTCAAGGCATTCAGAATCACTAGATGGTGGTCTGTAGAAGACTCCAAACACAAATGACTTGTTCTTTGAATAGTGGATATCGAGCATTAAAAGTTCAGCATTTATACCATCCAGTAAATCCCTTTGATTGCAAATGATGTTTTCATTAACTGCAACTAACACACCGCCGCCTCTGCGGTTTCGATCGTGCCTGAAGACCCGGTAATTCTGTGGAAATAATTCGGACGAGCTAACTGTGTCGTCAAGATGAGTCTCGGTGACTGCTATTATGTCGAAGTGTCTTGAATAAACATCAGCTTCAAGGGATGCAGATTTGTTCACTAAACTTCTAGCATTAAACAAGGCAATTTTAAGTTGTTGGTTTGGGCCAGGATTTAACTCAATGTCTCCTCCCAGTATCAGTAAACTGGACGTAAAGCTTGGTTGAATGCCGTAATCGAAACGACGCCATCTTGTAACTTTGTTATATAGTTTCCTATCGAAGTCTAGAGTGCACCAAATACTCTCTATATTCTGATCTTCGATAGCCAAGAGAGTAGGATAGCCATCTTTCACATTTCTAGGGGAAACTTCAGTCGAAAGAACCCACAGGAAATATATCAAAAGGAAATTTCGGAAGAGAGCTCTAAACCGTGCCATTTCAATACAGTATTCCATTGGTGAATGTGGCGTTCTAACAGCTTGCTTATCACACAAAGAATGGATATTGGTCTGTAGTTGTTTTAGTCAGTGTAGCTACCAGACTTATGTATGTGGGAAATCCTTGCAGATTTCCACAGTGATGGAAAATAGCCAGTAGTTATACTTCTGTTGAAAATAGATGTTATAGACGGTGTTATGGTTTCAGCAGACAGCTTCAACATATTAGAGCTTACACCGTCTAGACCAACTGCTTTATGTGAATTCAGGCTGCTGAGGGATTTCAGAACATAATCACCAGAAGTTCTTGATGGTAGAGTTGATCAGGCTAGGTGGGTATTTCAGTCGAACAAACACATCCCAGAAGCGATCGCACTCATCGGAGAAATAGGTCCATGAGGATTATAGCCGGTAGGCGCGGTCTAACATTGTTGTTAGTAGGCCTCGCTTGTACCGACTGTCAACGTGACTTTGGTGATGGAGTAGCAGTCCTGTGTTCGTAGGCTTCACGTAAACCTTAGTCTCGATATCAGGCGCTCGGTTGTGTAATTCAACACCCAAGAAAGGTAGCATACCTTCTGTCTCGACCTCCATTGTGAAGTTAATGGCGGGATGGGCGTGGTTAAGGGTGCGTAGTCAAGGTGGTAGCTGAATGAACATCCGGGAGTATGGTGAGCGTGTCATCGACATATCTAATGTAGAAGGCAGGGAGTTGACCCTCCTTTTCAAGGATTGCTTCGACGGAACACATATAGGCGTTGGCTAATAATGGTCTCAGGGGGGACCCCATAGCGACCCCATCTGTCTGCTCGTAAAGTGCACCATCGAATTGGAACAGTTGGTTTTTCGTTGCAATACTTAACAACTCGACGAGGTCGGTTTTGGTGATGTTAAGGCTGTATGTGTTCTTGAACCAGTCATCCGTGAAGGCCTTATCCACGAGAATTTGTATGGTCTCGTCTAGGGGCACGTTGGTGAAAAGTGATTGCACATCATAGGACACCAATATTTCACCGGTACTGATCTTGTGACCTTGGATCATATCTGTGAATTCAAATATGTCAGTGATGGTGTGCTTGTTGGTAGACAGAGGCTTGAGCTTGTTATCGAGCCACTTTGCAAGGGCATAGTTATATGTGTCCGTTGCTGAGAGAATCGGGCGCATGGCTAATTTCGTTTTGTGTGTTTTCGGCAGTCCATAAAGATGTGCCAGTCTCGAGCCTTTAAGAATAACAGTGTCAGCGATAGGTTTAGGCAGAATCTTCTGGACAGTAGTCTCCACGAGTTTCTCCTTTTGTAAGAGGGGGTGATAGTATCTCGGGGGTCTACCCTTAGTCTTAGGCCTCTCTAGAGGGACGGGTTGGAACTTGGTGTTGTCATAAATAGATGCCTGTGTTAAAAGCTCAATGTATTCCGCTTTGTCCATCACTACGACACCGGAGCCTTTGTCTGGTCTTGTTATGACAATGTCATCTCGTTGTTTCAGACGTTTTATAGCTGTGAGCTGGGTCTTGCGAACTTTCTGCATATTGTAATTATTATTATTTGATAATGGAGCGTGATGGCTCCGAAACGTTACAAAATCATTTTCTTACTAAGTTTAATTTACATATCATTATTTAAATACGTATCTACTTCATTGCATGCTTTACAGTGGCTACAACTGCTTGTACACCAAGTAAGTTGAAATATTTGGAATAGTTTGAAATTTGTTGTTGATGATGCTGCTGCTGCTGCTTCTGATGATGATGATGATGATAAACTGATTACCGAGTTAAGAGATTTAATGGAAAGAAATGTGGCCACCCAATTGTACAAGGTACAAATTTGCAAACATTTACTGGAATTTTCACCCAATAATAACTTTTTGAATTTGAATTTATGAATTGAATGAATGAATTTATTTGAATTATGGATATCCGGCAAAATTAAGAGGGCATTTTGGTATGATTTGCAAATATGTTTTGTACATTGGTAATGCATTTCATGAAAAGAATGTGTTGAAATATTTTTTTCTTGTTCCGTGAGTAGCGTAAACTGTCCTCTCCATGTGATGCTTTTTTCCACTTGTTCTGATTTCTGAAAAACACAACATTGTTTAAGGCATTTTTTTTTTTTTTTTTTCAACAAAACATGATTAAGTCGCCATCGATACGAACAAGTGCAAAGCGGCCAATTTGATGGCCAGGGTCGACCAGAAGCTAGTTTGTGATGACAAAAAAAGATTCCATAAAACCTCCCATTGATGATAATTATAACCATTATTCTGATTTCAATTCCAGGCCCCGGAAATTGCTCGCTAAATCCTTGCAAAAACTCAGGAACCTGTGTGCCAACTAGAAATGGTTATAACTGCACATGTAGTAAATGCTTTAGTGGAGTACATTGTGAATATGGTAAGAAATAATTATCATCATGATCATCACCATCACCATCACTATCATTATTATATGAAAATACTTTAAAACATAACACTACTTGGAAGTTGTTAGACCTTATTCTTCCCCACACAATTATTTTCGCAATTACATGTGGGCAAGTTATTCTCCCAAAGTTATTCGTTTGTCTCACGATTACATGTGGGAGGTACGGACCGCGACGTTTCAACTGCTACTGGTGAAATGAGGTTAATTATCCGATTGCAGTCTAGCCACCGCATGATGATAACTAGCAGTAGTCGTTGAAAAGTTGCAGTCCAAACCTTCGATATTCGTGAGACAAACGAATAACATTGTACTTATTTAATATCCACGATGGAAAAATTCTGTGGTCATTTTCATTTCTTCGCAGTAACCCTAAGGAGCGACACTGACATATATTTAACAATTTTTATTCAATGTCAACAAATCTTCTCAATTGAATTCCAGAACCAGCGAAGTGTTTACCAAACCCTTGTAAAAACTCAGGAACCTGCTTGCCAACTAGCAATGGTTATCGCTGTCGATGTCCAGAATACTATAGTGGACAACACTGTGAATATGGTAAAAATCAACTTCATCATCATCATGCAATACTCATCATCATCATCATCATCATCATCATCATCATCATCATCATCATCATCATCATCATCATCATCATCATCATCATCATCATCACCACAATGCATAGCAGCATAATCACCACCATCATCATCATCATTATCACCATCATTGTTATTTATTTCTGGATCAATACCATAATTTCTTCATTACTATTATAATCATCATCATTGTCCTATAATCACTTAAATCTTCATCATAATTATCATCATCACTATATTCATCTTCATCATCAGTGATCATCAGTGAACATCTGACAGGGCTTTTAAATCTGCTGCTCCTAAACTATATAATGCTTTACGTTTTGAAAATAGAAATATACCATGTATAAAGAGTTTTAAGTCACCTGTTAAGACATTTCTTTTTAAATGAGCTTTTACATAAAATTTTATACAATTATGACTATACACTATATATACCTTTATACACTATATACCTTTTAAAATTGCTCGTTTATTTAGATTTGTATACATTTATATTATTACATACTATATCATATATATACCAACTATTTTATCTAAGGCTTTCATTAAGAAATAGAAACATTTTCTTCTCTTTTCTCTTGTCCGTTTGTTACGATGCGACACATTGGAAAAGGGTGTTTTGGGAATTATTGCCGAGAGTTACCATTGTTCTTGTTTTAATTCCAGGTAGAGAACAATGTTCGTCAAATCCCTGCAACAACTCAGGAACATGTTTTCCAAGTAGCAATGGTTATAGATGTCTATGTACACCATGCTATATCGGAAAGCACTGTGAATATAGTAAGAAATAATTTTATCAAATTCCGATTGGCTGAGGCGCGAGCTTTATGAGAGTACACAGCACGCGCGTTTGCATGTTCATCAATTTGTATTAGAAAGCTTTCTTTGCTGTATGCAGTTATAAAACACTTGAGGATTGTCAGAACTCTCGAGAAGTGTTGAGAAGCACTCCGCCTCGCGTCGTACTTCTCTTAGCCCTTTTCTTGTGCTCTGACAATCACCGCGTGCTTTATACCTGCAAACAGCGCGCGAGCGTTTTTTGAAATTTTTAATAATCATCATGATTATAATTATTATATGAAATATTATAGCACACAGCACTACTTACATGTTGTTAGACCTTATTCATATGCCCCATTGTTTTCCCTGCACAATTCTTTTGGGAGAGTTTAAGACTCAACAGACAAAGGTTTATAATGTTGTATTTGAGATTCATAGTTGAAGTTTAAGTTATTTTTATTAATAGTTTTTGTCTTTAAATCTCAGGGAGAATTGGTCTAAACCCTACAACAACGCCAGGTGATCAAATATACTAAATATTTTGTATTCACTATTTACAATTTACAATTTACACAATTTACAATATATTTTTTTATTATAATATTGGAACCACTGGTATATAACCTCTATCTATTTGATATTAATTATTTATTGAGCACGTTAGAGTATATACAAAAATGCCCTTTTTTCAAAAATGGTTGACGGAGTGAACGGTGAATGGCGAACCGTGATTGCATGACCGAAGGGAACTATGGGTCTTTCATACTGATTATTATTGTATCTTTGGTGACATAAAACGAACTTACGTCACAACACCAGCCCCTTATAGTAAAGAAGAGCTTAAAATTGATGAAACATATAGTAAAGAAAAGCTTACAGTTGATGAAACTGTGCTTAGAAATTCAGAAAAACACAGGATATGTTTTAACATATTACGCATTTAATATTACTATTAATATTATTTTATATTATTTTATATTACGCATTTATAGAATAGCGTGCGCATACTCTCTAGTTTGCTTGTGTATTTTGTTGTCAATGTAACGTTTTTAGTTCCTCTGAAGATGACCGTGATGGTCGAAAGCTAAGGAAGTTTTTAAAATTAAATACTTGGGTAGCCTGATTGTCAGAGCGGGCCTGGGTCCTACGCTATCGCTTTCTCCCCAAACTCCGTCTGATGGTTCTGAATTGTTTGATTTTTGACCAATTAGAGCGAACTTTATGTTTTTCGCCAAGTGAGGTATGTAAGGAATGCACAATAACAGGAAGGACTTAGGAGGCACTCATATTACAAACGATGTATGGATGCTCAATAATTCGGTGTTTTTCTTCCTTTGTTTAAGAATTTCATGACACCATATACTTTATACATTTAATTCTCTTATTTGTAAAACATATTCACGAAAAGTTGCAAGTTTAGGAGTTATTTTGAGGCTTTAAGTTAGTAATCTAACGATTACACAATTCAACAAATTTGTAAATGGAGCTCATTGTATTCGTGTAGTTGGCACAAGTTTGATGGCAGCTTACAGCCGATGTTAACTCTAGATCTCGGTATATGCATTTCTTCATGCAAAAATATGTGCAAACATAATATTCTTGGTTGCAGGGACTCACTTTCATTTCAGTAAACAGCTCCTAAACGTTGTGAAATCACGCCATTTAAATGTAACTTTGAACGTCCAAATATTGATAATCGCTCTTGAGGTAAAACTTCAATGCCACAGTTTATAGAATGGTACAGTATGTGTGTACAAATCCGGACAGTGTGCAAATCCGGACACTTTGCCATTTAAGCGTTAAAAAAGAGATCGAATTTTGTTTAAAAATGAAAACAACATTATAGAATTAAGCATTTGTATGTATTCTATTGTTTAAGAAGTTTTTGTGACAATCGAGATATTTTCAGCTAGGAAAAAGAGTGATTTGTCATCGCATGTGAATATGCAAATTCGCAATAAGTTTTTAACGCGCTCCGAATTACATGTTAAACTTAAAATGGTGATTTGTCTGCAGATTCAAATGATAACGCCAAAATAATTAGTACGTTTTCAATTGCAAACAATGTTTTATCTTGTGTGAAAAGTAGAGCTTTTAATAGTTTTAAATAAGTGTAGGAGACGATTTTAGAAATACTACTAAAATCCACTAAGGTATGTGCAATTCCGGACGATAAAATAAACAAGATTAGCAATCACCCGTAACTTTGAATTGTAGGTTAAAATGTCGCTTAAAAATATACAATTCAACTGCAGGTTGATTTTGCAAACAAAAGTTATCTTTTGGATAGTTTAATCACCATGCACTATTCATTTATAGGACATTTATATTCATTTGCAGAATCCAGCGCACGAAAGCAATTACTCATGTGTGAAATACTTTAGTGCTCAAACGTATTAATCAAGAAACGTAATTCATGATTTAATTAACACAAATTTATGCTTTAATCTCAAATTTGACTGTGGAAATGGAAAATCTATCATAAGCATTCGAAAATTAGGAAATAACTTCAAAGAATTGATTAAACAGAACCTACTTTAATAGTGTCCGGCTTTGCACACAACTGTCCGGAATTGCACCACTCAAACTACTTTACAAATATATCCATAACATTTTTAAAAATCACTAAAATTGACCAATACTTTATATAAATCTTTATCAGATGTTACCTCATCTCCAGGGAAAATATATTTCCTAAACAATGCATTTAACGAATGATATGGCAATTTATTTAAAAACCGTCCGGAATTGCACACACATACTGTAATCATAATTTTTATCTGATGATAACATTACAGTTTTTTAGGTGTGTAAATGTCATTGGAAACACTGATTCACAATCACGCTCACAGTTATTATGACCTTCAGGGGTCATTGCACTAAGTTCTTACAAGCGATCTCATTGGCCCTTGATAAGAGAAGGGGCAGTGACGTCAAGAACACGGTATCCGGCGAAGTCCATTTGACGAGTTTGGTGAAAAAGCAATAGCGTAGGACCCAGGCCCGCTCTGAAAATCAGGCTAATACTTGGGTTGATGAGTCAATTTGTGTTAACATTTTTAAGAACGTTATTAATTTTGATGACTTCATGTTGTTAGTGACACCCAGGCCTAATTTTACTACGCCAGGTAAGTTGAACTGATTGGAATACAAATAAATTAACTTTAAAATTATTATTATTATTATTATTATTATTATTATTATTATTATTATTATTATTATTATTATTATTATTATTATTATTATTATTATTTTTATTTTTATTATTATTATTATTATTATTATTATTATTATTATTATTATTATTATTATTATTTTTATTATTATTATTATTATTATTATTATTATTATTATTATTATTATTATTATTATTATTATTATTATTATTATTATTATTATTATTATTATTATTATTATTATTATTATGGCAAGTTTTATTTTCTTTGGTGTGTCATAGTTACATTAACAAGCGGACAATTACGTCTGGGCTAATTAAGTACATTTTTCTTTACAAACGTTTAATCCGCTTATGTATATTCATAAAACGTTTTAACGATGTTTGCGTTCTGGCAGATAATCCATTTCTGGCAACGTTCAATAAGGAAGGTCAGTTCTTTGTCAGTGTTTGTTAAATTTCTTAGATCTTTCTTAAGTTCTTCGTGGAAACCTCCGAGAAAGTCGAAGACAACATTGATTTGTTTTACGCTTGGGCTTTTGTATAGTTGTTTTATGCCTGCGCGAAGCTCTGTATATTTTTCTTGTTTTGTTTTTATTCTGTCTGCAATTGCACCGACCTGGCAGACTGTGCCTTCAAGAAGTGTCCAGTAATTAGTTTCTTTATCGTGTACTATCACGTCGACCTTATTTGCTCCGTTTTCTGGTGCTTTCTGGAGTTGGAAAGGTACATCCCAGTATATTTTCGCCTTTTCGTTTTCGAGTACTGCAGGTGGTGGGCGTTGCTGATACCATGGCTTTCCGTTATCGCTCTCTTGGAAGTTGTACTTTTCCAGCAAACAGTGGTATATTGGTCTTAGCATTCTATCATGTCTGGCCTTGTAGAGGCTTTGTGCAATCTTTGAGCAGGCGCACATTACATGTGTTGTTGATTCTGTCGCCTTATGGCACATTCTGCATTTGATGTCTGTGATAGTCATCTGTACTTTGCTTTGTTGGTATGTCTTTGTTGGTAGTAGTTGTTGGCGTATGCTCTTGTTTACGCTGTAAACGATATCGGGAATATTTTTCCATTTCTTCAGGATCTGGTTGGCTGTAGGTGACATTTGTTTATCTTGAAGCTGTTGGTTGGTGTATTTTCCAAGCCATGATTGCTGTTCTACTTCGTTGACATATTTCTCTATAATCTTTGATCTTAGCATCTCCTTTATTGCTTGAGGGGACGATGTGGTTATTAGCTTGGTCTCACTCGAAGATGATATTGTAGTTCCTGTTTCGTCGAAGCTGCATGTTAAGTTGTAATCTGATGCGTGCTTGGTGGCTTGTTTAAAGATCGATCTTCTACCTTGTGTGATTTTTTCCATTTCGAGTGTTCTTGTATGCTTGATCCTTTTGTCTTCTATGTTGTTGAGGTAGTTGGCCATCTTAATTGTTGTTAATTTGTAGGTGTCCTCTATGCTTTTCATACCACTTCCCCCTAGTTCTTCTGGTAGGTAGAGTAGTTTGATGGATTCGTGATGGTGCATTCCTTTTTCTTTTCTGATGATCTCTCTTGTGCGTCTGTCTATATCCTTTAGTTGGTTTACTGTCCAGTCGCTTGTCCACATGTGGTATTGAAGGCCAGGTAGAGCAAAGGTCTTGGTTGCGTGTACTTTTCTTGGGATAGAGATGTTGCTTGACCAGATAACAGAAATGCGTTTAAGGTATTCTTTATTTGCCTCGTTGTAAACTTGTTCTTCTAGTTGTCTTGAGTTTTCGTATTTTCCGAGGAATTTGTAGTAGTCGTTAGAATCAAGTACCTTCAGTTCTTCAGTGTCCGATATTTGCACACTTTCTTCACTTCGTTTCATTTTACCTCGTACGATATTGACTGTTGCACATTTGTCAAAACCCCAGAAAAGTCCTATGTTCTCAAACATACTCTTTGCTGTCTTTGTAATCAGTAGTGCTTTTTGTGCTGACTTGTGATAGGTCTTTAGATTATCTACGTATAGTAAGTGTGTCAATTTCTCCTGTTTGTTATGTGAGTATGTATATCCTTCTGTGCTTCTTAGCCACCAGGCTATTGGGTTTAGGCAAAGTGTAAACAATCTGACGCAAAAATTATTACTATTATTATTATTATTATTATTATTATTATTATTATTATTATTATTATTATTATTATTATTATTATTATTATTATTATTGTTGTTGTTGTTGTTGTTATTATTATTATTATTATTATTACTATTATTATTGTTATTATTATTATTATTATTATTATTATTATTATTATTATTATTATTATTATTATTATTATTATTATTATTATTATTATTATTACAAGCTTATACCGCAAAGGCTAATATAGAGGTTTGCTTCATCATCAAAACTCTTTACACTCAAAACTCTCGTTAACGACCATTCTGAGATCAATGCAAATAGAGCTGGTCCTTTTAAAAAAGACATTTTACACAGTTTGTGTTGATTTGTTTTGTGTTAATTTGCTTTGGATAAGGAGATTTTCAAAAGAATGTTCCGAAACTTCTTTTCAATTAAAGCTTGAAGAATTATCAACTTTAAACCATGAGGAAAAAATAGAATAAAGCATTACTAAATTAGTAAATACATTACTAAAATGCTTATTTTTTATTAATTGCTTTTGTTTACTAATTTAGCGTGAGCATGCGGTCTCTAAACAAAAATATTCTTAATATGGCCTTTTCAAGTTCTATTAAATCAGTTGGAAGATTAAAAGCGATTTTGAAAAAACAAAATCCCGAGCAAACGTACAAATATTGCGTGACATTAAAAAGTTAGCATAAGATCGAGGTTGATTAAAAACGCCCCCCAAACATGGGGTCCCAAATGGGTACATTTGTAAATAAACATGGCGATCAACGGTTTCCTTCGGAAATGGGTCAAAAGAGCTGGAGTTACACTTACAAACGACATACAGAGCTAATAGATGACTATGGGAATGTGTTTACATATTGATAAAGGAGGTTAGTCATTACATATGCATTAAAATGTTCAAAATATGTCAAAATAAACATTTCATATTAAACTGTATTGCTGGTGCACAATTGCACCAAAACGAACTTTTGTTTTGTATATGTCAGTAGTTTCATTCAAGTAAGAAATTAGTTATCCGGTCTTTTGTTCTAATTTCGTTGTTTCTGCTCAAGTAGTATAAAGAGTGTATTTTTGTATAGTTTAATCGTGCACCGTTTAAAACCATCACAGAGCTACGACTTTTTGTAAGTATATTCACTTCCCTTCGTATTTTTGGAAGTCATAAAATTAATGATTATAATTTTGTATTTTATTGTAGCAACCTTGCCGAATTGTTGTATACCGATTGCAATTCTAAGCTCGAGTTTGAGACGTTGTTAATATTAAATCTATCACAATTCAACTAAATGTTGAAGCCGTACATCATATGTATGATTTACTCTTTTAACAGCCATCTTACATCAATTGCAACTGCATGATGGGCATCATTAAGCCTGAATGCAGGGATTCCACTTTAATTAATTATACTTTCTAAAAGAAATTAGCCGGGTGATCTCACATGTGAATAAAGCTAGCCTGAGAGATCTTTGGGAGTCAGCAATTTAATAAAATATCTCTCCTACTAAGCCATATTTGGAAGTTATGACTTAACAAAAACATGACAAACGCAAAATTTTCTTAGTAGGAGAGAGTGGCTTGACACTTAGCATGAGTCGGTCACAAATATGAGTCGCGGGTAGTGAAAATGTTTTCGATGGATGGTGTTAAGGGGTATTTTAAGGTAATTCGTTCCCATTCCCCCTCCTAAAAAGGAGGGTTTTTTTTAAAGCATCTTACAGGAGCCACAGGGAGATAGTTTCTTTGCCAAAGTATAGTTAGTCAACAAATCTATTGGGTCTACATGTTTCGGTCAAAATGTTGCTTCGGCATGATGCGAGCAAAGCTCGAAGAAAATTAGAAATTGAAATTAACCCCCCCCCCCCCCCCCCTGAAATTCATTTTGAGGAGTAATAACGCACAAATTTGAACTCAGCATACAAAATTACATAGGAATAGTCAGTTTTCTAAGTTCTAGATATGTGGCAATATTTAAACATTAATTAATTAAGGAGGCTGGAAATGGTTTCTGTATATATCTATATACCTACTTTATATTGCATTTTATGCAGCATTTTTGTGAAGCTACACAAATAACCGATATATCAATTTAAAGCTTATGGATCTAGGATATCATTTTTTATTAAATTATTGCGTTTGACGTTGTCATGACAACAGCAGGCCGCTGCAAAAAGGACCTGAAATGCCTTAATTAAAGCTGATATCTCCAAATCCTTTAGGTGAAAGTTTTTTTAAACTTATTCATGTCTAGTTCCCTACCTGTTCTTGCAACTGAGTAAAAATAAAAAAAATCTGTAATGCGAAACCTTTAAAATATTAAAAAAATGATTTTTTCCAGATATAAATGGTTTTTCATTACAGATTTTTCTTAAAATTGATCTACTAAATCTAAACCTTAATTGGAACAAATTGCCAAAAAATAAAAAAAATCTACCATTTCATTATGTTGTTATTAATAAAAATACATTTTGTACGCGTCAGAGGGGTCTTGTAAAATTGTCGATATTGCGCGCGCACTCAAAAAACCATTTCGAGCCTCCTTAATGACTGTATTATATCTATATTAGCCTTATAGAATTATATATTATTATTATTATTATCATCATCATCATCATCATCATCATCATCATCATCATCATCATCATCATCATCATCATTATTATTATTATTATTATTATTATTATTATTATTATTATTATTATTATTATTATTATTATTATTGAATAAGCTATGGTGAGCTATGGTGAGGGCGTGTCAATTAGTTCTCCGTAAATTTTAAGTTTTTTAACTTCTTTTTAAACACCACGGACTATGTCAAGAAAGTCAAAGCGACTGAAATGGACGGAGGAAATGAACTGCCATGTTTTAGAGTGCAAAAGAAAAGCAAACGAAATGATTTCATTGAAAAATCCACCGCTAAATCAGAACGGCAGGAAGAAAGGCTACATTAAAGTAATGAGATAACTCTGGGACGACAAATGATATGGAAACCTCGGTTTAACAAGCCAAAACCTACGAGACCAGGCTTCAAGACAACAAACCCAGATTTGCATACAGAATACAACCCGCAAATCCCTAGAGACTTGGAGCCGAACGAGCGTGACGAATCTACAAGTAACCCTGGAGGTCTTCCTAATTACAAAATACTGATAAACCATCGACGAATATTTGGGGGAAAAAGAAAGATGGAACTACAATTAACATTTTAACATCAACTATATCAGATGCCTACGATGAGATAACAACCTGGAGAAAAAATGTATTTCTAGTCCCATACGGTGGAACAGGAAGAGACTTTATCGACCAAATAACACTACATATAAATGAATGGAATAATTGTTTCGACAATCAACATATTGCTTTGAAGGCTGCATTTGTACTCTTGGCAGTAGGCCTCCAAAAGCCAAGCCAAAAATCCTAGGCTAAAGACCACCAAAACATTCTATCAAAGCGTCTTGCTCTCTGGAGAGATGGTAAAATCAACAAATTACTACGTGAAGGAAGGATTATTCAAGGTCGTCTGTGTAAACGCAAGTCTACGGATCCACACGACAGATCGAAGGTGTTTGCTAAGCTTGTGATGGAGGGGCAAATCAACTCAGCATTACGCTTGCTAAACGAATCGTCATCTGGAGGCGTTCTCCCGCTTACCGATGACGTCATGACGCAACTGAAAGAGAAATACCCAAAACCACAACCAGCAAAACTTGGTTCATTGCTCTTCGGACCAATCGACGACGAGTTTCCAGAATCAGTGTACACAGAAATAGACGGTGATGTGATCAGACAAGCTGCCCTTAGGACAAAGGGATCCAGTGGCCCATCAGGTGTTGATGCTAATGGATTCAGGAGGATTCTGGAGTGTAAATCCTTTAAACAGTCATCCTCAAAGCTCTGCGAAGCACTCGCTACAATGACAAGGAACCTATGTACTAACTATATTGATACATCCACCATAGAACAATTAGTAGCATGTCGTTTGATCCCCTTAGATAAAGGTGAAGGAGCTGTTAGACCTATTGGAGTAGGAGAGGTGATAAGAAGAATCATTGGAAAGTGTGTAATGAACGTTTCTAAGAAAGATGTTATTGAAGCTAGCGGCTCAATTCAGCTGTGTGCTGGTCAGAAATCAGGAAGCGAAGCCGCGGTCCATGCAACACAGACGCTGTACTTCTCGTTGATTCTGCATTCTGCGTCGAATGCATTTAATGCACTGCATAGACCTGCAGCCATGCACAACATCAGTGTCCTCATAAACACATATAGACAGCCAGCAAGACTATTCATCACTGGTGGTAAAGAACTTCTGTCAGCCGAAGAAACAACTCAAGGTGACCCAATTGCTATGGGTCTGTATGCTCTTAGCATCCAGCCTCTTATTACATACCTAAAGTCAAAGTCAAATGCAAAACATGCGGACGATGCGAGTGGTATCGGATGTATGAAAGATGTCAGGGAATGGTGGGACGCACTGAGTGTTTATGGTCCAGAAATGGGTTATTTTCCTAATGATAAGAAGTGCTGGATTATTGTTAAACCCGAGAAGGAAGAAAGTGTGAGAGAAGTCTTTAAAGACACTGCCATCAACGTCACCACGGAAGGTCATAAACACCTCGGAGCAGTAATAGGATCAAGATCGCATCAGAATGAATATATCACCGAGAAAGTAGAAACCTGGGTTAAAGATATAAACAAGTTAGCTGAATTTGCAGCCTCAAGCATGTTACGCTGCTTTTACCTTTGGTTTAAAACATCGTTGGACTTACTTTCTTCGGACACTGCCAGACATTCAAGATCTGTTAGAGCCTCTAGAGAAAGCTATTTCAACTGTCCTCATTCCTGCAATCACAGGACTTGGCCTCAACCAAAAAGACCGAGACATCCTCTCATTGCCAGTGCGCTATGGGGGTCTGGGAGTCACAAAGCCCAGTCTGGAGGCGGAGCGGGAGTACTCGTCGCCAATTAAAGTAACTATGCCCCTTAGATCGGCTCTTGTATGCTTAAGAGGCTCACGGACACTAAAAAGAGCAAAATGTGACCTTAAAAAGATTGATTTAGAAATCGAAACAATAGAATGCCGCTTATAGATTTAGTTAGTTTTACTTCATTTTTTAGATTTGTATAATATATTTTTATATATAGATGTATAGATGTTTTTTTATATACACAATTTTTCACTATCCTTTCTTTGAATTTTCTAAATTATTACTACTTTTAAGCATGTAATGTGACAACGATTTTAGACACACGATGTAATTTTATATAAATTTCAATGATTGTAATTATTATTATTATTATTATTATTATTATTATTATTATTATTATTATTATTATTATTATTATTATTATTATTATTATTATTATTATAACTATTATTATTATTATTATTATTGTTATTATTAAAATTGTTGTTGTTGTTGTTGTTATTATTATTATTATTATTATTATCATTATTAATTTATGACTTCATGTTTCTAGTGACGGTTTCTACTACACCAGGTATGTTGAAATATTTTTAATATATATATTATTATTATTATTATTATTATTATTATTATTATTATTATTATTATTATTATTATTATTATTATTATTATTATTATTATTATTATTATTATTATTATTATTGTTATTATTAAAATTGTTGTTGTTGTTGTTGTTATTATTATTATTATTATTATTATCATTATTAATTTATGACTTCATGTTTCTAGTGACGGTTTCTACTACACCAGGTATGTTGAAATATTTGCAATACATATGAGCCCGCCACGAAGTGTAATCCCTTCCTCGGGACAACTTTTCTAACGGTGTATTTGACGTCTCGTTGAAATATGTTGAAATATTTGCAATACATATGAGCCCGCCACGAAGTGTAATCCCTTCCTCGGGACAACTTTTCTAACGGTGTATTTGACGTCTCGTTGCCCGGGATAACTGTATAGTTTGTTTACATGTTTTACAGTGGCCAGGAGCAAGAGGGAGGCGCATTCTTTGTGTTTCGCTAGTCTTGCTACTTGTGGAGGGAGTTGCGGTCTGTTGTGGAAGAGATTTATATCGCCTCAACTATAATGTATCCCTGCTACGCGAGGCAACCCTCCGGGACGTCATATAAACGGTGTGCAGCGTTGTGCAGAGACAAGTATGAAAAGTTATCGCGCCCATAATAACTCTTCCAGCGACAGCTTTCTCCATATAAACATGACCTAAGAAGGACATTATAATGTATACTTTTAATTGAAAGTAATTGATAGGATTTTGCAACTTTTGAACTAATTACTTATTGCATTTTATGCATTTACTACACAAACACCAATAAATATAAATAATTTGAATTTTTTTCGTCAAGTATACCCTTTTACAGTGTCACTCTTAAATGATTTATATTTACATTTTAAAATGTTATTGTAAATAGTATATTCAATACTAGATGCAATATAGATGCAATATATTTATCGAATTTTTATAAATTATAGTTATTATAGTTAGTGTATATATATATGATATTGTATTTTACCACGTAATTCAGCTTTTGGCTGCTAGGTGTAGTTATTTAAATAAACGATCTATCTATCCATCTATAATTACCTCATCAAATTAATCGTATATTTATCCATTGTGATTCAGCACCTGTGAAATGCTACCAGGCAGCGTACCTCACCGACCCTCTATTTTTGGTATCTAATGATGATATTGGGCAATGTACATCGAGTTCTGTGTGTGTATATCTCAGATGGAACACCAGTGCTCCCTCGCCTGCCCTCCCAAGCATTAAAATCCCTTCGTATCTAAAAAACAAGACAAGAATATACAATTATGTATTGCATAGTTGTGTTGAGAGACAATCATGTGAGGACTACTGTAAAATCATTAGACAACTGAACAAAGGAGTACTTTTGAACTGCTCAAAAGTATGCTGCAATACAAACTTTTGCAATGCTGGAGATTCAGGTAATATACGTACCTAGTCTGTATACATGTATACGTTTTAACTGAAGTCGCAGTAGCATTGATAGTTGTAGAGGTAGGGCAGTTGTATGGTCGTAGCTGTAGACCGGTAGTCGTAGTTGTACTGATCGGGGTAGTCGTAGCCGTAGCCGTAGCCGTAGCCGTAGCCGTAGCCGTAGCCGTAGCCGTAGCCGTAGCCGTAGCTGTAGCCGTAGCCGTAGCCGTAGCCGTAGCCGTAGCCGTAGCCGTACAAACGACAACAACAGTAACAAAAAGACGTAATTACAAAGAATAAGCTAATTTAAAAAGATGAGTTTTTAGTTCAGTTTTGAAAGAAGCTAGACTTGATACATTGCTGATAGAAATAGGCAGTGAGTTCCAGGGTTCAGGAGCAGCTACAGAGAAGGAGCGATGACCATAAGATTTAAGATTGTAGGACTGTACTGATAGAATATTTTGTGATGACGAACGAAGATTACGGTTCGGTTTATACATTGAAATAAGTTCTTGGATATAGGTAGGAGATAGGCCATGAAGAGCTTTGAAGGTAATTAAAGTAACAGGATTTTATATTTGATTCTAGATTCAATTTGTAACCAGTGCAGATTAACAAGGATAGGTGTAATGTGGTCATGTTATGTGAAAGAGTGATGATTCTGGCAGCTGCATTCTGTATAGATTGTAGTTTATCAATTTACCCAATAGTATAGGTTGTTGTTATGTCACATGCCTTATAAGATACACGGTAAATTCAAAGCTTCAAGTGCTTTGCAATTCGAAGGAAATATGAGAGCAAAATTAATGAAAGTAGCTGTCTAAAATCGTGTTCGTTTTTTTAATATCTGGGTTTTTTTAGTCTCAACCTGTAACGAAGAGAAGCCGTGTTTAAATAACGGTAAATGCAGACCTATTCTCAAGTCAACATATTGTAAATGTTTGGATGATTTCTCTGGCGATCGCTGTCAATATAGTAAGTAATATAGTAGCTACTGCTATTTTATTCATCATTATCATTATCATCAATATTTTGGTGCAGGGTTTTTTTGTTTTTTTTTCGACCAGAGAGGTCTTACAGGGCTTTTTGTACAGAATTTTGTTCTTGGAAATCAAAAGCGAAAACATGTGTTTTGGATAATCTTTCCAAAACTCGGTTTCTTTTTTTATTATCATTAGTCTGGTACAACTTTGACTTTGTTCAGCTCACTGAATTTCTTGTTTTTGATGGGTCGGAGTCACGGATCTTTAAGTACTGAATAGTTATCACTAGAGAGTACCAACAAATATATACATTAAATACAAAGACAAAGCACACGAAATAGTGCAACATTAAACAATAGAAAACATTAGAATTAGAAACAATTGTATTACTTAGTATTTACTAATGATTTACCGATATATACTATATGCACTCTAAACAATGACAGCAACTATCAAGGGCGGTAAATGTTGGAATTTTTTTTTTTTTTAATGTTCATGATCTGTGATGAGCATTTTCTAAACGCCTCTAAACTCCTGTATCTTGAATTTTCTTGATGTTGAACGTTTGTTAATTCCCGCGAGTCAATATCGTCATTTTTTTAAATTTCGTGAAGCTTGCCGAGACCCTCCCTTACCGTCATTATATCCGTGGAGTACTGTGAGTTGCACTGGCTTTGTGAAAACATCGTCAAGTGTTTGGACTGATTAGCTCTCAAATTCTCCCAAAGACATCTCTTTTTTCTTATATCGTGTGAAAATACAGAATACGTATTTCATTTGTTAAATGATTGCACCGCGGTGTTTCGATTGCTACTGATAGTTTTCATCACGCGATGGATCAGGGACGCTAAAGTCTCATCCCAGTCTACCCATCGCCTAATGAAGACTAGTGGTAGCAGTCAAAACGTCGCGTTCCAAAACCTTCGATATTTGTGAGACAAACAAATAACTTTCTTCTAGTGTCACATATCGACGATGAATAAACTTTACATTTGGGGATCGAAAACTGACATATGTTTGACAATTTTAACTTGCATATCATACCTGTTATGATTTGAATTCCAGAACGAGGAAAGTGTGAGCCAAATCCCTGCAAAAACTCAGGAACCTGTGTGCAAATAGGCAGTAGTTATAGCTGTGTATGTCCAGAATACTATAGTGGACAACAATGTGAATATGGTAAGAAATCAGCAGCAGCAGCAGCAACATTAGCAGCAGCATAACTATCACTATCATCATTACTATCATTACCATCATCCGTACCATCATTACTAACACAATCTTCATTGATATTATAATTGTCGTCATTATCATAATGATCACTTGAATCTACATCACCGATATCCCCATATCACTACAAGCTTCATAATCAATATCATCGTTGCCATTTCATTTCCAGCGACATATTGCAGTATGAAACCATGTAAGAACGGCGGAAACTGTACTGTAGATCCAAACGATCGTAATTCCTATGTGTGTAGCTGCCCACGTGGTTATAATGGAAAACGCTGTGAGGAAGGTTAGTGTAGTCTCGGGCAGTTTAGGTATGTTTTTGAGTGCATTTGCTGCGTGCCATATTAAAGAATGCCGATGATTTAAACAAACTTCGATTCTCAACAACAATACAATACAATACAATACAATACAATAATTTTTATTTATACCATAACATATTTTTAAAATTTTTAAAGCAAATTAACGAGAAAAAAATTTGGTAATGGTTACCTAAAATAACCGAATTGATTCTGATAGTACATACGGGTTAAGAAACAAGCCTCGATTCTTCGATTCTCTTCTTGGATGGGGTTCCTGTTGCTTTTCGCACGCGATTCTGTCGAACACAACAATTTCTGTCGTGCGTGCGTTAAGTCAGTGTGTACAATTCGCAATTGATCATGGTCAATGGAAACCCATTCACTACAGCAAGCCCGCGCAAGTTACTGCATGTAGTTTAGTAGATTTGTTTTGAACTAAAAAGGAGCCACGAAATAGGGAAATGTAGATGACTCAAATTAATTGGTTACCTAAAATAACCGAATTGATTCTGATAGTACATACAGGTTAAGAAACAAGCCTCGATTCTTCGATTCTCTTCTTGGATGGGGTTCCTGTTGCTTTTCGCACGCGATTCTGTCGAACACAACAATTTCTGTCGTGCGTGCGTTAAGTCAGTGTGTACAATTCGCAATTGATCATGGTCAATGGAAACCCATTCACTACAGCAAGCCCGCGCAAGTTACTGCATGTAGTTTAGTAGATTTGTTTTGAACTAAAAAGGAGCCACGAAATAGGGAAATGTAGATGACTCAAATTAATTAAAAAAAAGCATTGGCGGTTTCTTGTCAATGTAGTTGATATTTCGTCTAAATAACACAATGTTAATTCTGAACATGGAATATTTGGTTACTTATAATATACTTTACGAAATTACGCGATTTTGATTGGACGAGAGAAGTACAATTAAAGCATAAATTGTACTCTTTAGTGTACCATCAGTATAGCAGCAGCAGCAGCAGCAGCAGCATAACTATCACTATCATCATTACTATCATTACCATCATCCGTACCATCATTACTAACACAATCTTCATTGATATTATAATTGTCGTCATTATCATAATGATCACTTGAATCTTCATCACCGATATCCCCATATCACTACAAGCTTCATAATCAATATCATCGTTGCCATTTCATTTCCAGCGACATATTGCAGTATGAAACCATGTAAGAACGGCGGAAACTGTACTGTAGATCCAAACGATCGTAATTCCTATGTGTGTAGCTGCCCACGTGGTTATAATGGAAAACGCTGTGAGGAAGGTTAGTGTAGTCTCGGGCAGTTTAGGTATGTTTTTGAGTGCATTTGCTGCGTGCCATATTAAAGAATGCCGATGATTTAAACAAACTTCGATTCTCAACAACAATACAATACAATACAATACAATACAATAATTTTTATTTATACCATAACATATTTTTAAAATTTTTAAAGCAAATTAACGAGAAAAAAATATGGTAATGGTTACCTAAAATAACCGAATTGATTCTGATAGTACATACGGGTTAAGAAACAAGCCTCGATTCTTCGATTCTCTTCTTGGATGGGGTTCCTGTTGCTTTTCGCACGCGATTCTGTCGAACACAACAATTTCTGTCGTGCGTGCGTTAAGTCAGTGTGTACAATTCGCAATTGATCATGGTCAATGGAAACCCATTCACTACAGCAAGCCCGCGCAAGTTACTGCATGTAGTTTAGTAGATTTGTTTTGAACTAAAAAGGAGCCACGAAATAGGGAAATGTAGATGACTCAAATTAATTGGTTACCTAAAATAACCGAATTGATTCTGATAGTACATACAGGTTAAGAAACAAGCCTCGATTCTTCGATTCTCTTCTTGGATGGGGTTCCTGTTGCTTTTCGCACGCGATTCTGTCGAACACAACAATTTCTGTCGTGCGTGCGTTAAGTCAGTGTGTACAATTCGCAATTGATCATGGTCAATGGAAACCCATTCACTACAGCAAGCCCGCGCAAGTTACTGCATGTAGTTTAGTAGATTTGTTTTGAACTAAAAAGGAGCCACGAAATAGGGAAATGTAGATGACTCAAATTAATTAAAAAAAAGCATTGGCGGTTTCTTGTCAATGTAGTTGATATTTCGTCTAAATAACACAATGTTAATTCTGAACATGGAATATTTGGTTACTTATAATATACTTTACGAAATTACGCGATTTTGATTGGACGAGAGGAGTACAATTAAAGCATAAATTGTACTCTTTAGTGTACCATCAGTATAGCAGCAGCAGCAGCAGCAGCAGCATAACTATCACTATCATCATTACTATCATTACCATCATCCGTACCATCATTACTAACACAATCTTCATTGATATTATAATTGTCGTCATTATCATAATGATCACTTGAATCTTCATCACCGATATCCCCATATCACTACAAGCTTCATAATCAATATCATCGTTGCCATTTCATTTCCAGCGACATATTGCAGTATGAAACCATGTAAGAACGGCGGAAACTGTACTGTAGATCCAAACGATCGTAATTCCTATGTGTGTAGCTGCCCACGTGGTTATAATGGAAAACGCTGTGAGGAAGGTTAGTGTAGTCTCGGGCAGTTTAGGTATGTTTTTGAGTGCATTTGCTGCGTGCCATATTAAAGAATGCCGATGATTTAAACAAACTTCGATTCTCAACAACAATACAATACAATACAATACAATACAATAATTTTTATTTATACCATAACATATTTTTAAAATTTTTAAAGCAAATTAACGAGAAAAAAATATGGTAATGGTTACCTAAAATAACCGAATTGATTCTGATAGTACATACGGGTTAAGAAACAAGCCTCGATTCTTCGATTCTCTTCTTGGATGGGGTTCCTGTTGCTTTTCGCACGCGATTCTGTCGAACACAACAATTTCTGTCGTGCGTGCGTTAAGTCAGTGTGTACAATTCGCAATTGATCATGGTCAATGGAAACCCATTCACTACAGCAAGCCCGCGCAAGTTACTGCATGTAGTTTAGTAGATTTGTTTTGAACTAAAAAGGAGCCACGAAATAGGGAAATGTAGATGACTCAAATTAATTGGTTACCTAAAATAACCGAATTGATTCTGATAGTACATACAGGTTAAGAAACAAGCCTCGATTCTTCGATTCTCTTCTTGGATGGGGTTCCTGTTGCTTTTCGCACGCGATTCTGTCGAACACAACAATTTCTGTCGTGCGTGCGTTAAGTCAGTGTGTACAATTCGCAATTGATCATGGTCAATGGAAACCCATTCACTACAGCAAGCCCGCGCAAGTTACTGCATGTAGTTTAGTAGATTTGTTTTGAACTAAAAAGGAGCCACGAAATAGGGAAATGTAGATGACTCAAATTAATTAAAAAAAAGCATTGGCGGTTTCTTGTCAATGTAGTTGATATTTCGTCTAAATAACACAATGTTAATTCTGAACATGGAATATTTGGTTACTTATAATATACTTTACGAAATTACGCGATTTTGATTGGACGAGAGGAGTACAATTAAAGCATAAATTGTACTCTTTAGTGTACCATCAGTATAGCATAAATAAACCATCGCACGATCTTCTCGTACAATTCATAATTAATAGATACTCGTGATTGTTTTAAAGTTATCAAATTGGAACCGCCTAACAAGGCTCATCCAATTTAGAAGACTTCAAAACATCACTCGTACCTATTATCTACGAATAGGCCTTTTAAGGTTAACGTCCATAACCTCAGCCTCGATAGCGTGTAATATATTCTTTACAATTTGACTACAGCTCGTAGTAATGTAAGGAATATGTACACATTATCAAACAATTGAAGCTAATTGAAAACACTTCATTATTCCACGGACTGAAGTCAATGAAGTCAAATTGTAAAGAATGTTTTACATGCTATCGAGGTTGTTCGATTAATACCGTGAAATGTATATTGTACTCAAGAATGTGCAATTCCTTATACTAATATTTTTTTGCAATTACAGAATCGTGCTCAAGTCGGAACCTTTATGACTATAGTAACGATACACCGATGGCAATGCCCAGCAGATATTGGCATGCGTATCGTGTTTCCAACTAACCATCCCTGGTGATTATATTTATTTCTATGGCAGAAAACACAAATATATCTATGTGAGTACAAAACTAGTTCACTGAATATTTAACAGTGGAGCCCCGTATGTACGGGAACATCAAAAAACGGAATAGTCCCCTTGACAGGTCCATGCACCTTCTTGGTAAAGGTGGCCCGGCTTTTGCATCAAAGCGCGACGAAGGTTCATGAGCTTGAAATGATAGAAACCTTCTAACACATTGCAGGACAATTATTCACGTGTCTCTATCATTGCAAGCTCAACTTTCGTCTCGCTTCGATGCAAAGGCCCGGCTACCTTTCTAGATGGCGCAAGGAACTGGAAGGAGACTATATATTCTCTCTAAACGGAACATTCATTTTTGGTCTCAAATTTTCCCAAAAACTACTAATAAAATTCAATAAACTGAATCCCCCATTAAAACGGACTTTTTCTCTTGGTCCGACTTGTGTCCGGTATAAAGAGGCTTCAATGTATTGCGCAGCTAGTTACTAGTCACATCATTATCACCATATGCATCATCATAGCCTCATCATCACTACAATTATTCTTTTCATAAATCATATCACTGCAAAGTTTAACATAATCATCATTATCTTTACCATTATTGTCATCATTATTGTCATCAATATTATCATAATCAGTTGTTTATTACACGTAAGGTGTTTAATATTTTTCTAGATCTGTAGGAATGGTGCCATCCAGTTTGACATGCCATACACATTACACTGGCCTACTAGGTTTGGTGTTCGTTCTTGGCTAAAATACAATGCTATTATAACACCTTTCTGGTCGTTGGTAGACATCTATGCACCATTTACCAACAATTCCTTTCAATACAGGTAGGAATTACAACTATTCCCAATTATTTATTGGTAAAGTCCCAAAAGAGAAGCATAATCTTCTCCACCAATTTGCATAAGTACTTACATACCATCAACTATTATATGTGGAAGGGACACCATCATTACCACCATCATCACCATCATCAATATCATCATCAATATTATTAATATTATCAATATCATCAACATCATCATTAATGTCATGTTCATTATCATCATTGTCTGCATTATCATGATCTTTATTATAAAGCATCCGTCCGGTAATCGGAAGATCACAGGTCCTATCCTGTCAGGTTGACAGGGAGCTCAGGGAGCTAGCGACTAACGAATAACTTTTCTATCATCATCTTAACTTTATTATCACAATCATCAGTTATCCGAAGCATCATCATCGACCACCATCCCCATCATCATCATCACTATCATCATCATCAACAACAACATGTACATCATTATCATCATCATCATTGTCAAAATCATCATTATCATCATCAACACCATAGTCACCATCTTCTTCATCATCATCATCATCATCATCATCATTATTGAACATTTTCTTTCATTGCTCAGAGGTCAAAACTTTTCAGCAGACCCTAACAGTATGTCAAACGTATACCACCAAGTCTATAATGATCAGTCATCACCGGTTCTCACTCGCGCTTGTAACGACGTCAGGAAATATACCAAAAACAGTCAGTATAACGCCAGTGTCGTCATTGTGGTGACATGGAAAAACCTTTACCCATTACGTTACTACAATTACTACTCGGCTCCGTACTATGAATTGGTAATTACAATATGATGTGATGCCATGCCATGCCATGCTATGCCATGTCATGCGATTTGATGCGATGCGATGCGATGCGACATGATATGGTATAATGATGATGTGATGTGTTCAATGCGATGCGATTTGATGTGATGCGATTTGATGTGATGTGATGTGATGTGATGTGATGTGATGTGATGTGATGTGCTGTGCTGTGCTGTGCTGTGCTGTGCTGTGCTGTGATGTGATGTGATGTGATGTGATGTGATGTGATGTGATGTGATGTGATGTGATGTGATGTGATGTGATGTGATGTGATGTGATGTGATGTGATGTGATGTGATGTGATGTGATGTGATGTGATGTGATGTGATGTGATGTGATGTGATGTGATGTGATGTGATGTGATGTGATGTGATGTGACACGATATGGTATGATGTGATGTGATGTGACACGATATGGTATGTGATGTGATGTGACACGATATGGTATGATGTGATGTGATGTGACACGATATGGTATGATGTGAATATGTCCTTTTTCAGTCTAATACGTTCCAAGCTGTGCTGATTACAGATGGTCTAAGCGCGTTTGTCCTCTTTAACTATCCGTGCAAAGGAATCTAGTGGGTCGTACCAGCTGTGGGGTAAGTGATTTAAATCATAGAACGTGTACACTGCTATAACTGACTATAGAATCTTGTTGTGTTTGTAAAAGTGCATGCAGAAATAATATACACCTAATTGCAAGAATGTTGAGTGACTTTCTTCTGTCTTTTAATTAGTTCCTTTCCCACTAAATTACAAAAGTCAGGACAACGCTCATGCAATTAGGTGTATCCGGGAAATACAAATTACTAAATAGTAAAAAAGTGTTAATATATAGTCCTTTTCACAGTTCTCGTCCATCAACCTCAGTCTCGATAGCGTGTAACATATTCCTTAGAATTCGACTTAGCATTAATTTGCACAATTTTGTTTGCTAAGTTTTTCTTTGTTGTAATATCTCTGTTTGTTTGTTTCTATTTTGTGTCAGGTCGACCTGGAGAAACGATTGGTATAGGAGTTATGGGCTCCCTGTGGCGGGATACAACTCTGGGAGCGGATTTCGTAATCGCTTCTCCAACATACCAGGGTGAGTGGATGGTGATGATGATAGATGATGATGATGATGATAGATGATGATGATGATGATGATGATGATGATGATGATGATGATGATGATGATGATGATGATGATGATGATGATGATGATGATGAACTGATGATGATAATTATGATATTTGAAATTATGGTACGACGTTTCGAAGTCACTGACTTCATTTTCAAGGTGTAACTAAAACGCATACGTACAATGTTGAATAAATTAGAATAAAGAACAATAAGTATTGTTATCAGATAAAGACAAAGTCACGTAAGCACTTCAGTGGCTTTGAGTAAGTCTGATTGAACATTTAGTGTTGTTTTTTTGCAACGGATGAATCTAGCATCTCGTATAAATATAATACAAATTCGAACTTCCCTTTGCACGTCTTTAATATACTCGTAATACACTTAATTTCAAATACTATAACAAAATCGTTATTAATTAGAATTATGATATTGGTGCTGATAATAACAATAATGGTGGTGGTGGTGATATTGATGTTAAAGATATATTATTATGATGATAACAAGTATGAAGATGAAGTAGATGATAATAATAATAATTGTTCATGACATTTATTTCAAAACTATCATATTCATTTAGAACAAACTCGTCTTCAAAACTGGACCTCATAAGCTCATTCATAAGCAGTCCTGAACATGACCAAAACTGGTCATTGTTATTTGTTATGATATTTGAGAATCAAAACATTGTAATAGACAATCAGAGCCTTAGTCTCCCTCGCAGCCGTTCTTAGTGTCGGGCTTCCTGTCCCTCCCCACTCTGTTGCAGTGTTGTCATAGCACGCATCAAGCCAGAGCTATCTGTGGCGCGCGGGAAGAGAATAAGAAGGACTCGAATAGCTGCGAAACTACAAGTTACGGGTAAATACATTCCATTTTCTTGAAGTGAAACAAGTGAGGGATATAAACTCATTGATTCTAGACGTCTAAGTATATATCGCCATTTATCATGAAGTAGTTCGTATAGCCTCATCAGTAAGCTTACTTGCTTGCAACCGGAGCTGTTGAGAGCAAACACTGATAGATAAATTGAGCTTCAGTTGGATTGTAAGACTGAACATGATATTTTGTTGAACATTAAAAACCTTAAAAAAACTTCTTTAGGTATGTTGTTTATTCTTTTCGTCGTAGCTTTTTTGTATTGCTTTTTATTCGGCTATTATTTTCAGTAGATCGCCGCCGACTAATCAATCTTTTAACAATGCTTAGTTCAGGCCTTGGTCATGCTTTCAGAATTCAGCTAAGACTGATCTCTTTACATCATTTAGAAGATTTATTATGAAAACGTTGTCGTGCCGCTGTTCAAACTGGCATCTGCAGAAATGAACTAGATCAGATTGCTTGATAGTTTTGAACAACAAAGCTAACACATGCAATGCGTGAATCATGCCATCAAAACACAACATACTATAGTAATAAATTAGTATTATCTTACTACAGCAGAACCATCATTGGTTGCTGCCTAGTGCTCAGGGTTTAATACATATTAATACATGCATATGTACATATCGCAAGCTCCATAAAAAGACTCACCTTGGCCATATCTTGACTCTGACAATCGACTATACAAATATAAAGTAGAAATGGCCAGATGACAGTTCGATGTTTACAGTCTGTCTTTTAAGTCTACTCATAATTTATAGTCGATATAGCGCTAACCGAACTCCATTCTAGCCTGCGTAGCTGGCCCATGGGGTAAAATCCATTCCGAAGACTTGTGCTTATAAATATTATGCGTCGCTAGCAAGTATAAAGATGCTAAACCAACAACCGTTGCATCAGAAAAATGCCAAGACTTTCTGTTCCCATCCTTACACGGTCAACATATTACAAAGCATCGAGTTTACAGATTTCGTATGAATGGGAAACAAAATAAGTTACGAAGAAAAGAATAAACAACATACCTGAAGGAGTTGTTTTAAGGCTTTTAATGTTCAACAAAAGATCATGTTCAGTCTTACAATCCAACTAAAACTCAATTTATCTATCAGTGTTTGCTCTCGACAGTTCCTGTTGCAAGCAAGTAAGCTTATGAGGCTATACGAACTACTTCATGATAAATGGTGATACTTAGACTCTAGAATCAATCAGTTTATATCCCTCACTTGTTTCACTTCAATAAAATGGAATTTTTTACCCGTAACTTGTTATTTCGCAGCTATTCGAGTCCTTCTTATTCTCTTCCCATACTTGGCCGCGGGCCGCGGATAGCTCTCGGATTGATGCGTGCTATGACGTCACTGCAACAGAGGGTCTGATTGGCTATTGCAATGTTTTGATTCTCAAATATCATAACAAATAACTATGACCAGTTTTGGTCATGTTCAGGACTGATAAGCTAGTCAACCGTTATTGCAATTGGAGAACTTTTGTTCACATCGTTCAAAACATATAGCTTAGATAAAGCGTTATCGCTCTATCTAAATAACTTACTAAGAGCCAGGCTTGTCATTATAGTTCAAGCACTCTTGACATTATCAACGTAGACGAGAAGGCAGGTAACGTCGGTATAACTGGTCGCTGGTTCTTCCCTCTTAGCGACGGCCTAACAAACAAGCGAAAATCAGAATTAAAGTGCAAAGCATGGAATAATTTGCAGACTGATAAAAACGTTGGAGATTTTAAAAACAGAGTCGCATTAACGTCTCCTTGTCCTTGCACGCGGCTTCAAGCATGGCGAGATGGACGATTTCGCTTTGACTGGAGACACTATGTCAATTATCGACCACAAGGAGTGTATTGTTGGATTTCGAGAAGAAGGTTTGTATGGCGTACCGGCGGCAACATTAAAATCACTGACCCTACAAGCAATGTAAAGAGACATGTATGGACTACTGTAGCTCAGAGGTGTTGTTATAGCATCAACTTTGACAGAAATGCCGGTTTTGGGTCATTAGTCTTGGGTCCGACGTACGGTGGACACCTGAAGGTATGGCTTTTATTGTGTTCATTTATTCATTCATTGAACCCATTATTCATTCATCCATCCAGTAATTCATTTATATTTTGCTATATCAAAATATCTATATATATATTGATTTATTGATTTGTAGGTGAATTTCTTCCAACGATTTAACTGGATGCTGCCTGATGACGAAGCTCACACAATGTGTTGTGTAGATACCAATCTTTGTCACTTGTTTTACGAAAAAAGACCTTCTGATACATGCCAGGGCTACCGACCACCAAGAAGAAGTAAGCGTGGAAAATTAAAAGAAGAAGAAGAAGATGATGATGATGATGAAGATGATAATGGTGGTGGAGGTGGAGGTGGAGGTGGTGATGATGATCATGATAATAATAATGATTGTGTTCATGATAATGATGATAATGGTGATGGTGGTGATGTTGATGTTAATAATGATAATGGTGGTGGAGGTGGTGATGATGATCATGATAATAATGATGATTGTGTTGATGATAATGATGATGATGATGATGATGATGATGGTGATGGTGGTGATGTTGATGTTAATAATGATGATGGTGGTGGCGGTGAGGGGGTGTTTACGACAACGATCACAGACAAATTATTGGTGTTTAAAACAATTACAATGATTAACTAAAGTTAGTTTTGTCCTCATATAGGGTGGTTCTGGGGTGATCCTCATATTATAACCTTGGACAACAAAAACTACACTTTCAATGGATTAGGCGAATACATCATGGTTGATATCGATGGTGGTCACTTCCAGCTTCAGGCGAGAACGAAGAAAGCACCTGGAGACAATGCAACTGTGTTTTCAGCTGCTGCAGCCAAAGAACAAACGACTTCAAAGGTAGAAGTAAGGCTAGATGGCAAAGGTAAGATTTAAAAAATGTCTACAATTGTGATATTGAGAACAGTGGAATACCGTAGAATCATAATTACCAACAAAATATACATAAGATACTGTTTAGATACTGGTTAGCGATTACCTACAATATCTATACAATAGAGTGAGTACAGTCAATACACTATTATTTTCTTCTTTATCAAGATGATTTGGAAGTACTCGTCGCAGGAAAAGTATTCAAAGTCTCGACCGAAAATATCAGCCAACCCCAGGAAAAAGACAACATTACTTTATCAAGGGAAGCAAATAAGACAGACATTACCGCAACCTTCCCGTCAGGCATTTCGGTGATCTTTGGTGCAGTGAAAGGCATGATGGTCATAGTATTTTCTGCACCAGAAGAATTTAAAAATAAAACGAAAGGACTGCTTGGTGTATGGAATGATAACATGGATGATGACTTGACTCTTCGTAATGGAACTGTTATCCCCATATCATCTAGCGATAGAACTATCCATCAGTTTGGACTCGACTGTAAGTCTTATGCTAGACAATTAAATACACCAATAGATTAACAAATCGTTCAACCAACCGAACAACAAACTAATCAAACAGCCAATAAACCAACTAACAAACTAATCAATAAATTTACAACCAACAAATCAAACAGCAAATTAACCCGGCAACTAGCAAACCAATCAATAAATTAACGACCAACTTACCAACCAACCAATCAAACAGCCAGTCAACCAACTAACCATCAAATCAATGAATTAACAAATCATCCAACCAACCGACCGACCAGCTCAGTATTCAAACAGCCAGCCAGTCAACTAACCGAACCAACTACCAACCAATAAATTAACAGTCAACTTTTCAACCAACCAACCAACCAAACTAACCAACCAACCAACCAACCAAATAGCTAACCAACCAACCAACCAACCAAACTAACCAACCAACCAAATAGCCAACCAACCAACCAACCAACCAACCAAATAGCCAACCAACCAACCAACCAACCAACCAAATAGCCAACCAACCAACCAACCAATAAATTAACAGTCAACTTTTCAACCAACCAATCAAATAGCCAACCAACCAACCAAACTAACCAACCAACCAACCAATCAACCAAATAGCCAACCAACAACCAACCAACCAACCAAATAGCTAACCAACCAACCAACCAACCAAACTAACCAACCAACCAACCAACCAACCAACCAACCAACCAAACTAACTAACCAACCAACCAACTAACCAACCAACCAACCAACCAACCAAACCAACCAACCAACCAACCAATCAACCAACCAACCAAACAACCAAACAACCAAACAACCAAACAACCAAACAACCAAACAACCAAACAACCAAACAACCAAACAACCAAACAACCAACCAACCAACCAAACTAACCAACCAACCAACCAAACTAACCAATCAACCAACCACCAACCAATAAATTAACAGTCAACTTTTCAACCAACCAACCAAATAGCCAACCAACCAACCAAACCAACCAACCAACCAACCAACCGAATAGCCAACCAACCAACCAACCAACCAAATAGCCAACCAACCAACCAACCAACCAACCAAACTAACCAACCAACCAACCAACCAAATAGCTAACCAACCAACCAACCAACCAAACTAACCAACCAACTAACCAACCAACCAAACTAACTAACCAACCAATTAATAAATTAATTCATAATATACTGTAAAATTACTAGACTCTGATTGGACGAGAGGAGTAAATATAAATCTTCCAACCAACTGACCATATTGTTGCTTAACCTTGTACCAGGGCAAATAACGACAGACGAGTCGCTGTTCACCTACAAACGAAATGAAAGTGTTGATACTTACAAGAAAACATCCTATGTCCCGCTATTTGCTGACGAAATCTTTCGCCAGTTTCAAAACTCAACGATATACCAAAAAGCACTCGCTGTATGTGGATCAAATCTTGTTTGTTTGTATGATGCTCTCGCTACAAATAATACTGCGGTCGGTGAAGCCTCCCTAAAGACGTCGAAAAAGTTGGATAATGAGACAAAGCAACTTGGTATGTAAAGCTGTCTATGATTACGATTACGATTCTGATTAAGATAATCATCGAATGTATCTAATGTCTGCCTTGTCCCTCTATAAAAAAGCATCGACTCCAGTTTGAGAGACGAAGAAGAGAAATAAATAGACAAACAACCCGAATACACAAACAAAGTTAACAAGTTACACAAACAAACAAGAAGAAACAAACAAAAAACATAAATATATCAACAAACAAACAGCAAAAATAAACAAACAACCTGACAAGAAACAAACAAAAAACATAAAGATATCAACAATCAAACAGCAAAAATAAACAAACAACCTGACAAGAAACAAACAACCTGACAAGAAACAAACAAAAAACATAAATATATCCACAAACAAACAGCAAAAATAAACAAACAACCTGACAAGAAACAAACAACCTGACAAGAAACAAACAACCTGACAAGAAACAAACAAAAAACATAAAGATATCAACAATCAAACAGCAAAAATAAACAAACAACCTGACAAGAAACAAACAACCTGACAAGAAACAAACAAAAAACATAAATATATCCACAAACAAACAGCAAAAATAAACAAACAACCTGACAAGAAACAAACAAAAAACATAAAGATATCAACAATCAAACAGCAAAAATAAACAAACAAACAAACAACTAGAATAAACAAACAAATTGATATCGTTTAAAATAAAAATCACAATTGAATTTCTGCTGAATCGATGTTGTGCCTGTACAAATGCGCCGTTTGTACAAACAGTACACTTGTGCCAGATAACACGAAACTGGTGTACTGTGACAGACGCAATTGTCGTAGCTATCTATATTATTATTATTATTATTATTATTATTATTATTATTATTATTATTATTATTATTATTATTATTATTATTATTATTATTATTATTATTATTATTATTATTATTATTATTATTATTATTATTATTATTATTATTATTATTATTATTATTATTATCATTATTATTATTATTATTATTATGGTCCTTCCCTCAATTATTTTACAAAAGCCTTCAGCTACTTCAAAAAGCAAAGAGCACAGTACCGCGATAGAGCGCAGATTATCATTATGGAGGCAAGGAGATCTGTCTATTCTCATGAAAGAAGTTAGATTTATACAGGCCAGGTTTAACTCGTCTAGAAAAGCAAGATCTATGGATGACATCTCGAAAGTTTTTGCTAAACTTATCATGCAAGGGAAAATATCCGCTGCTTTGAAGGTTCTGGATAGAGAGACTTCATCGGGAATTCTGCCCCTCTCACCTGCTGTAATAGAAGAACTGAAAAAGAAACACCCACCATCCGCTGACATTGTAGATGAAAGTCTGCTATATGGCCCCTTAGATGTCACCCCTCCTGGGATTTTTGAGTTAATCGACGAGCAGATGATCTATAATGCCGCTATGAAGACGAAGGGATCTGCGGGACCATCAGGTATGGATACAGAACTTTATCGCAGGATACTTTGCTCAAAGAATTTCAACATCGAGGGGAAGCAGCTGAGAGAGGAAGTAGCCACTATGACTAGAAATCTGTTAACTTTCTCTTATCATCCCTCACTATTGGAAGGTTATACATCATGCAGGCTGATACCATTGAATAAAGACCCAGGTGTGCGGCCAATAGGCGTTGGAGAGGTGCTACTGCGGATAATTGGAAAGATAATATCCAATTTTTTCAAGGAAGAGCTAAAGGAAGCAGCAGGTCCACTTCAAGTATGCGCTGGATTTAGCGGGGGTGCTGAAGCAGCTATACATGCAATGAACAGCATTTTTGAAGAGGAGGACACAGATGCAGTTTTATTAATTGACGCAACTAATGCCTTCAATCAGATGAATCGCTTAGCAGCAATGCATAATATCCAGATTAAACTCAAGGAAATATCCTTATATGTCATCAACACCTATAGAAGTTCATCGAGATTATTCATACCTACAGTGAAGCAAGTGTGGCTGGCTGATGATTCTGCTGGAGCCGGTCAAATTTTATATTTATTTGATTGGTATAAATACCTTGAAAAAGAGGGCTTGAAGTATGGCTATCTTGTAAACGGATCAAAGAGTTGGTTGATTACAAAGTCGGAATCTTTGGCTACAGAGGCAAAGCTTGTTTTTGGAAGTGAGGTTAATATAACCAGTGAAGGTAAACGACATCTTGGAGCAGTGATAGGATCAAAGAGCTACAAAGATACTTTTTGTAATGAAAAGATCTCAAAATGGAAAGATGAACTTGAAACGCTAGCTGAGATTGCTAAGAACCAACCACAATCTGCCTACATTGCATTTACGAAAGGGTATAGGAATAAGTTCACCTATTTTATGCGGACAATTGACTCTTTTGAAGACTACATAGAACCCATTGATGAAGTGATTAATGAGATGCTTCTTCCGGCACTTTTTGGACAGACAGAGCCTCTACCTAAAGATTTATCTGGGATCCTGTCGATGCGTCCCGCCCAGGGAGGTTTAGGCATACCTTGCCTAGAGGAAGACTCGCCTCAACAATACACCGCATCAAAGATTATAACAGCATCACATTCTGATGCTATTATTAGCCAAACTTTAATAGCTGATTTGGAAACTGAAGGCATTAAAAAACAACAACAATCAGTTAAAGCGGAGAACTCAAGGATAAAGATTGAACAGATAGATGCATCTTTACCACCTGATCTGCTTCGTCAAATCACCCAAGCAAGAGATAAAGGTTCTAGTAATTGGCTGAACGCTATACCATTTGAAGAGCAGGGTCTAGTTTTAAATAAGCAAGAATTCAGGGATGCCCTTCGATTACGCTACAACTTGCCTTTACATGATTTGCCAAACGCCTGCCCATGTGGCTCGCCCTTTAACGTTAACCACGCCCTGTCGTGCAAGAAAGGAGGCTTTGTGGCCCAAAGGCATGATAATGTTCGAGATCTTCTGACAATGTTATTATGCAAAGTGTGCCATAACGTTCAAGCGGAACCTAAGCTCATTCCTCTCAACGACGAGAAATTCAAGCTTAAATCAACCACCACAAGTCAAGACGCACGCCTTGATATTAAGGCGGGTGGCTTCTGGCAACGAGGAGTTACAGCATTCTTTGACGTACGTGTATCGCATGTAAACTCCAAATGTAACCAGAACAAGTCTACCTCGACGATCTTTAAAGAACAGGAGAAAGAAAAGAAACGAAAATATGAAGAAAGGATCCTGGATGTGGAAATGGGAAGTTTTACCCCTTTGGTCTTTGGAACGAATGGTGGTATGGGTACAGAGTGTCAAATGTTTCTAAAGGCGCTGGCAGAGAAGATTTCAAGGAAAACGAACGAGCCATATGCAGAAACAATCACATACATAAGAACAAAACTATCTTTTGAAATACTTAGATCCATTAATCTATGTGTACGTGGGTCACGAGTCCCTTTTTATAAGAACAATGACTTTTTATTTGATTTTAAACTTAATGTAAATACAACAGAAATCAATTGATTTATTTTTAAATATTTATCTTCTTAATAATTTTAATAATTTTTTACATATTTTAAAATTGTTTTTTTTTTTTTAGATCCTTTAATATCGCCCGTTTTAACATTATTATTATTATTATTATTATTATTATTATTATTATTATTATTATTATTATTATTATTATTATTATTATTATTATTATTATTATTATTATTATTATTATTATTATTATTATTATTATTTTTATTTTTATTATTATTATTATTATTATTATTATTATTATTATTATTATTATTATTATTATTATTATTATTATTGTATCGTTTATTTAAACTTTTCTTGGTTTACATGTAATGAGTATTGCGGAAATTTTCTAGGCAATATTCAGTTTTGGTGCCGATTACAACAGTGTTAACTTATGAACGGGTATATAAGGCCTTCACGATTTCACAATTTTGCGAAATTATCCATTTCTGGCACTTTTTGGCTAGTTGGTTTACTTTTTCGAGTCCTATTTTACTTAGCTCAGTTACCAGTTGTTTTTGGTAGCCTGCTAGGAAGTCTAGGACGACGTTTACTTGCACTACGTTATAGTTAGGATAGAGTCTCTTTAATCCTGTTCTTAAGTCTATATACTTTTCTGTTTTCTGAAGATCTCTTTCAGTTATGCGACCGATGTTGCATACGGTTCCTTCGATGATCAGCCACGTCTTGGTCTTCTTGTCCATTATTGTAATGTCTGGTTTGTTTGCGCCATTTTTTGGGGCAATGTCTAGATGTATTGGGATGTTCCACAGTATTTTGGCTTCGTCATTTTCTATGCAGCTTTTTGGGAGTGATTGTTTGTGCCACGGTGTATTGTCGTCTTGTTCTGTAAACCCAAAATGTGATAGGATTTGATGGTACACAGGGCGAAGCATACGGTCATGCCTTGCCGTGTATAAAGATTGAGCGATACCTGAGCAGTTTGAGAATAGGTGTGGAATTGTTTCTTCTTTTTGATGGCATAGTCTGCAGATTAAATCGCCTTCTCTATTGTTTAGTTTCTTTCGTTGGTAAGTCTTTGTTGTTATTAGTTGTTGAAAGATACTGGTATATACACTGTAGACAACATCAGGGATGTTTTTCCATATCTTGTTTATATTGTAGCTTTCTTTCTCTAGATCTTGGTCTTTCCATTGCGTAGTAAGGTACTGTCCAACCCACGGTTGTTGCTTTACCTCCTCCTCCAGTTTCTTCTCTGTTTCTTTCCTAAGTATTGATTTAATGTATCTTGGCTGGCATTTAGATACTTCTGCACTAGCGCTACTTGAAGTGATGGTGGTTGTTTTTTCTTTGGAGTCATATCTTATGTCCAGGTTTAGTTGGTGTGCATACGTTTTTGCATCCTTTATTATGGACTTTAGAGACTTCTTTTCCTTGTACAATTGGAAAGATGAGACAAGTTGGACATGTGGGTCAGCACTCGTTGTTAAGTAGTGTGCTGTCTTGATCTTAGTGGTTTTATACAGCATCTCTAATTGCTGAAGACCTTTACCTCCTTTGTGGAATGGGAGATAGAGTATAGCGTTCGACTCATGTCTGTGTTTACAAGTGTTCTCATTCATTATTTGGCGTGTTTTCCTATCAAGTTGTTGTAGGTGTTGAATGTTCCAATCAGTTGTCCACATGTGATATGAGAGTACAGGAATTGCAAAGGTGTTTGTTGCAGCTATCTTTCGCGGAATTGACAGCGGTGATGACCATATAACAGATAGTCTTCTAGTGTATTCTTTACCTGCTACCTTTTGAACTTCCTTTTCGAGCTGGGTGATATTTTCATACTTTCCTAGGAACTTATAGTAGTCATCTTCACCGAGTATGGGTATTTGCTGTCCACTACCCAGGGGGAGTCCCTCGCTCGGTTGATAGATGCCTCTGTTGATGTGGACAGCTGCGCATTTGTTGATACCCCAGTGAAGGCCGATGTCCTTGAACATACCTTCGAGTGTGCTTCCGACTGTGGCGGCTTTGGTGCTATTCTTATGGTATGATTTCAGGTCGTCTACAAAGAGACTGTGTGTTATCTTGATGGTCTTATCATGAGAGAGTTTGTAGCCTTCTGTAGTACGTAAGTACCACGCTATTGGATTTAGGCAGAGTGTGAATAGTGTAACGCAAAATGAGTCTCCTTGTAGTATTCCACGGTTGATCTTTATTGGGCCTATTGATGTTTGGCCTTCGGCTGTTTGCACATACATTGTTGTTTTCCAGGTTTTGACGATGTTATCAATAAACGAAGACAATGTCTTGTTTATTCCATGATCTCTTAGCACCGTTGATAGCCATGTGTGGGACACGCTGTCAAATGCTTTTTTCACATCGACCCAAAGGCATGAGATGTTCTTCTTGTTTTTAGTAGCGTCTTCCATGATTGCTTTATCTATTAACAGGTTGTCAACACATCCCATAGATCCTTTAACGCCGCCTCTTTGGTCTAGCTGCATGAGGTGGTATTTGGACAGGTGATTCTCCAACTCGACGTTGACGACTGAAGTGACGAGTTTATACATTGTGTTAAGGCACGTGATAGGTCTAAATTCTTGTACTTTAGGGTTTTCATTCTTTGGTATCATTACTGTGCGTCCTTCTGATATCCAATCGGGAATTCTGTTAGGCTTATTATTATTATTATTATTATTATTATTATTATTATTATTATTATTATTATTATTATTATTATTATTATTATTATTATTATTATTATTATTATTATTATTATTATTATTATTATTATTATTATTATTATTATTATTATTATTATTATTATTATTATTATTATTATTATTATTATTATTATTATTATTATTATTATTATTATTATTATTATTATTATTATTATTATTATTATTATTATTATTATTATTATTATTATTATTATTATTATTATTATTATTATTATTATTATTATTATTATTATTATTATTATTATTATTATTATTATTATTATTATTATTATTATTATTATTATTATTATTATTATTATTATTATTATTATTATTATTATTATTATTATTATTATTATTATTATTATTATTATTATTATTATTATTATTATTATTATTATTATTATTATTATTATTATTATTATTATTATTATTATTATTATTATTATTATTATTATTATTATTATTATTATTATTATTATTATTATTATTATTATTATTATTATTATTATTATTATTATTATTATTATTATTATTATTATTATTATTATTATTATTATTATTATTATTATTATTATTATAAGTAATGATTTAGAAACGCATAATGATGTAAAAATGAGACTTAGTAAAGAAATAATTGTTTTTTGACGTTTCGGAGCCATCACGCTCCATTATCAGATAATACTAATTACAAAATGCAGAAAGTTCGCTTATAAACTAATTTATGTAAATAATTTAGCCTTGATGGAATCGGACTGTACATTCAGGACAGGTTTTAAGAGTCATTGTCTGAGAAAACCATGCAAAATCAAAAGACCTGTAAAGATGGGGGTTGGCCGAATCAATTCATACTAACATCATACATAGGTTGGGTGGTAACATGTATAAATATGACAGACTTAGCTTGTCAACCCTTCTCATTCTAGAAATACGACTACCCCTACCCCTACCCCCAGAAATCACAGTTTTTAACCTTGTAATTTTACCGAAGTTTACGACCTCCTAGAACACTTAAAATGAAACGTATTCTCTTCAAATTTCTTCTGTGTGGAGTTAATACCGTATAGTACTTGTACAAATCAAGATATACTTAAATACATCCATACGCTATCTGTAGCCGTTAGAAGTTCTGCACACTCTAAATCGTTGATACGAAAAAAGGTTTTTTTGACCCGCCAAAAAATACACAAACGCGATGCTGAGAGAAACTCAAACCCAAAATCAAACCCTCCTTGTTACACTGTATCAGAATCAAAAGTAATAGTTTTGGGCCATACAGTTTGAAAGATGACAGAGATGCTCAAATATGTCGAAATTACCTGAAATAAGGCAAAATGGTCCAGATGAGTTCAGAGCGTCATATGTAGTCCATTTCAGGTGTAAAATGAATCCAATTCAGTCATAGCTAATATTTTCTTTCCGGAAGTGTAGTATGACATGTACTGGAGCTCAAATTGTCGATTTCACTTCTTTTTGTAGCATATTCGCGAGCTTGTAAACAAATCGTCGCCATCTTGGAATCCATTGCCGCGAGAGACTGAGCACTAGCTAGGACACAGGCAGCCCAAGCAAATCACGCAAATTCAGTGGATTTTGTTTCATTTTTTTTTTTTTGCAATAAAATGTTACTAAACTTTGTCTGTAGTTATTGTGATGTATTTAAGTACTTTTTGGATGATTTTTGGCTAGTTTTATTTACACAAGGCAGGCGACTCGATTGGACATTACCTTCACTTTAATTCATCGGCAATTTATCCCCGAAAAATATTACTAGTGGGGGAGAAATTATAAATATGGCCTAAAACTAGCCAAAAATCATCCAAAAAGTATTTAAATACATCACAATAACTACAGACAAAGTTTAGTAACATTTAATTGGGTGTTGAATTGCACAACCAAGCGCCTGATATCGAGACTAAGGTTTACGTGAAGCCTACGAACACAGGACTGCTACTCCATCACCAAAGTCACGTTGACAGTCGGTACAAGCGTGGCCTACTAACAACAATGTTAGACCGCGCCTACCGACTGTCATCCTCATGGACCTACTTCTCCGATGAGTGCGATCGCCTCAGGGATGTGTTTGTTCGACTGAAATACCCACCTAGCCTGATTAACTCTACCATCAAGAACTTTGTATCTTCAAGAGTAACAGCAACGCTCCCTACCGAGAGCCAGAGGAACTTGTTCGTGTTGCCGTCCCTTTTAAGGACCAGGTGTCCGCGGACACTGTGAAAAAGCAGCTCAAAGATCTTAGCGTAAACGTCGGTACCATTATCCAGCCCATCTTTACCACCCGTAAGCTTGAAGAAGATCTCAAAACACGGGAGTTGAAACCTACTATTGTGAATCAACAACGTGTCGTCTATTCTTTTAAATGTGACCTGTGCGATGCAGGTTATGTAGGTTTCACAAATGGACACCTTCATGTACGCGTTGAACAGCACAAGCAAAAATCTTCATCTATTTATAAACACTATCTTAAAGAACACAATAGTACTGCTCCTGACAACTTAATTAATAACTTTATTGTTCTTAAGAAATGTTCCAGCAAATTTGACTGCCTTCTGCACGAGATGCTGTACATCAGGGAATTAAAACCTGTCCTGAATGTACAGTCCGATTCCATCAAGGCTAAATTATTTACATAAATTAGTTTATAAGCGAACTTTCTGCATTTTGTAATTAGTATTATCTGATAATGGAGCGTGATGGCTCCGAAACGTCAAAAAACAATTATTTCTTTACTAAGTCTCATTTTTACATCATTATTATTATTATTATTATTATTATCATCATCATCATCATCATCATCATCATCATCATCATCATTATTATTATTATTATTATTATTATTATTATTATTATTATTATTATTATTATTATTATTATTATTATTAAGTTTTATTTTCTTTGGTGTGTCATAGTTACATTAACAAGCGGACAATTACGTCTGGGCTTAATTAAGTACATTTTTCTTTACAAACGTTTAATCCGCTTATGTATATTCATAAAACGTTTTCACGATGTTTGCGTTCTGGCAGATAATCCATTTCTGACAACGTTCAATAAGGAAGGTCAGTTCTTTGTCAGTGTTTGTTAAATTTCTTAGATCTTTCTTAAGTTATTCGTGGAAACCTCCGAGAAAGTCGAAAACAACATTGATTTGTTTTACGCTTGGGCTTTTGTATAGTTGTTTTATGCCTGCGCGAAGCTCTGTATATTTTTCTTGTTTTGTTTTTATTCTGTCTGCAATTGCACCGACCTGGCAGACTGTGCCTTCAAGAAGTGTCCAGTAATTAGTTTCTTTATCGTGTACTATCACGTCGACCTTATTTGCTCCGTTTTCTGGTGCTTTCTGGAGTTGGAAAGGTACATCCCAGTATATTTTCGCCTTTTCGTTTTCGAGTACTGCAGGTGGTGGGCGTTGCTGATACCATGGCTTTCCGTTATCGCTCTCTTGGAAGTTGTACTTTTCCAGCAAACAGTGGTATATTGGTCTTAGCATTCTATCATGTGTGGCCTTGTAGAGGCTTTGTGCAATCTTTGAGCATAATTATTATTATTGTATCGTTTATTTAAACTTTTCTTGGTTTACATGTAATGAGTATTGCGGAAATTTTCTAGGCAATATTCAGTTTTGGTGCCGATTACAACAGTGTTAACTTATGGACGGGTATATAAGGCCTTCACGATTTCACAATTTTGCGAAATTATCCATTTCTGGCACTTTTTGGCTAGTTGGTTTACTTTTTCGAGTCCTATTTTACTTAGCTCAGTTACCAGTTGTTTTTGGTAGCCTGCTAGGAAGTCTAGGACGACGTTTACTTGCACTACGTTATAGTTAGGATAGAGTCTCTTTAATCCTGTTCTTAAGTCTATATACTTTTCTGTTTTCTGAAGATCTCTTTCAGTTATGCGACCGATGTTGCATACGGTTCCTTCGATGATCAGCCACGTCTTGGTCTTCTTGTCCATTATTGTAATGTCTGGTTTGTTTGCGCCATTTTTTGGGGCAATGTCTAGATGTATTGGGATGTTCCACAGTATTTTGGCTTCGTCATTTTCTATGCAGCTTTTTGGGAGTGATTGTTTGTGCCACGGTGTATTGTCGTCTTGTTCTGTAAACCCAAAATGTGATAGGATTTGATGGTACACAGGGCGAAGCATACGGTCATGCCTTGCCGTGTATAAAGATTGAGCGATACCTGAGCAGTTTGAGAATAGGTGTGGAATTGTTTCTTCTTTTTGATGGCATAGTCATATTATGTAGTGAACGCGTCAATGACAATCAAATTGAAAATTAACGAAATGACAGCCATTGTACTTACTGCCAAAGACAAAAACAATGACACCATCAGGTTTATCTGGCCATCCCTTGATGGATTACAAGCTACCCAAACAGCAAATAAGCTGACTTTGAACTGGAACATTACAACAGCTGACAAGGTAAACTTGGGAACCCTTGATTTTTATAGTTACGGAGAGAGGTTAACTGCTTGTTTTGATTGGGGTAGGGGTGGGGGTGTGGGGGATAGAGATGCTACACGCTAACGACGTCTAGCTTAACTAGTATACAACTATTTCAAAAAGGGTTGACGGAATGAACAGCGATTGCACGACCGAAAGGAATTGTGGTTACGCATGCAACATATCCTAATGTTTTCTGGATTGCTAAGCACAGTTTCATCAATTTTCAGCTCTTGTTTACTATATGGGGCTGGCGTGTATGCAGTACATTCATTTTCTGCCACAAAAAGCGCATAAAAAATCAAAGACCGTTCACTCCGTGAACCTTTTTTGAAGTAAAAGTGTTAATGCACGGTAACAGTGATAATAGAAAGTCATAGTGTGTGCTTATTGCTCTTGCATGTTCTACTTAGGCCGCGTGTTTGTTATTCCTCTATATGAACCTTGCCTTTAAATAAATATGTAATATTGTTCTTTATGTCTCAAGGTCAATTTCACTGTAGTCCTCAAGGACCCTGAAGGCGCCTCATCAACATGGTCGCCCACTATCGTTCTCTGCGCATGTCAAAATGGTAACTGTACAAAAGTAGTTGACCAATCAGGTGATCGCTTTCAAGTGATGCCTTGCCAATGCCTTAGTGGCTATACCGGCAGGTACTGCGAGAGTGACATCAATGGTTGTAAGGACGCTGGCTCACCGTGCTACCCAGGAGTACAATGTACAGATAAGCCACCTCCGGGTGGTTTGGATGGTTTTGAATGTGGTCCATGTCCAGCAGGGTACACTGGGGATGGCAAACAGTGTACAGGTAAGGAAATAAGTAATTTATACAATATGAGCGGCCGATCTGTATGGAATATAAACAGCGAGTCGAAGACGAGCCATTGTATATCTTAATTATAAAGATCGGACGCAATTATGCATAATGCTTATAAAAATCAACGTTAGTTCTTTTATATTTTACTGAAATTGTCAAGATAAAACTAAATTTGGTCGAGAAAATTCAAGTTAAAACTTTTTCAAATCAGGACGATTTTGTATCTAAAATGCAACCTTCGTCAAGGAAGTGATTTCTTTTGTCAAATTCTCATTATTTATTCATGAATTTTATAAACGGACGTACAAGATCCACTGATATATGATATATGCACAACCTTAGCCCGATAGCGTGTAGATTATTTACAATTTACTATGCCCATGGAATTTGGAAGTATTCAATTAGCATCAATTGTTAGATAATGTGTACAATCCTTAAATTACCGCGAGCTATAGTCAAATCGCAAAGAATATATTACACGCCATCGAGGCTGAGGTTGTGGACTAAACATTAAATGTTTTAGCACACAACTCTGCTCACATTAAATAAAATATGAAATACTGAAATAAAATAAATAAAAAGATTATCATTTACCGTGTTGCTATGTATATATTTTTATTTCTAGACATAGACGAATGCCTACCTGGAAACCATAGCTGTGAATACAGGTGCATCAACACCCCGGGGTCATATCGATGTGAATGTGCTGCTGGCTTCAGACTGAAACAAGATAAACACAATTGTGAAGGTAAGAATACAGATATACAGATATACAGATATTTTAAAAACGGTCGACGAAGTGAACGGCGAACGGACATTGCACGACCGCAATGAATTGTATGCATACAACATATCCTTGTGTTTTTCTGGATTGCTAAGCAAGTTTTCATCAATTTAAGCTCTTCTTTACTAAATGGGGTTAGTGGGCATTGTGCAGTGAATTCGTTCTCTGCCACAAACAATGCATAAATAATCAATATGAAAGTCCCAGAGTTCCCTTAGGTCCGTGCAGTCGCCGTGGCTATTCACTGTTCTATCCGTCAACCTTTATTGACATACGTACTACTAATATGTACTTCCACTACACGGACCCCTAATCAATCTATAATGTTAAACAGATGAAATAATAAATATATGTTTTAGTCGCACGCATGAATGTCCTAGATCTCTTGGGATTCCTGTGGTGATCATTTTCCTGTTGCTATGGTGAGATGACGAATCACAAAAAAAAAACCAGGATAATCTTCTCGCGTAGTATTTGTAAACTCTCTAGAGTCTGATGTATTCATAATCAATGATTATGGGTCCATGCAAGGGCGCCAAAACGAAAAGTTCAGTGCATTGTGAAATGTTTGGACCTAGCCTAATATAAATTAAGTTTTACTTATCTCAAATGTTGTCCAGAAAATGTGTAATTGTCCGCTTTTAAGCTCTATAATGTGCTGTATTCCACCACACCGTCGACGATATACCCAACGGTCGTTTGAAAGCTAAGATTGTGTGCCGCTGTACTAGCCGTTCAATAGCCTGCGTGGCCGGCTCTTGCGGAATTGGGGACGAGGAGGGAAGGGAAGGAGGTGGGGGGTGGAAGAAAAGGGAAAGGCGGGCCTGCTAGCAAACCCCACTTTTTCGTGTATCCGCCTACTTCAAGACACTTCAAAACATCAAATTATTCAGCCAATCAGATCATACAACAGAGTTTACAGGAAGTGATCTGGAAGTTGTCACTTTTACGTGTCGACCGTTGAGTTTGTAAACAAGAGCCAGCGACTTCATATTATCAAATATTTTATTATTTTAATACCTATATCATTTGAAATAAAACTATGTTATACAATGCCTCAAACCCTGCAGTTTACGTTCTGTTAAAAACTATCTGAACTCATTCTATCGCATTGATCTTTCACAATGCTTTTGCGGCAACCAAAACAAATATATACGACTTTCATTACCATGACTGTAGTGGGAAACAAAGCCAAAACATCTTTACCTTCGAGTAAATCGTCAACAGCTTTTTTTTGTCTCCGAAGAAGTCTTAGTTGAACAAGCACGCGAAGACGCTTAGTTAGTAACATTGCGTCGAATTACAAATACTATGATTGACAGCGTCATGCTTCATTTTGACCAATAGAAGCGTGCGGCCTCTGGCGGCCGTAGGTACACGAAAAAGTGGGGTTTGCTAGCAGGCTTTCCTTTCCCTTTCCTTCCTCCTCCACCTCCTCCCCTCTCCTCCTCGTCCCCAATTCCCCAAGAGCCGGCCACGCAGGCTAGCCGTTCAACGTAGTGCTGTCGCGAATATTCGTTATTTATTAGCCAAACACTAATTGGATTCTTTAGGTGAATGGAGGGGCGAATTCGATTTTAATCGTTTTAATGCACTGAACTTTTCGTTTTGGCGCCCTTGGTCCATGTGCTTCCACATATATCCATATCTTGAAATGACCTTTTACCTATGACAGTCAATTTGAAATAGATGCATATATATGTATGCCTATTTTAAACATGCAATTTTAGAATGACCTCTCACGTTGGACAACCCTTTTGATTGCCTCATTATTTTTTTTTGTATTTTGAGTCTTGAAATGACTCATCGCCATGGACAACCTTTTTTCGAATAGGTGTATGTCTATAACTCCTGGTCTATCGCATTGGCCATTTATTAAGGATTGTTAAATGTCCACTTATTTATTCGCTTCTCTGACTTTGTTTTAGATATTGATGAATGCCTTAAACCTACAATCTGCCAAGATAAATGTGAAAACAAAATCGGCAGTTATAAATGTATATGTAATGAAGGCTTTAATATAAGTGCCAACGATCCCAGCAAATGTGTCCGTAAGTATCAAAAATCACATATTAACTATCTAGGGAGTAGTGGAAGGGAGAAACGGAAGAATTGAATTAAATTGAACTAGGTAAGAAAAAAGGATGAAAGCAAGGAAGCGAAGAAAAGTGGAAAAAAGGAAATAATGATTAAAGGAATGAAGAATAAAAGACTAAAAGAAAGGACAAAATATAGGAAGAAAGCTGGACGGAAAGAGAGAAAGGAAGAATTGACGAAAGGGATAAAGACAGAAAGAAAAAGAAAGAAAAAAGGAAGGAAGGAAGAAAGAAAGAAAGAAAGAAAGAAAGAAAGAAAGAAAGAAAGAAAGAAAGAAAGAAAGAAAGAAAGAAAGAAAGAAAGAAAGAAAGAAAGAAAGAAAGAAAGAAAGAAAGAAAGAAAGAAAGAAAGAAAGAAAGAAAGTAAGAAAGAAAGTAAGAAAGAAAGGAAGGAAGGAAGGAAGGAAGGAAGGAAGGAAGGAAGGAAGGAAGGAAGGAAGGAAGGAAGGAAGGAAGGAAGGAAGGAAGGAAGGAAGGAAGGAAGGAAGGAAGGAAGGAAGGAAAGGAACGAACGAACGAAGAAAGAAAGAAAGAAAGAAAAGAAGGAAGTAAGGAAGGAAGGAGTAGTATACAAGTTACAAGTGTTGTATTGTGTAAAATTACATTGTCAATCTTTGGTTTTATAATGATCTTCACTAACGCAATATCCTGTTATCCAGCTATTTACTAGTCACAACATATACTTATGGCGATGCCTATCTTAAGAAGGTTCATCACGCACGAAGCTATACAATAATAATAACTAATTTTCACTCTCTAACAAAAGGAACGAAAAAGGGAAGGAAGGAAGGAAGAAAGGAAGAAGGGAGGGAGGGAGGGAAAGAAGGAAGGAAGGAGAGAGGGAAAAAGTACAAATGAATATGAATCTGAATAAAGCTTGGGAAAGATATAGAAGTAGAAAAAGTAAAACCGCCATGTTTTTCACATCCATACAATATAATTCTGTTGTTAATGACTATGTATATTTATTCAAAAGCAACGTATGGATGTAATGCAACACTTGCTGGCTGTCAACATGTTTGCTACAAACTTAACGGGAGAAAGAAGTGCTCCTGTAACAAAGGATACAGTCTGGAAAACGACACAAATTGCAAAAGTAATTATATACCAAACACCTTTCTGATGATTTAGCGTTCCATTTCCCCTAATATTCCATGAAACTAGCAAGTAAACTAGTATAGGCTGTGTCATTGTTTGATTTAAACGATAAATAGTATAATGAAATTTGTAACACCGTAAAAAAATGTTGACTTTACTTTACTGACGGTTTCGAGCTTCAGCCTTTCGTCGAAGTTCTAAAGCTCGAAACGTCAGTAAAGTTAAGTCAACATTTTCTACGGTGTTACAAATTTCATTATATCACCTATTGTTGGTCACAATATTATGTATGCACGAGGCGTAGCCGAATTTGTTTGTTGATAACAAAATATAAACAAACCCAGAAGTTCATAACCAGAAGTGTCCATCTTCATTGTTAACCTATACCCTATCGTAAAGATGTATAAGTTATTTTTGGCGAGTAATCTGATTGGTTGAATTGACGAGGGTGAGATGGCGTGACAGTCAAAAAATGGCGTCCGGCGTTGAAAGTTCACAAATAATATTCATAGACGAAAACTTAATTCCAAATGTTGTAGAGAACAGAAGTACAAACGAAGACGACTTTTCTACGTCTGAAGAAAGAAGTGAGAGTGAAACGGAAACATTTTCAGATAGTTCAGACGAAGAAGTTGATGATGACGATACGAAGGGTCCGAAGGGGCGGAGAAAGCGACGACAAAATAAGAGATCGCAGGTTGAGGAAAAGAAATTATGTGATATGGTGGATAACGTAAGCTCTGTGTTCGACAACAAAAAGATAGTCGAAAGATTGAAACGTGGACTCGATATTTACAAGCAGTGTTCGGACAAGATTCCATCGTTGATTTCGCTAATGGCAACTAATCTCAGAATAAAATGTATCGAAATCATCCGTAAAAAAGAAATTAAAAAAGTCGACAAGAAGGCGGAACTATGTGTGTCATGGGCCAGATATTTGGATTGTTTCAAACCTGGAAGAAATAGTAAATAAAAGAGAACAAATAGTCGATCTTAATTTGAAGTCTTTCAGCGCCGCAGAAATTCACAATTTTATAACACTTACGTCATGAATGTATTACTGAATTTCGTCTTTAATACCTTATGTCTTAGGTGGCTCGATTGATTTTTTTTACGACCTGACCACCAATTTTCAACTTTCAATTTTAATGTTTTGCAATGTATTTCCCTTGCCATTGTTCAGATTTGACAGCTACCCGTGAATTCCTGTCTATCACGCGTAAACTTGCAACGTTTGGATAAAACCCGATTGTCCGCCGTTGCAAATATATATAAATATTGAATATACATATATTATACAATTTTTTTTTCAAAATATATTAAAGAGAAGGTACAGGTTGCCTGCAATAACCGCAAGGCTAAATAAGAACAGACAACTTGTTCTATTTTATTTACAAAAAAGTAATTCTAAATTAGATGAAGTAACTACTGCTACTTGCAAATTATCAGCCTCTTTAGCCGCTATATTTTGTTTTGCCTTTTCTGCTAAACAACGGAGCAATTTCTCCCTTTTTACACTGACATTTCGCTGCTTCGGCTGTCACGCTAAGAGCGCTTAACCAATCAGACATTGAGTTTCACATTTCCTCGCCATGATTGGCTGAGCGTGCAAATCTAAAATTAACTTATACATCTTTACGATAGGGTATAGGTTAACAATGAAGATGGACACTTCTGGTTATGAACTTCTGACAAACCTTAATTTACACATGACAGTGTTTACACTGATGAACTATATAGTGGTACGCAGGCTTATCTGCGTTATGTTAGCCCCCTAATACAGTACCGCTCTATTGTTTGGTTAGATTTAGGGCAAATATTAACGATTATGTTTTTTCCGTTCTTTTACGTGTGCGTTTATTTATGGCCTGTTATTCTATAGTTAGGTTATATTCTATAACCTACGAGAAAATATATAGTTGTATAACAAATCATTTTGATATGCTTTAAGCCCAAGTAGCACATTACATCGCAATTGGCTTAATTGGTATCGGCTATTAATGTAGGGGGACAAATTTCGAGTCACGGCCGGACCGTCACTCAGGCTTTAAAAAAATGAAACGTACTGACTTAATGATTGCAAATCCTTGCCGTGACCACCATCAGTGACTAAACTACTCATACAAAATATACGAACCTATTGTTAACCCTTTTAAGAGGCTGTCTTTGTAAAAAAAAACACCCGCTCATTTTGACTCAGTCGTCAGAGTTTCAGGCAAATTTATTATTGAAGTCAAAATGAGCCGGTGGTTATTACAGAGAAAACTGCTTAAGATTGTAAATCCTCAACGCTCCGAGAGAAATAATAAAGATCGCAACGCGTATTTTAACATTATTCACATATAATTGCGTTAGCTATATAAATTATTTATCATTTTATCATTATTAATATACTATCGTGAGTATCATTAACACCAGCATTAACATTATCATCGTCGTCATCATTATTACCAACATCATCATCATCAATATCATAATCATTAGTCATCATCATCATCATCACCTGTGTTTCTCTTCATAGATATTGACGAATGCATCAAATCACCCAAACCATGTGGTCATATATGCAAGGATAGCGAGGGCAGTTATGAGTGTAGTTGTAATCCTGGATATAAACTGATGGCTGACAATTCAACCTGTGAAGGTAACAAATATCAGAATACACATTATTTAGATATCTATTGGAGAAGGAGAAGGTGAGAGATTTAATCCAATTTGTCTTGATTGCAGATATCAATGAATGTATTGACGGCAGCCTTAATAATTGCACCGACTACCAAGTCTGTATTAACACACCAGGATCATACCAGTGTGATTGTACAAATGGACTGGAGTTGAGAGACGCCAAATGCCAAGGTAATCTTTTGCAAGAGTAGAGGTGGTTCGCATTGTGACACAAGCACAAGCATAGTTTACTCGATGATTTCTGATTGCTATATATATCAGTTTGACTTGGTTTTATTTTTGTAGAAAAACAAGAGGAACCTCCGACAACACCAGTGCCGACACGAATACCCAAAGACGCAGAAAAGCGTCAATCTGTTTTAATCAGGATAGAGCTTATGAAACTCAAGGAGGTAATTAATCAACAATCAATCAATCAATCAGTCAATCAATCCACCAATCAATCAATCTGTCAATCAATCTGTCAATCAATCTGTCAATCAATCAATTAATCAATCAATCAGTTGATAAATCAATCACTCACTCACTCCCTCTATAAATCAGTCATTCAGTATTTCAATCAATCAGTCTGTCAATCCATCAATCAAATAGTTAGTTCGTCAGTCAGTCAGGAGGTAATCCATCATTCAATCAATCAATCAATCACCCAATCAATCAATCAATCAATCAATCAATCAATCAATCAATCAATCAATCAGTTGATAAATCAATCACTCACTCACTCAGTCTATAAATCAGTCATTCAGTATTTCAATCAATCAGTCTGTCAATCCATCAATCAAATAGTTAGTTCGTCAGTCAGGAGGTAATCCATCATTCAACCAATCAATCAATCACCCAATCAATCAATCAATCAATCAATCAATCAATCAATCAATCAGACTGTCAATCATGCAATCACTCAATCAATTAATCAGACTGTCAATCATGCAATCACTCCATCAATTAATCATGTTTATTGATTAATTTATTTAAAAAAAATACATTTAAAGATTAATTCTCACAACTGTTATTGATTACTACAAAAGCTACCTTTAAAATCCAGTATTTTAATGGATAAAAATGTTTGTAGGATAATCATATTATGGATGGCTTTATGAGCTAAAACGTCTCAAATGTCCGGTTTTATACACATTTTTTAAATTGACACACACCATGTGGCGTAATTCCATCCCACCTTTGCTTATTAATTGTATTAGTTGTTAACAAAATATTAAAACAAACAGTATCTTAATAATAGTCAAAGTTACTCCAAACAATGTCTCCAATTATTACATTATCTGATCGATCAGCAAACTAGCGCGACATTTCTCAATTAACCATGAATATTTGATATAGTAATGTATGAGTTGATTTAAAATGTTTTTTTAACCATTTAGGTGATAGATAAGATATGAACGGGATTCCTTTATGGGCATTTTAATTCATGAAAATTGAATAAATATTTATAAGATAAGTTATCAAATGAATATGTTTAGTGGCTTGATACTGAATAATATTGAATAAAAAGGATGAGAAAAAATGTCATATGTCCTTGGCGGGAATTGTATATCTCTAGCTTGTATCTGTATTTCACTTCATTATTGTATTTCAATTCATTATTAATTCACTTCACTTCTGCGTTTCCATTTACGGTGTTCAAATATATCTCCCTGGGACTCCCACAATTGCCCTATACTTTTTTATTGCCCGGCTGCGTATCCAGCGTGGTTGGTCCTTGCGTAGTAGTTGTTAACACGTCGGACTAGAAAGCCGAAATCGTTGGGCTCAATTGCCGCCAAGGGCATATTTATATATCTGTATTTCACTTATACACCGAACGCATTTCAGTTCATTTTTAGCTGTGTATTCTATTATCCAACAATAAAACCTTAATAGTTTTCACTTTTTATTTTATTTTAGTGGATTGTTCAAATTCATAACCAGTTCAAGAAACTAATTGCTTCGCTAGCAACAAAATATTGTAAAAACAGGAAAAATAAATGTGGCATTCCCGAATCTCAACGAAAAAGGTATGTCGTCATGTCGCTCCGAGGAAACGAGTTGAAGTGCGTTCGAGAGAATGAGGGGAGATTTAACGGACGATCGGGGGGATGAGACGAGAGAGTAAAGATGCAAAATGTTCGTTCGAACCTCGTTTGCTCTGAGTTTTCGAGTAAAATTAGAGACTGCCTTGCAGTCTATTTTTTGTTTGTTTGCCATCTTCCTTTTATAGGAAGATTAGTAAAATGTATGTATGTTTTGTATTTAAAAAGCTCGCTGCACAGGCGATTACGATGTGTCGTTGGGCAAGGCACGTCACTCTCTCAGTGCCTCGTCTTCTCGGATAAGGACGTAAAGCCGGAGGTCTGATCCCGCCTGCTTTCAATTTGTTATTTTCTTTTTACTGAGGTAGAAAAACCGGAGAACCCTAAGAAAACACCCTCGTGGTATGAGAGAAATGTTCACTTATACCCAGGTCACAGTGGTGAACGTCCAGCGCTGTCACCACTAGCCCACGCATGCCAACCATTAATCCGTGGAGAGAGATTTGCGCGACAACACAAACTGCGCATGCGTAGGGGACTTGAAGATTAATTCATCGATGTATTTGTTCCAGGCGAGCCGTCGTCAGTGATCCAGTCTACACTGCGGACAAGGTTCATCTTCTTCCTGGATATCCTAAAGAGAACGGTACAGATCTCCTAGTGACATTTTATGTGCTCAACCCATCGAGTATTGGAGCTGCGCCCGCGATACCTGTGCTCGTGGTAATGGAAATATTGAACAACAACAGGGCACAGTTACAGGTATTGGTCCGTGATAGTTATTATCATTGTCGTCATCATCATCATCATCATCATCATCATCTTCACAACATTGTTATCATAATTATCATCAACATCATAACAATGTTCAGTTTTTATTGTGCGTAAGTTATGGAGGATACACAGCTCCACAAACGATTTAATTTGTGTATTTATTAGCCTGCATTGCAAGCGTTTCTTTTGGGGGGAACGGGTTTAAGGGGGGAAGTTACTTGATTTTTTGTACTCGTCTTAGGTTTCGCGCGGCCATATCGGTAACACAGCTATCCCAAAACAACCAAAATACAACTTTCCCCCGTTCCCCCCAAAAGAAACGCTTGCTACGCAGGCTATGTATTTATTTGTTATTATTATCATTAATATTGTCTCTAGGTTGCAATAGGCAATAGAACCATTGGTGAAATAGAGAGGCTGTTCGGACCAGATACAACAACACCACCACCGACGACAACAACATCAACAACACCAACACCAACAACTGCATCACCTACGTCACCTACGTCACAGTCTTCTGAGACCTGGAAATGGATTGTGATTGGTTGTTGCTGTGCTGTGTTTGTATTGATTGTCATCATTGTTGTTTTTATCCGGTAAGATTTTATATCATTGAAAATACTCTTTCTTTGTCTGTCTGTCTATCTGTCTGTCTGTCTCTTTGTTTGTCTGTCTGTCTATCTATGTCTGTCTTTGTCTGTCTGTCTCTTTGTTTGTCTGTCTGTCTATGTCTGTCTCTGTCTGTCTGTCTCTTTGTTTGTCTGTTTGTCTGTTTATTTCTTTGTTTGTTTGTCTATCAGTATATATATTTCTCTTTGTTTGTCTGGGTTTTTTTCTTTGTTTGACGTTTGTCTGCCTGTTTTTCTATCTATCCATATCAAAATCATTCCAAACGTTGACATGACATATGATATTGGTGACAATAACACCAGTGCAGTACTTGTACGCATGCTCTCTAAGGACCGGAAATAAGAGGGTGGATCGTGTAAAACATGTTCCTAGTCCACCAAGACGTTTCATTGAGGAATGTAGTGCTACAAAAGAACCACGAATGAAGCGAAAGCAACAACAAAAAAAGATAATTTTATTTATAATGTTGAGATTGTTGAAGTTTTGCAATAGGTGGGCGTAAAGTCTGGGTGACGTATTTTGTTATGATTTTGTCAAACTACCATTGTTATTAGAACAAAGAAAATTAATCAAAATCTATTGTTAAAATTAGCTTCACAATACCAACACTTGTTAACACTACGTTAACCTATAGACGATCAAAGGGAGAAATACCAGATGTTGTAGTTTAGCACAAATTTGACGTATCAAAAACCTCACAAATGTCTACTTATAATATATCAAAATAAAGATGGCTCATTCAAGAGCTCATTCATTTCGCGGTAATAGAATAATTCAAGCGTGGGGACTGAAGCAAGAACCAGTTATTCGCTGATAGCTATAGGTAGTCAATAATAGATTAACGCCTTGTTAAATCGGCTCCAAACCGTAGTCGGAAAACACATTTTTGACGTATCAAAAAACGCCTCAAACCCTTTCATATTACTACTAGTCATAGCTTACATCATGCTGTACTTATATCCATTGGTAATGGCAAGGCAAATTTACTGAAATTCACGAGAGAGCGGAAACAGTCGAAAAATTCGTGTATTTTCGAGCTCGATATACCACCTTCGTACCGTATGGCATTTGTCACCAATGACTTTATGATATGTATATGTATGTTTGTTTGTTTGTTTGTTTGTTTGCTTGCTTGCTTGCTTGCTTGCTTGCTTGCTTGCTTGCTTGCTTGCTTGCTTGCTTGCTTGCTTGCTTGCTTGGTAGGTTGGTTGGTTGGTTGGTTGGTTGGTTGGTTGGTTGGTTGGTTGGTTGGTTGGTTGGTTGGTTGGTTGGTTGGTTGGTTGGTTGGTTGGTTGGTTGGTTGGTTGGTTGGTTGGTTGGTTGGTTGGTTGGTTGGTTGGTTGGTTGGTTGGTTGGTTGGTTGGTTGGTTGGTTGGTTGGTTGGTTGGTTGGTTGGTTGGTTGGTTGGTTGGTTGGTTGGTTGGTTGGTTGGTTGGTTGGTTGGTTGGTTGGTTGGTTGGTTGGTTGGTTGGTTGGTTGGTTGGTTGGTTGGTTGGTTGGTTGGTTGGTTGGTTGGTTGGTTGGTTGGTTGGTTGGTTGGTTGGTTGGTTGGTTGGTTGGTTGGTTGGTTGGTTGGTTGGTTGGTTGGTTGGTTGGTTGGTTGGTTGGTTGGTTGGTTGGTTGGTTGGTTGGTTGGTTGGTTGGTTGGTTGGTTGGTTGGTTGGTTGGTTGGTTGGTTGGTTGGTTGGTTGGTTGGTTGGTTGGTTGGTTGGTTGGTTGGTTGGTTGGTTGGTTGGTTGGTTGGTTGGTTGGTTGGTTGGTTGGTTGGTTGGTTGGTTGGTTGGTTGGTTGGTTGGTTGGTTGGTTGGTTGGTTGGTTGGTTGGTTGGTTGGTTGGTTGGTTGGTTGGTTGGTTGGTTGGTTGGTTGGTTGGTTGGTTGGTTGGTTGGTTGGTTGGTTGGTTGGTTGGTTGGTTGGTTGGTTGGTTGGTTGGTTGGTTGGTTGGTTGGTTGGTTGGTTGGTTGGTTGGTTGGTTGGTTGGTTGGTTGGTTGGTTGGTTGGTTGGTTGGTTGGTTGGTTGGTTGGTTGGTTGGTTGGTTGGTTGGTTGGTTGGTTGGTTGGTTGGTTGGTTGGTTGGTTGGTTGGTTGGTTGGTTGGTTGGTTGGTTGGTTGGTTGGTTGGTTGGTTGGTTGGTTGGTTGGTTGGTTGGTTGGTTGGTTGGTTGGTTGGTTGGTTGGTTGGTTGGTTGGTTGGTTGGTTGGTTGGTTGGTTGGTTGGTTGGTTGGTTGGTTGGTTGGTTGGTTGGTTGGTTGGTTGGTTGGTTGGTTGGTTGGTTGGTTGGTTGGTTGGTTGGTTGGTTGGTTGGTTGGTTGGTTGGTTGGTTGGTTGGTTGGTTGGTTGGTTGGTTGGTTGGTTGGTTGGTTGGTTGGTTGGTTGGTTGGTTGGTTGGTTGGTTGGTTGGTTGGTTGGTTGGTTGGTTGGTTGGTTGGTTTCTTTGTTGGTTGGTTTCTTTGTTGGTTGGTTTCTTTGTTGGTTGGTTTCTTTGTTGGTTGGTTTCTTTGTTGGTTGGTTTCTTTGTTGGTTGGTTTCTTTGTTGGTTGGTTTCTTTGTTTCTTTGTTTCTTTGTCTTTCTGCTGCTCTATTTGTTTGTCACTTATCAGTGTTATCTTTATACCCAGCAAACAAAAGAATGACAAAAGAACACAAGTTGCTGTGGGTGATCCCAACCAGGCCTACCAAAATGACGAGGTTGAGATGGAAAAGGTCAAAAGGAGCTACAACACTTAATTGTAGCACACTTTGAATCATGCAGAACGGGAAAGCGCCTTTATAATATCCTTCAAAACAATTTGAGCCGAATTGAGTCAGCGATGTTGTTATTAATACTGAAGTTCCATTCTACTTTTAGCTTATGATTTAGTAATTAATAACAGCATCTCAATTCGGCTCAGATGATTTTGAATGATTTTATATAGTGCCTTCAACCAAAAGTTAACATGATATTGCAACGTTTTCGTGTAACCCCCCTTTACCATCCAAATGAGTATATGAATGAATGAGGTGTGTAGCTATATGCTTCAGTGAATCGCGCATATGTGTAAAGTAACATGCTAATGATGTGTGTATGTAGCTCATATGCTTTTATTTTACCTTGAGCCACAAGCCACTGTGAAAATCATTTATATCAAAAAGTGGTTTCGACGCATTTATTTTGATTAATTTAAGCGGAGAGCGCGACTCACTGAAGCATATGCATACATGCACACCTCATTAGCAACACATATGCTCATTTGCATGTTAAAAATGAATTATACGAAAACGTTCTATTATACGCACTTAAGACTAACATTAATTTGGCAAGCTGAGATAAATTACTGTATAATAGCGACAAGTCAGAAAAACGTCAAAGCATGCGCTGTCTTCCGCTTGCAAATTTAAGAACTGCTCGTCAAAACATTGCGTCTCGATCTCTTGGGCTGCAGTTTTGCTTATTGTGGAATACGTACACAGCATCAGCCCAATCAAAAAACGCGTTATATCGCAATTTTATACAGCATATGGTATAGACCAATCAAATGACGCTTTATATCGCAAGTGTTTATATCACATGATATAGACCAAACAAATAAGGCGTTTTAGTATATACCAAATCAGTGGATAGCGAATTTCGCCGCGAATTTGATTGGTTCCCGTAACTCGGAATATCCTTTGGACAAATGGCGTCTCGTTTCGCGACAGTGTCAGAAGAAGAAATTTTAGCGATAAATGAACTTTTATCCTACTGGTATATACTAAAACAACTATCCCCCTCAGAGTCGGTTCGTAGTGATTGATTTATATATCCACCATGCCACTATTCACCACCCCTTCGGAGGATAGTTGCATAATATCGCCATTATATACTGCACATGAGATATAGACCAATTTTGAATGTGCGTTATAACACAAACATTTTTAGCAAGGCATATAAGCAATAAAACCTCTTTGGCTAATCCAAGGCAGTGTTACAATAACAAGCTTTTATTGCACTTTTTTAACAAAAGCTGCGTACAAGAGTGTGTTATGCTCACATTTAAAATCAATAAAAATATTCACACGTTATATGAAGATTTATTTTAGATTTGTCAAAAATATTAGTACCGCTAATTGAAAAAACGTTGTTTTACGGGTTAATGAAAACCACTCTATACCCGTCAAACAAGTAGTACTAATTAGTACTAAATAGTGCTAATTAAACAATAGAAAACAATAGAATTAGCATCAAATATCACTGTTTAGTACTATTTATGTTGCACGCTTTTAATGTTTGTACTCTAGCAACAAATAGGAGATAGTTAGTGCTTAGTTAGGCAAGACATAGGAATTCAGTGAGGCATGACAGGAGCACGGGCTTTTTCTAGATCAACGGCTCAGTGCGCAAAAGAATGTGTTTCTGACGTTTAATGAGTTAAAAATGAAGACACAAGACAATAAATCAAGACGCAGACACAACTATAACTAAAATAAATACCCAATACATAAATGAACTAGTATTTGCTAACACTTTTATTTCTTTTGAGCTAAAAATCAAGACACAAGACGCATCTAAAACTAAAATCAAGACACAAACACAGTGAATTCGAATTAACAACACAGCACGCAAATGAAATTGTTTGTTATCCATTTATTCTTTTATGGTCGAAAAACCAAGACACAAGACACATCCAAAACTAAAATCAAGACACAGACACAGACACAGACACAGTGAATTCGAATTAACAACACAGCACGCAAATGAAATTGTTTGTTATCCATTTATTTTTTTATGGGCGAAAAAACAAGAAACAAGACACATCTAAAACTAAAATCAAGACACAAACAAAGTGAATTAACAACACGGCACGCAAATGAAATTGTTTGCTATCCATTTTATTGTTTCAAAAACATGTAGCTAGAAATCAAGATGCATGCAAGAAACATTTATAAAAATCCAAATCAAGAAAAAAAAACACACCTTGTTCTCCGTTTTATTGTTTCAACTTGCGCGCAGCAAATAATGAATACACAAGACGGAATTTTAACTCGAGAACTCAATCAAAGCTAGAAAAAAATGAACCAAAACGACAAGGAAAAACCTACCAAATAATGAGATGAAACAAACTCTGTGTTTTCTTCTGAAAAATACGTCTCAAATGATGCAGTTTTTTCCACGTGTGCCCCAGTCGTCGCAAGCTAAAATGAAATGTGTCTCAGCATGTAGAGATTTTGTCTGCGTATGCGTTTGTTTTGATGCTAAAATTCCTTTTCACGTCGAATGAAAGAATTTTATGCTGACATGGAACATTTGGTTTGCAATCTCATCTTTCACAATTATGTTCATGAACCGAATTACTGAGATATCAAATGTTGATCGTCTACTAGTGCGCTGTAGTTAATTATTTCAATCGAACAAACTCTAGCCTCCTATGCAGCCGCTCCTTTGTATCGTCACGCAAAACGAGTCTTCCCAAGACCAAGCCTCCTCCTTGTTTCGTGAGATCATGAATGACACAAATCATAAACTTTATAACCTTCTGCCAACACTCAACGAGAGTACAGCAAACACAAGAAACAAAAGACATTTCCGTCTTCCAAGATGCAAAACTAATAGGCACAAGAACACTTTTATTGTACATAACAGTTTTAATTTTTATTAAGACTTTTATACAAATCCTTTTATTATCTATTTGAAAATATTATTGATATATCTATATATAGTCCATTACATTAAATTTTAATTATATATTAATTTGTAAAATATTTCATATTTCAGCCGGCCCGGGGACTGCTAGGATTTATTATAATAAAGCTATCTATCTAGAAATATCTAAACCTCAAATATCATCAGAACTCTTTCCGCTATTAAAACACAAAGGAAGCAGTTTAATAGATCTTTCTATGGGTAATGTTCTCGAAGTTAAATTCATGCACTCAATAATTAGATTTATTGAAATACACTGCACTCATGGCTAACATCCTTGGCATCAATTTACATGTTATTGACAGTAGTGTGCAATTTTCTATCAAAGCTTTTGATTGGTTCTTTGAACACTCACTAAAACAATGGGAAAGGAATGTTCTGCTCAAGTAAGCAGACGCTCCGTGGGGAGACTCGTATTGCGTGACGATACAAAGGAGCGGCTGCATAGGAGACTAAACAAACTCCGGATGGCCGGAAAAATATCACACTTCAAAGTCCGACCAAAGTGAAAAGAAAGACCAGAACTGCGTACTTTCAAGTAGCATGTTGGACGATAAACCAATGTGCAGGTCAAAACTTTTCGTAGAAGTTATAACCAACACGCCACTTTGTGCATTGCATTATATTAGGAGACATTAGACGCCTTAGATCGTCAAGTAAACCGGCGTGTTGATGTCAATATCAGCAATATTGAGTGCGAACTTCTCGCAATTCATCATAGAATCTCATACTTCATTATTTTAAAGCGCGCTGATTGGCTGAGAACAAAACCGGATGCGAGGGTATTTAGCGTGGAATACCCTCTCATCCGGTTTCTGAATCGCATGGCGGGAACGGCGGAACACGCGCGTCTGGTTTTTGAAGCTTAAATTGAAGAAATGAGATTCAAGGAAAATAGTAACGTAAAGCGTTTTCACGAATCACAGTTTTAGAACTCGCGATGTTAACTCTGTTGTTTCTACTAGGCAACGTTTTGCGCTTGTTAGACAGATAATCGATATTTACTGAATCTAACAGATATACAAAAAATAACACTGCTAGCAATAAACCTTTCAGTTTACACAACTATGAAAAGCTTTTACGTTTTCATGGATCACTGACTCGTGAAGTCACGACAATGAAAATCTGTAAATCACGGGTCACGGGCGAAGATGATTTCACGGATCACGGCTTAAATTTTTTGCTTTAATTTCACGAATCACAAGCCAAATTTAGGGTGAATCACGGATCACGGAAAACCTCTTTCCCATCCTGTGTATGGGATATATTTCATACAGATCGGATGGGAATGTTGTATATACCAGAAGATAGTGCTTATTAAAGTCCAACGTCAGATCTTTCATATTGTACAAAAGATAAAATGAAATCTGGTTGAGAAAATTCAAGTTAAAACTTATGCAAATCAGGACGATTTTGTATCTAAAATACAACCTTCGTCACGGACGTGATTTCTGTTGTAAAATTCTCAAGAATTATTAAAGAATTTTGAGCATCTATTTCAATACTCTTTCCGATTCATTTATTTCATTTCATTTTGAATCTGATGTAGAGGACTTATTGGACTACTGCATGTAAACCAGCAGTTTACAATCATGAGTGTGGTTGGTGAATGCCTCCGAGGTCTGACTGTTGTATATAGGGAGACAATCCCCTTCTCTTTGCTAACAGGACAACAGGATCTTTGCTAACAGACGGGACCTGCAACGTCCATATCCGAGAAGACGAGGTATTGAGAGAGTGAAGTGTTTTTAATTCATTTCCTTCTTCAAAAACAGCTCTGACAATTCTTGCGAAATCTTTTAAAAAGCCTTTATTAAAATAATATGAAAATAGCTATATATATATCATTTGCTATGAAAGCGTCAATACATAACATCCATCAGTTCAAATGGCGCTTCTTATTTTAATAAAAATAAAAGTAAATATGACTTATTGTAAATCACTCAATTAAACATTTTTCATTCTTTTACGAATTAAAAGAAGAAATGAATTCATATATGTCTTCTTGATACAACGATTTGTTTAAAAGAACAATTCTGAATACCTCCCTAATGTAAAAATAAGCCAGTTATTGGCCTTCAGATGGCGGATGTATAATTCCTCGCTTAAGGCCGATAACGCTTACATTTTTACAAACCTTCACTGAGATCTCTAGAGAATCTTAAAGTATTTGTAGGCCTGGGCTGTCTGTGTGTTGCCCACTACTAATTGCTTTCCTTTCAAATACCAGCAAGAGATATTTTTATCAACAATAAATATTTTGCTTTCCCGTCCTATGATTAGTTGTATGTAATATCAACGACCTGCGCGAAAAAGAACAACATTGTTACTAGAACATATCCAAAACATTTTGACCGAAGGACTTCAAGTTGTAATACGCTGTAAATATGTGTAATATATGGCTTTTGTGTTTTAGTATTTTACTGGTATATTTTAGTGTTGTCAAATGTCAACTTTTTGAGTACAGTGATAGATTTAGTCATCGGAAAACGAAAATTCCTAATGCAATTGATGTAATGTTTCCGTCAAGTACAAGAAAACCATGTCCGCGTTGTCGTAAGTACAATCCTGATTATATTGGTGTCTTACTTGATTATATGTTTTAGCTTGGCTGGCTTGTTACTGCAAATATATAGTTTTTTTTGTTTTAAAGGTTTATTCTAATGTTGCCTTTTTGTATTTGTTGTCTAGCTTATAAAAAGGGTCCAACATCACCAGGTACATCAAACATTACCTATTTTATTATCATTATACGAATAAATGATATGATTGGATGTCTATATATATATGAACGAATTGATCAGTCAATGTAAAAGTTTCTTTTCTCAACAGTTTGTGAAGCAGCAGTTGACCTCGGGTTTCTTGTAGAATCCTCGACCAGTCTTGGTCGCGTGGGGCCTGGAAATCGTCGTCGTTTGATTCATTTTGTAGGATTAATTGCGCGTAAATTCAAACTTTCCAAACAAGGAGCTCGTGTTGGACTTGTAGCTTTTTCTTCTACACCGACGTTACTTTTCGACATGACAGAGTAAGTGATTTGCTTTCAGTTAATAAATCCATTGTTTTTTAACTCCTACATTTTCTATCGCTTTTTGATTGGTTCACCACTTTTCCCGCTTCATTATATATACTTGGTATTTCACTTAGTCTACAGTATGTGTGTACAAATCCGGACAGTGTGCAAATCCGGACACTTTGGCATTTAAGCGTTAAAAAAGAGATCGAATTTGTTTAAAAATGAATTAAGCATTTGTATGTATTCTATTGTTTAAGAAGTTTTTGTGACAATCGAGATATTTTCAGCTAGGAAAAAGAGCGATTTGTCATCGCATGTGAATATGCAAATTCGAAATAAGTCAGTTTTTAACGCGCTCCGAATTACATGTTAAACTTAAAATGGTGATTTTTCTGCAGATTCAAATGATAACGCCAAAATAATTAGTACGTTTTCAATTGCAAACAATGTTTTATCTTGTGTGAAAAGAAGAGCTTTTAATAGTTTTAAATAAGTGTAGGAGACGGTTTTAGAAATACTGCTAAAATCCACTAAGGTATGTGCAATTCCGGACGATAAAATATACAAGATTAGCAATCACCCGTAACTTTGAATTGTAGGTTAAAATGTCGCTTAAAAATATACAATTCAACTGCAGGTTGATTTTGCAAACAAAAGTTATCTTTTGGATAGTTTAATCACCATGCACTATTCATTTATAGGACATTTATATTCATTTGCAGAATCCAGCACACGAAAGCAATTACTCATGTGTGAAATACTTTAGTGCTCAAACGTATTAATCAAGCAACGTAACTCATGATTTAATTAACACAAATTTATGCTTTAATCTCAAATTTAACTGTGGAAATGGAAAATCTATCGTGAGAATTCGAAAATTAGGAAATAACTTCAAAGAATTGATTAAACAGAACCTACTTTAATAGTGTCCGGCTTTGCACACAACTGTCCGGAATTTCACCACTCAAACTACTTTACAAATATATCCATAACATTTTTAAAAATCACTAAAATTGACCAATACTTTATACAAATCTTTATTAGATATTACCTCATCTCCAGGGAAAACATATTTCCTAAACAATGCATTTAACGAATGATATGACAATTTATTTAAAAACCGTCCGGAATTGCACACACATACTGTACTCTTTTACTCCAACGAAGGGCTAAAACTCGAAACGTCAGTAAAGTTATAATATTCCAACGGATTGAAATTGGAGCTATACATTTACTAAAGGTATACCAAACCAGATTTAGATGTGACTTTTGAAAGTATACCGCATAAAACGACAGTAATAAAGAATTAATACATTTGTACACATGTATGAAGTACTTTTGTAGCTCAAAAATATAGAATATACAACACAAAGAAGAGTAGAACAGAAGAGGGTAATGACGTTTTGCATTTTCTTCCGAGTGTATTTGACAATCCAGGAAAAATTTAGCCAGTCTGCGGGGAAAGAAAAAAGAAAAGACCGGCAACGCAGGCTATAGTGGGTGGCATGAGTGGCCTAGCGGCCACTGCAAGCTGGGTTCGATTCCCGGCTCGGGCGACAAGTGAATAGAGTTTGTTTGATGTGTTGTTCTCTCTCATGCCACGAGGGTTTTTCTCCGGGTTATCCGGTTTTCCTCCCTCCGCCAAAATCAACATGTGAGCAGAGTTGTGTGTTGTAAATATGGAATGTAGTGGTAGTGAGTGTGAGTGAACCTCGCGGAAGAGCCCCGCCGGGGAGTGATAGTTGTACAAATAGTTTTTATAGTTTTTTTTTAGGGAAGATCAAGGTCGTTGCTAGGCCACTTGAAAACACACAGTTATTATTAACCATTTTTATTGTTAAACAGCTCAGCCAATCAGCTTACCTAGAATTATATATATAGCTTTCCAGAATTTTGCACTGCAGCAACACGTTTTAGACCTATATCCAACATAAAATTTATCTCAAACGTTGAGAAATTCGTTGCCAATCAATTGATAGAGTAGGCTCAGATTTCAGCCGTTGGGGTTTCGTGCGCCCGCGATACTCTCCCCACTAACGGCTGGGCGCATCGGCTTCGAAACGTGTCGCGCATGTCCGTGACGTAATTATGCTAATAGCATAAAAAAACGGAAACGGAAATAAAATTTGTTGAAATGTAAGCTAATGTAAATAAACTTTCCAACGGCCTGATTGTCAAAAAGTCTTTTATTAAAATTTGAATTCGAATTCAATTCGAAACAACTCTTAGCAAAACCTGCATATCATTTAGCAATTCCATCGGGTATGTTATTTGTCATAAGAACGATCGAGACAAATCAGCGCAAAAGCTATTTCAATGGTAAACGTTTTGTTTATTCCAAGTATATAGTCCATTTTTATAGGATTTTGAGAATAATCAAACAATAAAGAAGAAAATTACAGCTAGAGTCGTTTCGATACACATTGTTGACTCGTTAAGAGAGCCTCTTGAGTATATGTTACAACCGCGAATAATAAACCAGTTTTAATTTTGAAAGTAAACATTTTTGATTTAAATGTAGTTATTCTAAGAATATAGCTGTGTATTTTAGGTTTATTGAGAAAAAAAATCAAGTAATAAAGACGATAATTACGAGTTTCGATACAAATGACAACTTACAATCACCGCCGTAATTTAAAATGAAAACTTCGTAGTTGTTTAGCATATTACTGATTCGCCATCCTCTTCTTGGCCTATCAAGGCAGTCTTAATGTCTTTGAATGTTAAGAAGTTCTCTTGGTCTCTCATGAGAGAAACCAGAGGTAAAATAACCAAAACAATGGATCCGCTCGACCCTTCCATAGTCGAAAACAAGCGGCGCTGTTTGGAAAATCAATGATTTTCCTGAGCCAGTCAGTAGATAAACAAAAACATCTTTGCCTTTTACTTATTCCTTCGTTGAATATCCTTAGATTTCTCGAAACCAAACGATTTCAAAGCATTTGAACAAGCACTTTCGAAGTCACTCTTATCCGCCATAATGTTCACGATGAATTTTAATTTATTAATATTATGCCCCTCGATTTTCGAGGGGCAAATCGCTGATTGGCTGAGAAAAACAATGCCAAGCCGATGCGCCCAGCCGTTAGTGGGGAGAGTATCGCGGGCGCACGAAACCCCAACGGCTGAAATCTGAGCCTATTGATAGAGCATCTCAAGCAAACGTTCCAATCTGCATAAAAAGACATCATAGTGTTGAAACTGCCAGTAAAACCCTGCTACACGATGATATACTATATGATATAGACGTTCTGTTATTCTTGTTTTGGCTAGATCTTCCCGCGGCTTTTGACACTGTCAATCATGAAATTTTATTAAATAGGATGTCTTTGGCGTTAATGGGCTTGCTCTTAAATGGTTTGAATCCCATCTGTGCGATAGGCTATCGCGTGTTAGTGTTCATGCTGGCATTACTTGTTATTTTCAATGTGGCGTGCCTCAAGGTTCTGTTTTGGGACCCATATTACTTTCATTTATATGCTGATGATACCCAGCTATACATTACACTCGCGTCATCTTCACTAGCTGAATTGGAGGTTGCTAAACTTGAGTGCAGCTGATAATTGGATGACAGTTACAGCGGCTAAGGTTGCTAAACTTGAGTGCAGCTGATAATTGGATCGATGACGTCAGTTAAAGCGGCTAAAAACCGTGTACACCTGAAATTATTTCAGGAATGCTTATTGCTCGTTAACCAATCAGGAACAACCCTGCCGCAAGGAGATTGGCTAAACTGATTTAAAGAAAAATTTCTACAATGAAACTGATTGGCAATGAATACATTCAACTCTCCGATGGGATTCTTTAATGATAACTGTATATCTCGAAGTTCTTAAATTATTTGATTTCCAGACAAATAAACAGTCTGTCTATATGTCGACCAATCATTGCTCAGTAAAACACTTGGGAAATGGTTACAAATGTCTCTTATGTGTTTAAGTAGGAATAAATAACCAGGCCATCGATAATTATATTGATATTTAAGTTTGTTCTATTTCGTTTACAATCAACCGAACTTGTTGAAATCAATAAACATTCCTGAAATATTGCCCACGGTTTCGTAGTCTTCCCCACAGCCGTGTTTAGCCTCGTCACGCAACGTTCCCTCGTCAGTGGGAAGGGACACAGGAAGCCCAACACTAATAACGACTGCGAGGGAGACTAACTGTTTTGTGATTCGCAATGTAACAATAACTGATAAAACTTTTAAAAGATTCTTGTACTCTCGGCAGCTCATAGACTACCTTTTGATTTTTGAAGAATTATCACCATATATAGGCCAAGAGCTTCTTAAAACATAACTGATTATAGGCAAATTCGGCTAAACCCAAGCCTTAATATACTTGAGATATTTCACTAACCATATATGCTATCTATCTAGGTTAGCCCTTGTGGTTATTAAAGATAGCCTATACCTAAGATCTGTAAAATCTATAAGAATGCATTGATTTGAATTAACCTCAATCACAACCCTGTCTAATAATGTTGTTTCTTTTGGAAAGGCGTGTAGGGAAAATAATCCAAGGTTTAAAAAGAGGAATAAGAAAGAAATATGACGATCCAAATGCAAACGCTGGAAGTGCTTTGAAATATGTACAAAATACTTTATTCAAGAACAGTAAAAGGTTTAATCGAGTACTCGTAGTCATCACTGATGGAAGGTAAGTAATTTTATGTTCATGGAATTATACCCCGGGTGATCCGGTGATCCCGGTGATCCGGGTGATCCGGGTGATCGCGGTGATTGTCCGGTGATCGTCCCGGTGATTGTGGTGCCTTAACGAAGAGGATTTCAAGGAGAGGACTTAAAGTGAGGAGGGTGAAGGCGATGCAATTTCAAGGAGAGGAGGTATATATGTGTGGGATGGTGGTGGAGTCAAAAGTTAAAAGGGAGGGGTGGTTGAATGCTAATGGTTCATTAGCATAAAATAATGGGCGGTGACGTCAAACAGTCCTATTGTTGTACTTAATCCCATGCCAGCTGGCCTAACAATAGCTGCCTTAACTTGCCCAAAACAACCTATTGTTCTCTCATAAAGGTGGACTTACAGTGACTCATTTTGTTATGTTTTTGCCAACCAACCATTAACGTTGAAACAAAATGGATGTTTGCTTGACTTTATTAAGCAAAAATTATTACAACAACAAAAATATTAAATGTCAATTACAATTTTTATCATCTACGAACACTTCTTCTTTCATAAATAGCTTGTTCAGCAAATACTTTCTTTGACTTATGGCTGATTCGGTTGCCTCTTCCCAACCGTAGTCTTCCACGTCAATTAGATTTCTTTGTGTAGCCATGATCTTCTTATAAGTAGGATCTCTCTTCAAATGATGAAACCATATCTGTTCCTCAAATAGGACCTCCCGGAGCTCTTTCCTGTAAGTGGTAATCAAGGCGTTATGCGCTTTTGCGTGTGCTACTTCATCACTATCCCCATTTTGCTTATAATTCTGCACCAGAGATCTCCATTCTTCCTTATGCCTTTCTATAGCTTTATCTTGCATTCTTTCCCAGACATCCATTTCTTCATCAAAATCCTCCTCATTACCCTCATGACTATCTTCAGAAGAAAGTGATTCATTATGATTCTCCTCAACACTTTCGCTATCACTTTGCAAACTTTCTAATTCATAATAGTTGGATTTTGACATGCTGCTGCTCCTAACTACTCTAAGGTCACTTCTCCAATGAAGAGATATCCAGGGTTAGCTTCTTTTATAGTGTAACTGTCATGGGATTATTATGGGATTAATTCAAATTATTTCATTTTCTGATTTACAAGGTTGTTTTCGCTGACCAGTGACAAATAAATGAAGATTAAAAAATAATGACCCTGACGCGACTCGAACACGCAACCTTCTGATCCGGAGTCAGACCAAATGGACATCGACCTCACGTCGTCCTGACATCGACCTGACATCGACCCTAATTTTACTAAATTTGTTGTGATTCGGGCCTTCTGTAGAATATGACACCAGTGTTCATAATGTTTCCTCGAATCAAACTCTTTATGACATCACAGTGGAGAGACTTGAAAAGGAACTCCATACGATTCCATGATGTAAGTGTACAAGAGTCGAATCGTTCTACCATTGCCATCTCCAAACGGATGAAGTTCTAAAAACTTGTAGACGAACCAAGCAGTTAAATGTAGTAGATCTCCTAAGCCCTTTCTATGGTCAGTTATACGAAAACAGTTTATAGTAAACCATCGATGATTATACTGATCAATCAATGTCTGCATTGTTTTATCCATATCACAGGTATTGGGATAACTGTGTATTTTTCCCTTAAACTCCACTAAGCGATCTCTAGCTTGTACTATACTCTCCAACCGTACAGAAGTGCCTTCGATGATTTATTAGTATCTTAATTGTGTAATTCTTGTATGACGTTGTTGTCTAGTAATCCAGCCTCGTCACATTGACTGAGTTTATGAAGATAATGGTACCCTTTCGCAAACCCCAATTCAAAGTGTCTTGATACAGTAACGTCTCGTCAGCTGATGTTTTTCCATGAATTATTTTGTCAAACAACTTCCCATCAACCATTCCTAAATTTTCTTGATAGATTGACCGACATACGTAACGCTTGAAAAGCTTCTTATTGGTTTTAGAATAAGTTCCTTGCAGTTGCAAAAAATCATTTATACCCTCAATAGCACATTTCATGCTACTTTGTTGTGATGATGGTGTTTGAAATGGTAAAAGATGTTGCTCCTTTGAAGCATTCATAATGAAATGAGGATTTTCAAACACGGAAACCTTTTAATACATAGAGTTTTAAAATTTTCTAATAAACTATGAGATATTTATTGATAAAACTTTTACTACTAATAAAGCAACCATTATTTCATATTTTATTTATATTCATATTTATTACTTTTCTTTTCCCCGTACAGTATATATGCAGTCTTTTTGTAATATTTGCTGAACAAAGTGAGTTTTTCCACTTTGTGTACATGTTGGACCAGCAACTAACAGTGAGAAGTTGTGGCGAAAATTGAAATCAGGATATGGCTTAGTGACTAGAGTAGGCTCTTTTTTACGTGATCGTTATGATCGTCGATATGATCGTTTTTTTCCTGGCACAAGAGGTTAATGTACTTGAAGACTTAACTTCATGATGTGATTGCTGGAAAGTGGGAACAGCTCTCAAGGTGCAAACAGTATGTTCATTCTGCCATGAGAAGGGGGCGATTGTAAGCCATTGTTTTCTCTCAATTCCGTGAAGATTGTGAACTTGCCGCAGTTGATCGGATAAGTATCGAAGATCGGGCTTGTGACAAACTGGACAGTTTCTTTTGTACTTGTAAGGCATGTTTACTGTCTGACGAATGAACTCCAAATGAAAGTGTAAGTTTTTTTGAATGACTTTTGTAGGTCGATGTCAGGTCGATGCTAATTTTTTTAATCTTCTTTTATTTGTCACTGGTCGACAGCGAAAACAACCTTGTAGAACAGAAAATGTAAACAAGCCTTTAAATGTTAAATCTTTTATTACACCTACGTGCGAGAACGTTGTCATACGAAAAAAGAACATTTGTATTTAGTGGAATAGGAATAAATTAAAAGTACAAAAGATGATCACTGAAGCTGAACTCTTTCTTTTGTAATTTTAATTTATTCTTAACACACTAAATACAAATGTTCTTTTTTCGTATGACAACGTTCTTGCAAGTAGGTGTATCTAGAAAAGTCACACAATACAACTTCATGCATTTATCTAACTTTGCAAATATTCATTAAACCTGTTGTTCAGTGGGTAGAGCGCGCGCTGTACATGCGAGGGGTCCCTGGTTCAATTCCCAGCACTGACTTGTATACTTCACAACACCGACTTATATGAGTGTTCGAGTCGGTGACGTCAACCGTCAGACTCCCAATCCACCCAAAAGCTGTTATTATTGTTCTTATAGGTGAGGGTTATTTGAGCTGAACTCGGTTCCTCATGCTTTCCGGTGGCCACAACAGAACACTCATAATACAACAAAAGCTTGTACAGTTCACGTGCTTGTTTTTCATGTAGTGGTAATGTGCCGGGATCCAACCGATATTGACCGAGGTAAAGTCATAAAACTCGTCGTACAATTCATTGTAATGGTCTTTCAAAATGCCTATGAAAAACTTTTCATACGTGAGTCGTGACGACGCCAGGACACGATCCTTTTCATCTAAAAATACCACAGAGACCACGCACCCCGACGTTTCGATGTCATGGTCGGTTCGATCCCAACGGCGAGTCTGCCCCTGACCCGATTTTGGGTTCGCCCTCACAAAGTCGATCAAACTCTGAAACTCCCTGTCGGCATGGATGACCTCCCGAGGCGGTTGCACAAGATGTCGGATCACGTCAATTATGTCTTCCGTCATGGTGAAGCTTTTGATTCTTCGGGCCCCGAGATGGCAGAAAAATCGACTCTCGTAACCTTCTTGGACAGGACGACCGAGAGAGTCCAGGAGTGGGTTCGTTCGCATGTTGTACACGATAACGTGAAAGTGGTCGCCAAAATGAGCCACGCCTTCCAAACTACTTACGTTGAGTGAGCTCTTAGCTTCACGACAATACTCTTCTATTCCCTCAAAGGGGGGAGACGGTAAAGCAGAAAAATGCAGGGCGCCGTGACATGTTCTCTCCTCGAAGTCTGACACAGCTGTATATTAGACTACGGTTGGGAAGAGGCAACCGAATCAGCCATAAGTCAAAGAAAGTATTTGCTGAACAAGCTATTTATGAAAGAAGACCATACTGCTTCAGATGCTAGCGAAAATGCTCAATAATCTATAGCAAACAGCATCGCCTTTAAGTAATTGTCGATCACCGCAATCACCGGATCACCCAGGGTATAATTCCATGCACATAAAACTACTAAGGCAAATCACTATTTGAAAAGGGTTAACACTAAAAAGGTAAATTCATATCGACTGCTTATTGTTAATCAGCGAAACGTCCATGCAAGACACGCTATAGCTTGTTCTTATCAGTTATCATCGACCCCTCATCAGCGTGAAGGAAACACGTGATAACATTTGGTCATCTACAATGCTTCACGGCCCTCCGTGTCAGCCCATACAGGCAGGCAGACTGAATCGTGACAAAAACAACTCATCATTCGAGCATTTCCTTGATCTTACATCTCTGAAATAGGAACGGTTTATTCGACTATTGTTCTTCGCTGCCAAACAATTTCCAGGTCCTACATATATTTCTAGTTTCTTTCAACAACGTATGTGTAAATATTATTTACAAGATGGGGGAAGCAATCTAGTGCAGCTTTCTTATAATAATCTTTTTTTTTTTCACAATTCCTTTACTTATAAGGTATCACATCTATGGAATCAGCTTCCTTCTTTTATAAAGCAATCTACTAAATAGTGAATTTCGCAAGAAGCTGAAGGCACTCGATTTTACCAGTCATTAACATTGTCCAACACTAAAAGAAATGTCATGTGACACTAAATACTAGCACATTAATTTTGAACATAGATTTTATACTACTTATTAACCGAGAGTGAGGTCATTACAGGGAAATCTCAGACCAAGGTCTTGACAGTACGGACCGAGCGCAGCGAGGTCCGTACAAAAAAGACCGAGGTCTGAGATTTCCCTGTAATGACCGAACGGACGAGGTTAATAAGTTATTTATTATATGGCTATTTTAAAAAGAGAGAGAAAGTAATATTTTTTTTGATATTTTACGACGCGCGTTGCTTTCAAATGGCTTCCCAGTAGTTTTACTGAAAAAGAGCGAGTTGTCAAACTAGATCAGAAACCGGTTTTAATTTCATTCAGCATTAGGTACGGCTGCCTCAACAAACTCACAGAAATTTTATTGACAAATTATTAGATTTACTGCTGCTTTCCTCATCATTTCAAATCAAATATCGTCTAAAGACAACGGGTTTTGCTTATATCTAAAACATCAAAGAATGTCAAGAAACAAAAGACAAGTTTTACAAAGGATTTTATAGCTGACACGAACAAGTGAACCACGATGGATGTTGAAACGAGTTGTATTAATTCGTCGGTCTTGTGGACGTTTGCATCAAGAAAAAAGCCTACTGAAGCTTATTTTTCGATAAATGATAAGAAACGATGTCACCGACAACTATTGAAGGAATTAATTTGTCTGTGTCGTACTTTATGAAGAAGATGAAAGTTGAAAGCACTAGGATCGCTGACAGGTCTTTGAATCAAGCAATTCGACCTTTTTCAAGATTGTTTTTAAACCTTTTGTATGCAGAAAAAGAAAGACATGAAAACTTCCTCACTTCAAGAACGTTGTTAACTTTGTTAACAAACTTATCGTGAGTTTTACAGCTTTTTAAAAGTGACTGAAAAGCAACGGCATATATCAACAAAAACAGCTCAACTCACCGCCGTGTTGTTTACCGAAAGAAAGATAAATTAAAACTAAAAGTATACTTTTCAACTATCATTGAGGTATGTGAACGAGCTTTATGTTCTTTAAAGAATTAAAAAAAACTTTTGTGTATTCTCACAACCTTTTGTGTATTCTCTCGTGAGTTTTTGTAATTATATTGATTTGATTCTCTCAACATTTGCTTGTCAAAATGTTTGCAAAAACAACCAATATGCTCGCCACTTAATTTTCTCTCAGTCGGTTTTTGTTTATTTTATCGCATTCTATCAATGTTTTGGTCAATTCATGATCGTACAAACGTTTCACCTGCTTTTTGCCATAACACAAATTTGAAAAAAAAAAAAAAAATGATTTCACGACGCCGGTCCAGAAAAATCTTGTATTGCCCGTGGTCGTTACAGGAAAATTACGGCCCTCTCGAGAGAGCCGATTAGCCAATCAGAGCGCGCGGAATTTTGATGCCATATAATAAATAATTCTTATTCCATGTTCACTGTTACATATTATACAGCGGAATAATTTCAACTACTGAAAACAAATAGACAAACAAAGAATCGCGTGTCACTTGTAGTGTTATATATTTTTACGTGGACAACGGTAATGACATTCACTCAGTAATCAACATGCAATATTTCATCAAATAATAACCAATGATTACACTACTAGGTCAAATGACAGTGTCAAAGAAGCTGTGAAATCCTTGAAAGACACAGGAGTTAAAATACTAGCTGTTGGTGTTGGTCGTTATTTTGATATCCACCAACTGAATGAGATGGCTTCCAGACCTGTTGATAGTCATGTTTTCACTGGCGATTTTAAAAAGTTAATCCACTTAAGAGAAGAAATAACCAAAATTATTTGCAATGGTAAGTAATAACGATAAATAACACTTGAACAAAGTCAGTTAAAAAACTATTCAGTTGTTAGTGTTAACCATTTGAAGGTTTTTGAAATGGAGTTGAAAATCTTCCCTATGCGTGCCCTTTAATAGGGATCTTTTAGGGGGGGGAGGGGGGGGGGGGGGTGCTTACTCCATTTGTCCAAGTGGTAGGGGTGATCGGCGTACCTTTACCTTAAAAATATTTTTCTGTGCGTACCTTTTAGGGTTCTGGCTCAAAAATCAGTTACGTAACATGATTTCATACCTGTAAGAGAATTTTTTACTTATTTGTTGCTTTGTTGGGGTAGAAATCGACAAGGCTTTATCAGTTGTTTTTATCTGTTCGTACCTTTTAGGGGTCGTTTTCAAAACCTCCGCCGATCACCCCTTCCACTCTGACAAAGGGAGTACTCCCCGGGGTTCTTACGCAAAAGTCAATTACGTAACATGACTCTGTACCTGTAAGGGTCAACTTTGCTTGGCTTTGTTACTAGAAATAAACTTAGCTGCCAAGAACATCGCACAGTCGTACCTGTCAGGGATAACGTAACTCGAGTTTTTACTTCCCTTGTATGAATATTTTAAATCGTTGTTCTTGTTTTCATTGCTTGTTGTTGCCTATGCCTAGCAGAAAGAAAAGCTGTATGAAATTTTCCAAACTTATGCGTGACATTTATATGTATTTCTATTTGTAATTATGTTAATTATTCATATTGTATTTTCTTTATTGTTATAATGTGTGTGAATAAAATTCAATTCAATTCAAATCAACACTATTTGCAGCAAATTCAAGGGCAACCTTTTTGAAATCATATAAACACAAATTACAGTTGACGTTAGTGTTTTGTATTTCAGGCGTTGGAGGCAACCTCCTATTACCATGCAAACGCCCTTGCCTTTGTAAAACAAGTTCAATAATGTCAACGTAACAAGACAACGTAGCAAGACAACGTTGCAAGACAACGTAGCAAGACAACGTAGCAAGACAACGTTGCAAGACAACGTAGCAAGACAACGTAGCAAGACAACGTAGCAAGACACTGTAGCAAGACAAAGTAACAAGACAACGTAACAAGACAACGTAGCAAGACAACGTAACAAGACAACGTAACGAGACAACGTAGCAAGACAACGTAGCAAGACAACGTAACAAGACAACGTAGCAAGACAACGTAACAAGACAACGTAACGAGACAACGTAGCAAGACAACGTAGCAAGACAACGTAACGAGACAACGTAGCAAGACAACGTAACAAGACAACATAGCAAGACAACGTAGCAAGACAACGTAACAAGACAACGTAACGAGACAACGTAACGAGACAACGTACAAGACAACGTAAAAAAAACTAACTAAAACTTACAGTAACATCAAACTTGCCATTAAATGACACGGTCGAGAGGGAATGGAAATGAGATTAAAAATAAACGATTTATTGTTAATAAACTCCATAGCCACTTCCAAATATATACATACATCATAATGTGAAATAGACATTTTACAAACATTAAATATCTATAGTAAAAATCCCGAATTTCTTATTCTAAGTTATTAATTATGTAATGCTGGGAACTTAATTAATATTAAAATCATTGGAGACTTAAAATAGTAATCAAGTTTTCTATTTCTTTTATAAAATACAAATTGAGCAAACGCGCGGGCCGTGTGCTCTCACAAAGCAAGTGCGTCAACCAATCAGAATGATTGATTTCAAATAGTTATTGTATTACTCCATTCTGATTGGACGAGAGGTGAACCGTTACTCTTAAATTCTACTCTGCAGCATACTAATTGACTTTTTTAATTCTTTATTAAGGTGTCTCCGAGTAGTTTTTTATTGACCATAATTCTCATTTTCATTTAGCGGATTGATAAACTTTTCCTGGCCTGATCAATTCATTTTTTATCATTATTCAGTTAAAAACCTCACTTGATGAAAACAAATAAACAAAGAATCATGTAAGTAGTTGTAGTTTTATCTCTATTTTACATGACTATATAGTGCATTCATTTCCATTTACGTATTTAAAGCTGCCGTAATCGTCGTCGAAATTCATCCAATAACATTGTTCGTTCTTTTAGGATACCTTTAAGAAGGCCTCTATTCTCAATTGCTCTTCGTGATAGATATGGTAAAACATCTTCTACTGGACCATATGGGACATACTTGTACACTGAGTAGCCCTCTTTACCTGAAACATTGATGAAACCCTTATGAACAACATTATTGATTAGCGACAGTGACTATATACCCTTTTAGGCCAGACATTTATCGGTCTTATTGTATAAAAATATATCAGGAAAAGAATATTGACATCAAACACACGGGTTTCATTTTAAAGCTTATATTACGAGCTTGCCCGTGAGATCTGTACGGGGAAATGTCAAAGCTCGGTCATGACAGAACGGACAGAGCACAGACTTAGGTCTGATATTTCCCAGATATCATTTTAAAATGAATGAATGAAAACACAAGCAAAGCAGGCTAAAACAAATGCAAATAAAAAGATGTATTCCTTTTTAACGAGTTGTTTTGCATTTGAGACATTTTAGAGGCATATAATAAAATGCATTAGTATACATGTGTTAATAGACAAAATGAAATATGGTGGCGACCTGGAGATGTCTGACTAGTCTCGTGCTCATGTTACAACACGATGGATTGCCCACATGCATGAGAGGTTAGCCAGTAACAATAGTTATTCAAATAGTGTATACATAGGATTAATTATTTTTAATTTATCACAAATATCTTATAAATTGTTGAATTATGTGTATGATGTCCTCAGACCGACAAGGTTATCATTATGTAGGTTTGCTATCATCATCTGTGTGCAAACGTGTCTATTTGAAAGTATGATGACTTTTCATCAAAAGTTATTACATTACACCTATTACTGACCAGAAAAGTCATCAATCAGTCATAAATCAATTATAACAATTACGTTCACAAAACGTACCTAAAGTAAAAGAAATGTGGTCGGACATGCCAAGCAGTTGGCCAAAGAATACACTTTTTGCATCCAAAGGAATTCCAAGTTGTTCCATTCTGGAAAGAAGAATAAAAGACAGGTGATGATAGAATAGTAACTAGTATATCAGTCTGGTTTGTGATAGAATACTATACTTACCTTTGTACAGCAAACTGTACTGATTGTTCATTATGTGATGCTACCATAACATTAGCGCGTCCTCTGGCTGTTTCTTCCAGTAATGCATTCAAAGTTCTATCAAAACATTCACTTGTAGCAGAATAGCTGGCGTGAATAGGGTCTTGATAGCCAAGTGTTGATGCTCGTACTCGTTCTTGTTCCATATAAGCTCCACGTACTAGTTTAGCAGCAAAACAAAAGCCTTCACGCCTTGCAAGTTCCATGTCAACTTGGGTTTGACGGTGGGCATCCTATGTACAAACACATCATATTTATCACCATCATTATTGATTTATCATATAAATGAGACTTGTTATTATTATTATAATATTATTAATATCATCATTATCATTATTTATAATCATCATCATTGTCATCATTGTCATTATTTATCACCATCATTGTCATTATTTATCATCATTGTCATTATTTATCATCATCATTGTCATTATTTATCATCATCATTGTCATTATTTATCATCATCATTGTCATTATTTATCATCATCATTGTCATTATTTATCACCATCATCATTGTCATTATTTATCACCATCATTGTCATTATTTATCATCATCATTGTCATTATTTATCATCATCATTGTCATTATTTATCACCATCATTGTCATTATTTATCACCATCATTGTCATTATTTATCACCATCATTGTCATTATTTATCATCATCATTGTCATTATTTATCATCATCATCATTGTCATTATTTATCATCATCACTGTCATTATTTATCATCATCATTGTCATTATTTATCATCATCATCATTGTCATTATTTATCACCATCATTGTCATTATTTATCACCATCATTGTCATTATTTATCATCATCATTGTCATTATTTATCACCATCATTGTCATTATTTATCATCATCATCATTGTCATTATTTATCACCATCATTGTCATTATTTATCACCATCATTGTCATTATTTATCATCATCATTGTCATTATTTATCATCATCATTGTCATTATTTATCATCATCATTGTCATTATTTATCATCATCATTGTCATTATTTATCACCATCATCATTGTCATTATTTATCACCATCATTGTCATTATTTATCATCATCATTGTCATTATTTATCATCATCATTGTCATTATTTATCACCATCATTGTCATTATTTATCATCATCATTGTCATTATTTATCACCATCATCATTGTCATTATTTATCACCATCATTGTCATTATTTATCATCATCATTGTCATTATTTATTATCATCATTGTCATTATTTATCACCATCATCATTGTCATTATTTATCACCATCATTGTCATTATTTATCATCATCATTGTCATTATTTATCACCATCATTGTCATTATTTATCACCATCATTGTCATTATCTATCATCATCATTGTCATTATTTATCACCATCATCATTGTCATTATTTATCATCATCATTGTCATTATTTATTATCATCATTGTCATTTTTTATCACCATCATTGTCATTATTTATTATCATCATATTTATCACTGTATTATTAACCTTTGTTCAGTATTCAGATTTATAGATTTCATTGGATATCATGAATTATTAGTTAGAAAGTATCTAAAATAGCATACCTTTAAGTAGCATTGATAAGTATTGAATACAATTGGCTTCTCTACATTGAATTCTCTTTGTAAATCTATTGTAAATCTTCTGATTGCAGGCTGGAAGTATGTTTGCTCTGCATCCACCATAAGTCGAACACCACTATTTTGTGCATGCTTTAAAAGTAACAAAATTCAGTTACACTTATTTCAATAAAGTTTGTCATCTAAAAGCTGGAAATTTTGACAGACTATTATATTCATTTGACTTTGAATGGATTTGAAATATTTGACCAGACGAGTTATAGATTTACTTTCTGTCAGCAAAAGGCTTTGCATGTCTTGCATAAAGTATCTGTCATGATGTACTGTGTTCCCAGCTTCGTATGCTTTTGTTGAAATATAGTCAATATATAATTAGATGACTTTGTTGGTATATACACTTAATTAACATCATAGAAGCTTAGAACAAAGGATTGTGGGAAGTATACACACTGATCATTCTACATGCTTATGCAATTAAACAGGTGTATGTAAAAATCTTATAATGTGTATGACACAGTCCGCCACATCCTTTTAAGAATGCTTTCATGTGACCTGGCAACACAGGAACCCCAAACATTACACAATCAAAAGAATGCCATCTTACCTCAGCTAGTTTTGATAGTCTGTTTCTCATATTTTGAATTTGTCTATGATCATCTGCATCAAGTACTGGTATAATTGGCTGCCCAGTTGCATCCTAAAAACAGACATAATAAATCACAAACATAGAATGTTCATAACCTTTATAAGTCCTTGAAGACAAAAATATGAAATAAAATAAACATATCCCTTTTCTAAAATCTCAATTTAGGGTTAGTGACTAATTGGGGAGACTCACACTAAGGGAGAGTTGGTGACGTACATACATCATTACAGAGAAAGTATAGAAGCTAAGATTGACAACATGATTATATTATAAAATATACCAGCCCTACTGATTGAACCAAAAATAGTCATTAATAAGGGTTGCAATTCATGATTTGAGAATGGTTTTAAAATGATGTGTAAAATAATAATAATAAATACTATCTTGTATCTAGTCTATTAAAAGCTGTAAAATGAAGACCATAATATCAAATAAGGAACTTACATCTCCCTGTGGTTTTGCAGTAAATAAATATGATAACTGTAATTGAGGCGTGAGAAATTCATGCCATTCAATAATATCAATATCCCTAAGACAAAAGCAAATCATGTTAGTTTGAGAATATTAGTACCCTGCCAATAACAGTAACAATTCTCATATTCCCAAAATATTAATATTCTGTTAATTCATTAATTTAAACAGGGTTTTTGTTTCTTTGTATAGATTGTATCATGTTTTTTTATGGATCAATAGAAGTTGCTTTCTTATAAATGGCCAAGGGATGAACATTTACATTAATATTAACAATAAAAGTTGGTGTTATATTCTCTTTAACAAGGATAAATAGCTCATAAATTATTGATAACTTTTTGAAGGAAAATATCTATATATTAATATACATATATATGGGTCATTCCACATGAGACATTGAAATAATGAAAATTTGACAACTTACATGTACATTAAAAAGCGTGCTCCAAAAAGAGAGTTAACTGACTAAGGTTCTCAATGTGATTTTACTGTAATATTATCTATTCTATGTGATATTTACTAAGAAAATTAGGCAATTTTCTTATATTTGACTTACTGAATTTGCCATTTGTAATGTCCGTCACGTTACTTGTAATGTCCGTCACGCTAAATATTCCCTAATTTTAAAAAATAAAAAAACAACTAAAAAATATAGGTCTTCAGTAAGAAAACTTAACCTATAACCAAATGCTAAAAAGCATTTGTTTGCTATAAACTTCTCACAATTCACAGGAATTTCACTTCTAATTTACCCAACTGGAATTAGTGGTAGTTTTAGCTGTAATGTCCGTCACGGTCCTTTTGGACAAAAAACTGACAAGTCGAAAATTATTTCTGAAAACTTTTTTCATGCAAATTGTAGACAAGGTTCTAAGACAGTTGTGTGAAAAAATAAATTGTAAGATAATGCAACTGTGTATGAAACACAAGCTTATTTAGGTCTGTGAATGTAATGTCCGTCACGGTGGAATGGCCCATATATGCATGCCAATTACCCAGATTTGTCTAAATCCATCAAATCAAAAATATGATTAGCCTCATCTTCATTGATGTGAACCTGAAATGGTATAAATATGTAGTATTAGAATGTGTCAAAAACTGGATTATAGTCACTTGCCAAAAGAGTATAATATAATATAGGCATTTTACAAAACAAGAAAGGTCCACTGGGACAAAAACAATACATGATAAAGCAATTTAATATTAATATTGATAATACCAATTTCATAATTGATCCGTCAACAACTAAAGTTGTGAGTACCAAAAAATAACTAAAAAAAAAAATGTTATAACTATATACAGGTAAAAGAGACTCCTGCTTGTTTTGTAAGTGGCTAATTTATTCATTGAATACCCCCAGTCTCCTGCTTGTTTTGTAAGTGGCTAATTTATGTATTGAATATCCCTATTAAGTCTCCTGCTTGTTTTGTAAGTGGCTAATTTATGCATTGAATACCCGGCCCAGTTTCCTGCTTGTTTTGTAAGTGGCTAATTTATGCATTGAATACCCCTAATTGATCCAGGCCTTCATAAAACTTGTCCTTGGCAATTGATAAACCAATCTTATTGTATTTTGTTGACCCTTGAGCAAGTTGATCAAAGAAGTACTGGGTTTGGATTAAGATCTCAGATACTTTTAGCTGAAATAAGAAATAAGTTAAATATAAATCTGTTGTTGGTATTTGGAGAATGATATTGATGATCACATTAGTGGTGATTAAAATAATAACAAGAGCAACATAGTAAAATGACATCACTATATAAGTTTGGTTAGCCTGACATCTTTTGAAATGGATTCCTAGCCTGTAGGACTGCTTAGGAATTCTTGTAACCTGGTGATCTGATCAGAGTGTGAAAATACCCATGTAAACAATTCCTTAAAATTCATATCAGTACCTGAAATTCTAAAAATGTTTTACTGTAATAACAGGTATATATATATTACTAGGGAATTCAGTGTTTCTTGTGTCTCCCCTCATTGCAGTGAGCGTAGTGTGTATTAGCCACTTTACTATCGAGCTTGGGGCCTGGGACGAGTGAGGTTCGCAAAGGCGTCTGGGATCATTACTCGGTACGCCTTCGTGTTTGATTACTGTAAACTACCTCACTAAACAATGATGCCAAACTATAACTGCTGCATTCCAAGTTGTTCTAATAGCCATCGAAACAAATCTCTTGCCTTTAAGTTTTACTGCATCCCTAAAGATCTAGAACTGCGAAAAAATAGGATATTTTGTTGAGGAATGATTCCTTAAAGGCTGACTCGCGAGTGACTCGTATCTGTTCAGACGTGGCGTCCAGTCGTTTCGATACTCCTTTCAAGGTCGATTCGATACATATCTATGTTGAAGTAAGCAACGTAAAATACCAAGTTATAAAGACATGTTATGATGATTTTCCTGGAATATTACGAAGTTTTGTGATAATATGCTAAAAAACTACGAAGTTTTCATTATAAATTACAGCGGTGATTGTAAGTTGTTATTTGTATCGAAACGCTTCTACTCGTAATTATCGTCTTTATTGCTTGATTTTTTCTCAATAAGCCTAAAATACACAATTAAACTGTATTCTTAGAATAACTACATTTAAGCTCAATAGGTTTACTTTTATACTAATTCAAAACTGGTTTATTATGCGTGGTTAATTATTAGACATTTACTCGGTTAACTTGTCACAGATATTAAACTAATTGTGTATCGAAACGACTCTACTTGACATGTATTAAATTATCGTTTTTATTGCTTGATTTTTTCTTAATAAACCTATAAAACACAACTATAATCTCATTCTTGCAAGACATTATTTTATTTATTGGAAAATTACGAAGTTTTGTGATAATATGCTAAACAACTACGAGGTTTTCATTATATATTAAGGCGGTGTATCGAAACGACATTACTTGATCGTCTTTATTGCTTGATTTTTTCTCAATTAACGTAAAATACACAGCTATATTCTTAGAATAAACGTCGTAAAACAGAAAAAGTACATTGGTCAATCGGTTTCATAAGCTTTGCACCGGGAATATCTTCTTCACCTCAGCGAAAACATCGTTTGTCAGCCATATTTACTATAATCAAACACGAAGGCGTACCGAATAACGATCCCAGACGCCTTTGCGTACCTCACTCGTCCCAGGCCCCAAACTCGATAGGAAAGTGGCTAATTGGTTTGATCTAGTCAGGGAGTGTGATCACTGCAAGGGTTTGTTACATCATCAGTGTTTCTATTGTCTCCCCTCGTTGCATGTTACTAGTGAGTGTACTAGTGTGTATTGGTTTAATCTAGTCAGGGAGTGTGATCACTGCCAGGGTTTGTTACATCATCAGTGTTTCTATTGTCTCCCCTCATTGCATGTTACTAGTGAGCGTGGTGTGTATTGGTTTGATCTAGTCAGGGAGTGTGATCACTGCAAGGGTTTGTTACATCATCAGTGTTTCTATTGTCTCCCCTCATTGCATAGTTTGACCTAGTCTGATGGTGAGGGTTAATTTATAGCCTTAATTGTTCTTTTACCTCCCATAATGCAAGAGAATGAGTTGTGCTAGGGTGCCCTTAGAGTCAGTATGGTCAATATGGCAACAGGTCCTTTACAATAATATATATGTCTGACTCAGCCAAATATTTACTTTTGTTTGATGATATGAGTATATTGTCAACATTACCATGTAAATATTTAATGTGGGTAACACTAAGAAGTACTAATACTGACAATAGATTATCAAGGCTATAAGATTGACTGAAGCTCAAAATAAAAATTATGACACCAAAAAGTTAGATAATGTCACAACAGATGTTCTTACCAAAAGTGCTGGTCGACCAAGAGCAGTTACTTTAATGGCAGCAAAACCATCATCTGATGCACCACTAGCTGCATCAATACACTGCATAAATGTCTGCAGTCTTTTATCACATTCTGGTTCACCAGTATAGAAGTATGTCCTTGCACTTACAACACCAACACGTCTGTCAGCAAACTCAACATGGGGCTTGTATTTTTGATTATCATCTTGTTCATCTTAAACAGGTATAGGAAACATGTAAATATCACAACAAATATAATTATGTTCATATCATATCATATTAAGCACTTAATGACTGGTCCCAGGGGAAACAGTTAGTTTTGTTTCCCGAGAATCTCAATGTTTCCCGAGGCTCCGGCCGAGGGAAACATTGAGATTCTCGGGAAACAAAACTAACCTATTTTCCGAGGGATCAGTCATTAAGTGTTTTATTATATACCCATTCATATTGTATATATTAAATCATTTATATAATAATAATGAAAGGCTTTGTGCCTCTGGTCGGACCAAGTAATTGGACCACTATGGCTGAGAGAAGCTCTTCCTCCTGACAAATGCATGTCTTGTTTCAAGGGGGGCGTATATAAGAGGATCTTACAATACAATAAACTTTATTGACACTCCCCAGATGGGATCGTCCGTTCAATTTACAAATAGATCCGCATGATCATCATTGGGAGGGTGCAATTCTGTCATTTGATAACAGAAATTGTTCAAATAAGTAGTAAGACTCTACACAGTATACCTGCAATTACAGCTGAATCTTCTGTAGATGATACCCTGAATAGTAACACAAATGAATTATCAAACTAAAATCTATATTTATGCATCTAAAAAATGCAGACTATTTAACAATTAGACCCGAAGCCCGAATGGGATACGGATCAATAGCCCACGAGGCCGAGTCTTCGAGGCCAAGTGGGCTATCGACCCGTAGCCCATGAGGGCGAGAGGTCTAATTGTTTTAGTATCCAACAACTTATAGGTCAAACTTTGCCATGTTTTGAAAGAAAAATAATATTTCAATCGTTTTATTTTGACAAAATGACAGATAATCGAAAGTGAAAATACCGAGCGCGCGCTCAATGACGTGTGACGGCAAGTGAAAATGTATTCAAAACACATCGAAATTCTCCACTGTTTTTCCGATTTTCTCCCTATATACTTTAATTTTAACGGCTGAAAATAGCATACTTTTAGTGTTAAAACTACTAAGCATTTTAGGAAGACGGAGGAATTAAGAAAAGTTCCAAGCTGAAAGTTTAAAAATCTGGCGTTCTCAATCGTGTGATGTCAAAATTAATTCACAAAACATCAAAATTATGTGCTTTTTTGTCATTTTATTGCTCGTATTTGTAATTTACGATTCAAAGAAAAGCATTATATTCAGTACTAAGCCGTTTTTGAAGAAATAGAAGAATCAAGAAACTTTTTCAATAGTTTACAAAACCGGCGCTTTCCCCAACCATGGGCTATCACCCAATAGCCCATGATTGAGTAGCCAATGAGAGCGCGCGATTTGTGATAGACCATAAGTTGTTGGATACTAAAAAGTATTATGAGCTAGCTTGTACAGCACCTATCATATTGTATTGAATGGTCTGAACCCAGGTGAATGAATGTTTATCGAAGTAACAATATTTGTCGAAGTAACAATATTTGTAATAGGATCATCTGGGTGGATGTAGCCCTCAGAAGGGCTGTTTTGATGTGACTGACGTTTCGACATCCTGTGCGGAAGTCATCTTCAGAGTCAAGTGAATAAAAAAGTCAGATTGAGTGATATTTATACTTCCACGCTAATTAATGGATGTTGCATCATTAGCGGCATCGGTCTTGTTGTGTGGCTGAACCGCTTGGGTGTCATTAGCGGCATAAGTCCCATTGTGTGGCGGTACTTTTTCGGCGGCGTTTTGATTGTCAAGTTTGTTTACCGGTTGTATGGTGTTGGAAGTGTAATAGATCTATTAATTGGTTGATGTTCTAACTTGGTAAACCAACTTTCAAGGACTAGTCTTTGCTTTCTGTTCCCACTAAAAGAAATACATTCACCAGAATCCCAGTTAATGGAATGGCCAGTCTTGGTATAATGCATGGCGATGTTGTTTCGATTGTCCTGTTGTTGAACTGCTTTCTGATGTTCCTGTTTTCTAGTATTAAACGATCTACCTGTTTCACCAATATATGTAGCCTTACAGTCATTGCATGCAATTTTATATATAGCACCGAATCGATCATTAGGACTGTCTTTGTCTTTAACCTTAGTCAGGATCTGACGTAGTGTAGATATGGGTTTATGAGCTACGCTGATGTTGTGTGGTTGTAAAATACGTGATATGATCTCTGACGTCCCTCTGATGTATGGTTGTAAAATATAGGATTGGGGCGAGGAAGACATGTCAATAAGACTTTCCCTATGATTTCTTGGTCTATGCATGTTGGTATTAATAAACTTATCGCTATAGTTATTCTTATGAAACACATTTTTTAGATGTTGATTCTCATTGTGTAAACTATCTGCTGAGTCACAAATGATTTGAGCACGCCTTGAAAGAGTTTTGATGGTCATAGCCTTATGAGATGTTGGGTTATATGATTATTGGTCAAGTAACCTGTCTGTATTAGTAGGCTTTCGGTATACAGTAGTATGTAAAGTATTGTTGTGGCGGCTAACTAGGCAGTCTAAGAATGGTATTTTACCGTTATCCTCAAGCTCTCTGGTAAACTGTATATGAGGGTTCTGATCGTTTAAGTGGTTATGAAAGGTGTCAATATCATCTGATGGTAAGGCAGTTATGGTATCATCTACATATCGAAACCAGAATGGTAAAGGCTGTTCATACGTTTCAAGGGCTTTTTGTTCGATTTTCTGCATCACAATCTCTGCGACAACCACAGAGACAGGAGAACCCACCCATAGCTGTGCCGTGAAGCTGTTTGTAATGTTTACCATTGAATTGAAAGAATGTAGATTCAAGGCATAATTTTAATAGAGCCATAATCTCACATGCTGGCATTGGAAGTGTAGTATCGGCAGTTGTGTTCTATCATAATTACACATGCAACCACCTACGTTCAAATGTCTTGTTGTAGATGTTGTAATTTATGTTTTAGACTAAAAGAAGATAAAGATGACTTCCGCTCAAGATGTAGAAATGATAAAAACCAAACAAACCAAACCCAGACAATCATTGAATCAGATAACACATCTGAAAACTCTGTTATTATAGACTGTGTCGGTGTTTGATATAAATGATACTAAAGGTAATATAATGAAATTTGTAACACCGTAAAAAAGTAGAAAACTTAAACTGGTTTTGTTGTGGTGTCCCCAACAGCTATAATTACGTATACAGTGGTCCCATGTGGATATATATACATTGTGTATATCAACTTACCCCATGGATTTTTCAACATCAGTCTCAGAAAGATCTTCTTCAACAGAGTAATCAAGTATAGCTCCAACTCCAAACTGGTTGAGTTTTTTAATTGTTGGTTTGATTGCTTCTTGGTCTTCCCCAGCGACAAAGTGACCATAGAATGACCCTTTCATTAACCAATTGAATAATCTTTTGCCAACCAGTTTTTGACCTAGTTTCATCAACTAAAATACACACAAAATAACAATTGTAAAAATTATCAATATGTTAAATAAAACAAAAACAATAGACAAAATGTTAGTTTATAAACAAGACATCAAACTTCGGGGCCACACTTCGATAACAGTAGTAATTTGACAATATTTTGAAAAAAATGTAATTTAATTATAATAATTAACTAAATGGTGCTTTTTAACTTTTTAAACTTTATTCAATATGAAAACTAGAGAAAAGAAATTACAACATTTCGTTGTCATTATAACAACATTATCAAGTGGCGATTTCTTTTCGCTAGTTTTCATATTAAATTGTATTAGTAAAGTTCTTCTAATTAAACTTTATTTATCTTCGGAATTTTATTACTGTAAAAAATTGATATATAAATACAATAAATATATAGCATATGTGCAGCCTGCATGGCTATAGTCAATTATCTTTCCCTAATCTGTAGGTTACAGCTACAATGCATTAATTGTTTTACAAAAAATATCAATTTATTGTCCACTTTCATTGTTTTCTTGCTGAACGTTGAAATAATTACAATTCATCTACATTGTAATTACTGGGAATCCCTACAATTTAAAGTGATATGATTGGCTGAGCAGTATAACAAAAGCAATGGTTGAAGGTATGCAGTGGACAGTTCTGTAAGATTTCAGGCAATTTGGGTGAGAATTAAGCAAGTTATACGTCAGCTATTTTTAAATTTGCTATGCCGGGAAGGTTGTAGCTTCAGAGAACCTCAGACAATATGTCAACATATTCTTTACAGGCTTATAAATTATCCTTTAATTTTTGTAATTTTTTAGAAATTATTCTGATCCAAGGAAGTTATTCTAAGTTATAATATTTCCTTATCCTTTGCCTAATCTTACCAATCAAATCCACTGCTTTAACCGTTAAAATCAATTCATAAAACATAATTAGTTTGAAAATTCAAGCATGCCAAATAGGCTCGTACAGAAGATGATGAATATCAATTAAATTGGCATCAAACCTGGCGTCAATGCGAACTAGTGCTTGTTCATTCTTCATACCCAGAGCTCCTCTGTCAACATGGTTGCAAATATTACGGCTTCTTGTAAGGGTTTTCAGAGCCTTCAATGACTCAGAAAACTGAGAAGGGTCTGGGTATGAGAATGGTATTTTGTTAACTATAAGAGATACTACCAAATAAATATGATGAAATCTATGTTTTGAGACCCACAACTATAATAGCAGGATATTTTAGATAACAATCTATTTATAAATTATTAATATCATATGTATTTATATATAATATATATATATATATTATTTTGTAAATATCTTTAGATTTAGAGGTGAAAATAAATCTGTCTGTCTGTCTGCATGATAATAGATTCAGATTGGCTCTTGATGATGCTCATTCTTATATGAACTGCAACCTGATGTAATGGAAATGCTCATAGCTTGTTGCCATATTTAATCAGTTTGAAAAAAGGTTTGCTTTACAAATCATAAAAGTGATTAAGTACTTATTGACTGAGTAGGAGGGCCCTACCGGAAAATATTTGGCTTGTGGTCATGATGTATGGACCGAACGCTGCGAAGTCCATACAAATGACCATAAGCCAAATATTTTCCCGTACGGCCCGACCTAACTCAGTCAATAAGTTTGTTATCATATGACCCACTCTTTTTAATTTAAAGAACAATTTTTTGCTTAAATTGTGCTGGATTTTGGTACCCTAGAAACTAGAGGGTTTCTTGATCTACTATTCACATTTATCAATATTGCACGTCTGAGTTCATTATTTTCTAGAGAAACGAGCCTATAGTCTTTTGAATTCACCGAGCCAATCCGTAGCGGAGGGTCAGAGTCTTTGAAGAGCTTTGATAGGATGTAATTTGACAACTTGACGAGATTAGGTTCCAAATATAGAACATATACAAGTGAGATTCTAAACTCTTTGGGCCAGAGGTTGAATTCTAGTTGCATCACAAACCTTCAAATTAACAAACGCCTAAGCAATAATTACCTCTGGTACCCAGGGTAGGATTTTGGAGAAGATCAAAGTTTTTGTAATAATAAGAACAAATACAATTATATGCAAAATTTAGGATCAATGAGATCTTAAAAAAACACCACAGTAAGATTCCTTAACTAATATTCTAATGAGAAGGGCAAAAAACCTTACACATACAGAGATTTTCGCTTCACCGTGTCGCGCGCCAAAATTAGTTGTGGTTACACTTGTGCTCAAAATTTGATGTCCCGTGGTAAACTTACCTAGGTCTAGTTACTGTGGTATTTTATTTACCGTGGTGATACTGGTTACACACAAACCGATTCCCCATCTGATGGTAAAAATTTGACCCTGGCCCTAATCTTCAATCTGGTCTACCATGCTCACAGCATGTTGTTTCCTGGATTATCTAGCCAAAGCAATCTGATTGGTTTATTTACCTTTGGGAACAGAAAAATGTAGGCATGTTGTAAAACACAGACCCGGACCCGGACCCGGACCCGGAAAATATAAATAAAAATGATAAATAAATAAATAAAATTTATAAAATAAAATAAAATAAAATAAATAAATAAAATAAATATATAAAATATATAAAATATATAAAATAAATAAAATAAATATATAAAATAAATAAAAATAAATAAATAAATAAATAAAATTTATAAGATTAAATAAAATAAATAAATAAAATAAATAAAAATAAATACATAAATAAATAAATAGAATAAATAAATAGATAATTAAAATGTATGAAAAAAATAATTACAATAATAAATAAATAAAAAACAAAACAAAACATGTATTTGTTGTATTAACAACTCACTTTTAAGTTCTAATTCACACTGACTTTGTTACATTGTCTCGTGTACATTACATTTGTTACGATCGTCTATTCAATTATTCGTCTATAAATCACTGGGTGTTGTGAAAACAAGGATACGGACCGTCCGTCGGCGGACCAACGGACCGGCGGACCGTGGACCGACGGACCGGTCCGTCGACGGACCATTTGGGAAAACGCGGACCAAAAAAAGAATCCAAAAAATAAAATTAAAAAAATATATAAAAAATAAAATATGAAAATAAAAAAATTAATAAAAAACAATAAAAATGAAGACGGTAAAAAAAACCCAAATATTTATAAAGTGTTTCTTTACCTGAAAAAAATCAATAATTCAGAAGAATTAACCTATTAGTGAGTTGCAAATCCATTGGATCTCTGAGGCAGTTATTTGACTAACTTGACTAAAATCTATAAAAATCTAAAAATAATAGTTGAAGCTTACTGAAAGCATACTTATCCTTTTTGTTTCAGTTGAAACTTTGAAACGGGAAAATTGGTCTCAATCAGTAATGAACAAAAATTGGAATATATAGTATATATTAGCTGACTAGATTTGTATTTAAATTATTTCATGTAATCTAGAATTATTCTCTGATATGTTTTTATAATAGTTTAACATAGTACAGCCCGTGAATCTGAGGCTGCGATTTTGATAGATTAATGCGTTAAATCGAAGTAATTTAAAGGCTGTTAGTTTTGATTATCATCCCTAAATAAATTTAATAAATTGAACTCAAGTATTAAATAACGACATATCTGATTTGCAATTACTTTACATTGATCAGTGGTGTCATAAAAGCTTTTATAAACTGACCTTGTTGACCTCCCCCCGGAAATGAATTTTAATCTGAGGCAATGTGAATCTCAGGTACGAATCTCAGGCCAGCTTCACTTTTGGTTGTTTAATTGAGTCCACTCAATATTCAATCGATCAATATTCTTATTTAAAGGCTTATTAATACGTATTTGGTGTCCACTCAAATTTATATATTGATCGATACTGAGAGAAGGACGTGCGTGTCTTATCAAGTGATGACTGACATTATACACATTCGACATCCCGAGGTTTGCAGTCTCTCAGTATCATTCAAGCATCCCGATTCCTCGAGTCGCAGCGAGAAACACAGTGGGACACTCACTAATAGGTTAATTCTTCTGAATTATTGAGTTTTTACGTGTAAAGAAACATTTTATAAATATTTGGTTATTAAAGTTTTTTTTACCGTTTTATCTACTTCTTCATTGTTATTTATTTTTATTTTTTATTAATTTAATTTTTATTTTTTTTTATTTTTTTTATTTTTTTATTTTATTTTATTTTTTGGATTTTTTTTTTGGTCCGTGTTTTCCCAAATGGTCCGTCGACGGACCGGTCCGTCGGTCCGTTGGTCCGCCGACGGACGGTCCGTATCCGTGTTTTCCTGACACCCATAAATCACCCTATTAAATGAATGACCGGATTCAATGGATTCGTGTGGACGATAGGCCGATTCGCATCAAAAAGTATGCGGTTTCAAAAGTATCCAGATCCGTGTAGATGGGTGTCTATTAGTCGTGTTTATATAACTGATAGCCTGTATGATTAACACTAGCAAAAATGCTAGATATAATCTTTGTTTCTTTTGTGCTAGAGAGAGTTCATGAACGCCAGTGACAAAAACCAAGAACTATAGTGTATTTAGTTATTAAAAATGGCAAAGAATTTAAGAATCGTCAGTTACCTATTAATTCTATCTTCATTGATTCACCCATAAAGTATTTGTTTGTTTGTTTGTTTGTATATTTATTTATTAATTCATCTGAATTCATTCATTTAATAGGGTGATTTATAGACGAATAAATGAATAGACGATGGTAACAAATGTAATGTACACGAGACAATGTAACAAAGTCAGGGTGAATTAGAACTTAAAAGTGAGTTGTTAATACAACAAATACATGTTTTGTTTTGTTTTTTATTTATTTATTATTGTAATTATTTTTTTCATACATTTTAATTATCTATTTATTTATTCTATCTATTTATGTATTTATTTTTATTTATTTTTATTTATTTTATTTATTTATTTTATTTAATCTTATAAATTTTATTTATTTATTTATTTATTTTTATTTATTTTATATATTTATTTTATTTATTTTATATATTTTATATATTTTATATATTTATTTTATTTATTTATTTTATTTTATTTTATTTTATAAATTTTATTTATGTATTTATCATTTTTATTTATATTTTCCGGGTCCGGGTCCAGGCTTTACAACATGCCAAAAATGTATCTTTGGAGCTCGGAAACTGTCATGGGGGAATTCTTTTGTTCTTTTTTACGTATCCATGGTTATTCACCGCGGTGAATTTACCTCGGAAATGTCGGTTACACTACAAAAACGTGTTTACCGTGGTGTTTGGGACTTTTACCGCGGTAAATGACTCCAGTGTAACCACAACTATTTACTATTTCCAGACGTTAATTAACGCGTTTGGAGTGTCAGACAATCTGTCTCGGTCTGCCCAACCTTGCTCAATCGTGCTGTAGCAGGTATTTCTTGTGCTCCCTATGATGTAACTCTTCACCATGGCATACACCTATTTCAATTAACGTTGTCCATCTGGAATGGTTGATCTGAGACCGATAGGAATTGTGGGAGCTCGTTAAACTGCAAATACACTAATATAATCACGCTTGAATATTAATATTTACTTCTGAAATACTGTTATCCATAATTCAGCACCATTCAAGTGTGATTAAAACAATTTATTTGGAATTTAACGAGCTCCCGCAATTCCTGTCGGTCTCAGATCAACCATTTCAGATGGACAACGTTAATTGAAATAGGTGTATATCATTGCAAGCATCAACAAAAACACCAAAAAACACCAAACACTGGCTAATTTTAAAACTTTACTTAAAGTCGACGATTTTATTAAATAAACGTTCACTTCAGCGGATATATAAACTATTATATTAAGTATCACCATGGATAATAAAAACATTATCCATGGTATCACGTACACATCGTATTGCATAAATCTTCAAATATTTGAACATTTCAATGATTTCTCATTCATTGATGATGGATGTTTCGAAAAGGACAAGGGCTTCGTTCTACATTTACTATAAATTAATTTAATGACTCACCTTATTATTATTTTCCACTAAGTAATTCACAGAACACAGTTTAAATACAAACAAAGCTCGGATAAGTTCAAGTGTTGTCTTGGAGCCAAAAGCTCGTTTCGGATCATCGAATGCAATCTGTATATTCTGTCGAGTTTCATCTTTACAGTCTTGTTGTTGAGCGAGTGTTGGAGTGTCGGGACCCACCGACTGGTAACGAAAGGAAGAACACCGAGAATAAAGAGAACTTGCTCGAAACAAGTGAAAATGTCGTAGCCGTGTTATCAGCTTCGCCACCATGTTGATTTATGTGCAGTTTGTTTCGCACATGGAAGCATGTCTATTTAATTAACACAGGAAGCCCATCATGATAGTCTGCTGGGAGCCTGTTAGCGCTTTTTGTGGCTACTGCATTCTGGGAATGCGTAGCCACTATGTCATCGAGTCGTGTAAGTAAGAATCGGTATATACTTCATTGCTGAATGTCCATGTAGTCGTTTTATTCGTTTTGTCAACTATAAGTGATTGATATGAGACCACACGAAGTATATACCCGTAACAATAGGTATATACTTCATTGCTGAATGTCCATGTAGTCGTTTTATTCGTTTTGTCAACTATAAATGATTGATATGAGACCACACGAAGTAATATACCCGTAACTCCACACGAAGCCTCCTTCGAAGCCAATCAATATCTATTCAATTAACTTTGTAACCAATAGTCATTCGACTAGCTCGCATTCGTTCTTTCGATTCCTTCACGAAGGAAAACAAATGTCAATCGATATTACTTCATGCTTGCAATTGATCGTGATCTGTGGAACGTTTGACAAACCTTGTGGGACTTCAAGATCACAAGTTTCTTCGATTTTCGGTAGGTAAAGTTTATTTTTCGAAAAAGTATTCAAACTTTTACTTATCACAGCTTTCGTAATTGAATAAAATGAAAGGTTTTTCAAGTTTTATTTACCGTTTAGGCCGATATTTACGCCGGGATTTATGAGTCAGCAAAATCGCTCGCTCAGTATTTTCGATGAATCAGCTCCGTTTGCAGATCCCAAACAACAAAAACCGAACCGAAAACCCCGTCAGGGAATACATGAGCCTAATGAGGATGAATTTAATTTAATTTAATTAACGGTTCTTGCGCATTTCGCAAGCCTCAATGCGCTTACAGTACAAAGTATATATCTATATATAAATAAGTTTAGAAATGTACAATAAAAAATTTAGTAAAATATACAATAAAATAGAGTGAATTAAAATTTAGATGCTAAATATAGTGTTAATAATACTAATATAGTATACGATATATATAATAATAATAATAATAATTAAAAGTCGAGAATATCTACTAACAATTAAAAGCTTCTTTGAATAAATATGTTTTTAGTGATGTTTTAAATTTGTTGATTGAATCTGCGTTTCTTATAGTAGGTGGAAGTTTATTCCATAGTTTTGGAGCTGCTATTGAAAACGCTCTATCTCCATATGTAGATGTTGTTGACCTAGGTACTACTAATAGACCTTTAGTAGCTGAGCGTAATGTACGTCTAGGTGTATAATGCTCAAGTAAATTAATTAGATATGATGGTGCATTACGATTGACGATCTTATAAGTAAGCAATAATACCTTGAAAGTAATGCGAAACTGTATTGGTAGCCAATGTAAGTTGTAAAGTAATGGAGTTATGTGTTCCCTTATTTTAGTTCTAGTAACTAGTCTGGCTGCAGAATTTTGAATGCGCTGTAGCTTACATAATTGATTGGCAGGTATGCCATATGAATGAGCCTCTTTGTAGGAAAACTGAGTCACATTGTGGAATAAATCAGCCCCATTCAGTGGGATATTAATTCAACCTCGAAGGATATTCAAGAAATCCTCAAGTTGTGTATACTTAATTCAGCTCGTGCTTCTTGACATTTTCTCGTGTGTTCAAATTGCCAAGCGTGCGGTTATCAGAGTATAAACCACGGCTGAACCTTAATTATTTATTTTATTATATAAATTTCGATTAAAAATTGTTCAAAAATCGTTCAAAAAAGTCTGTTTGATTTCGAAAACTTACGACCGTGGTTTATACTCTCATAAACCACGCTTGTTTGGCCAATCAGAGCGCGCGTTAGAATCAATCTATATAATAAAAGGAAAATGACAGACCTGTATTACAGGTTCTACTACCTTTCATCTACCAAACAACAATGGAAGCTGTGATAAGTAAATTTGAGCATTCTTGTGACATTGTCGATAATTCTAATGACAATTTATGCCAAAATCAAACGTACAAAAAGTGATCTGTTGGAAATAATGCTGCACAATTGCAAGATTATGTGAACATTGAAGAGAGAAAATTAGGCAAAAATAATCAAGCAAAAAACAATCCTTAGAAAGTCAACACCTAGATTATCTATCTATCTAAACAACAAAAATTATTGTTATTGATATAGAGCTAATACTCTAAACTAAAAAAATTGAATAATTTTTCAAACTGCTGTATAAAATTGAAAACTACAACCCTATAAACTACATCTGACAAAAAGGTGGAAAATAATTTTCTTTGTGCACAATATTCTAAACCAACAAGACAATGCATTACCAGCAACAAAAAGCTAACAGCTTCACCTAGAGTTTTCATGTTTCCCCAAATCATATTCAACCGAAATTCAATAATAAGCAAATAATTCATTGACTATATATATCTCTATTAAAGGACTAACTTTTCAAAATTCAAAACTTCAGCTATTTATTTCTCTGCTTCATCTTTTGTAAACGGAAATGTTGATTAATTAATTATTTTTTCTTTTTTATTCATCAGGTCTATGTAAACACCGCCAAGTTCAGGTCTAGACTTTTGTAATTTAGTGGGAAAGGAATTAATTAAAAGACTTGATCTATCTCTCTTGTATTTTCAGTTTAACTCTATTACATAAAAAAGCAGTTGAATAAACATTATGGTTCTTGAAAACGTTTTCCATACAATTCCCTCATATGATTGCACTACTCTTGCTTCTACGCCAAAGACTAATTCCATTTGTTCCAACAAATTGCACTGCACTGTCAATATATGTAATCTGTGTGCGACTGTAGAACCACCATAGCATACCACATCATTTCCAAAATACCAATAATTTAATGCACTATGCACTGCACATTCGCTCATTGGATGTCTCTTTACAAAATATTACGATGGAAGGGCTATAAACTAGTAATTATATTTACTTTTGCCTTCGATTTCTATTCAGACTATTCAGTAGCCACATGTGCTCATTGAGCGTCTATTTTTTCTGTATACTGTGATATAAACATGCTGGGAGCTGTATAGATGAAAAGAGAAGTCGTAAAAAAAGTGGACACTCACACCCTTATTAGCCTGCGTGGTGGCTCTAGGGTTTGGGGAGAGATGGGAAGGGTTTTTTTACATTACGCCTCCCTAGTAAACATTAGTCGTTCTGGTATCCATCAATGTCAATAAAAATCAAAAAATGTAATTATCAACCAATCAGGTAGAAGTTGACACAATATTGATCCCCAAGGAAATGATAAACCTGGACAACTCAGGATCGATGGAGCATGTTACATTTAAAACAAACAGATCAAATTTCATTCTATACCTCATGGTTTCTGTTTTGAGCATGATTGTGTGTAAGGTTACAAGATCCACACTAGCAGGTCGCATGCGCCAGTTGCAATCTATAATATTGATTGATTCAGTTCAGTAATTGGAAGAACATTGTATCAGTATTTGAAATATTTTAATTGCCACTGTACAACTTAATTAATGTCGTCACTGATTTGCAATTGGGACACCCCCCCTGGCAAAATCCTGGATCTTCCCTGTCGAATGTCCAGAAAATAATAGTCAATTCCGGTGGTCCCATTGTTGTCACCAATTACTTTTAAGAGGAGTTTCAAACTTTCTTTACATAATAATTAAGATAAAGAAGGCCTAGAACAATACACCCAACATGCATTGAATACAATGCAAATGAGCAAAACCTTTTCTTTGAATTCATTTACATTTGAACAAGGCCTCATTTAAATTAATTATTATGCTTAGTTCTTTGGTGGTGATTTTTCCTCATCTGGACTCTCCCTTATCAATAAGACTGCATTTATTGGAGGCAAATCTTCAGGGTTCATAAATATATAAATTCAAACTGAAATTGATATGATAGTGTCCTCTTAACACTTAATATAAAGGATTAAAGAATAACATATTGCATTGATACAATAACAATGAGTCTTTCTTGACAATGATACCCAGGGGTTCTCAATCCCTTTGTCCAAGTGGTAGGGGTTATTGGTGGTTGATTTCCAAAATAACCCCTAAAAGGCACACATAAATTAAGAGAACTGTTGATTTGAACCCCTAAAAGGTACAACAGTGCTATGTTCTTTCAACCCTAGAAGGAGCACCAATCATCCCTACCTCTTGGACAAAGGGAGTACCCCATAGAAAACCAGAGCATGAGCAGCTTTAAATATAGCATGCTGACATTGGCAGAACAACTGCTAAAAGGTCCAATTGTGCAATGTTCTTGGCAGATAAGCTTATTTAGTAACAAAGCAAAGTATTCCTAGTGCCAGATCAAACCTCAAACTATATATAGGAGATATAATTTTAGAATAATTATATGATACAAATTAGAGCGCTTTTAAAACTTTGAGTGTTCTGTCAAGTGTTCTGAGTGTTCCCCCAAGTACCTTATAACTGCATGCACACTGCATAGTAGGCTAGTTCTTTTATGTGTGGTTCATAGTCTAATTTGTCATATATATTTATTATATAAACACAAGTGTTTTACTGACATATATGCTATTTATAAATTTCATACTAAACGACATCCAGGATGCAAGTGACATAACTTCACTAGTGAAGATATCTATGACACCATTTTGTTTCCCTTTTTTCACTCATTTGCACATAAATCAGAAAACAAAAAATCACATGTGATGTCCTATTTCATATTTTTGAAAAGTAGAAATGCTTTGGAAATCATTTTGGTGTTTTGTTTTGTGCATATGTGTCTATATAATAAAAAGAAAATTATATTCTGGCTTGAAGATATGAAGTTTATTTCCTCCTGTTTAGAATTATTGCACTCATTCCCTGCATTCACTATAGCAGGTGAAATATGTTTTACCACTTGAAGATAAACTTCATATCTTTGCGTCACTGTGCAATATACTCTATAAATGTTAATTAATATGCAGCAGACCACGAGAGGTTGGAAAATATTAAAACAACAGATAATTGAACTTGAGACAAAAAGGCCAACAAATAGAATATGAAACAGAAAATCACATCAATAATAGCTAGATCTGTCTGCAGATAAACATTAACAACCTGATTTCAAAGCAGGAAGATAATTATGATAGTGAAGTAACCTATATATGCAAATATACCGACAGTACCCTCCTCCCCCTCCCAAAACCAAGGTCACCATATACATAGTACGTAAACCAATTATTGCATGGTTTATGAAAAGCCATTTTGAGATTTTTCCTTGCTGACTTTTTCTTCAAGTTGAACTTGCAAGGACTTACTGAACTCTAATGTTTGGTGTTGAAGAGAATCAATTTCCTTCTGAAGGTTTTCATTTTCTTGAATGAGTTGAGCTGTTTGCAGTGTTAGTTCAAGTAGACCAGCTTGTTTCAAAGCAGAAGCTGTTCTACAAAATCGTTTTTGCTCACTTTTATTATGACTACCGTTACTTCGTTTATGATGGTGACGATGAGATTCTTTATGGTGATGGTCATGTTTATGTCTTTTCATTCCAGAAGATGTTGCACCAACATCATGATTTCTTTTACAGCCATTAGGAAATCCCTGAATCCAGTCAGCTTTGTCACTACAATCATTCATGCCACTGTCAGAATTTTTCTCTTTCAAATGATCTACAAGACCTTTTCTTGTGCAAGCTATCACAGAAGCCTAGATAAAATGACAAAATATGGTCAATATGTCTGACGCCCATTTAAGGTGCATAGATCTTGAACAAGTATCTTCAAATGGTATAAATAAAATACAATATTTGTGTTTTGCAATTTTGCTCTCGAAAGCCAGTATAGGGTGTTTTCACTGTATGTATTTCTGGAGCAATACACCATATGGAATTTTAGGCCAGTTGAAATGCATATTGAAAGCATGGCCACTAAATACTAATTCCTCATGATTGTAAGCTGCCGTCGGTCTGCACGAATGATAATTGACCTAAAGTGCATTGAGATGTCTGTGAGACATGCTATATAACCACCACAATGTTTTATCTAAAATGACTTTTGTAAATTAAAGGTGATTATTATTAAAATACCCTATTCAAGACAAACCGAAAAAATGGACCCCAGTTTAGTGGTATTCCCTGATATTAATGGTTAGGGTTAGGGTTAGGGTTACCAAATAAACCGTGCAATTGGATATCATATTAGTAAATATGTAGCCTAAATGACGACTTAATTTATAGCTATATATAGTTGAGACATCAAGGTTTATATTTGAAATATAGACTAACCTGTCCAATGCCAATGTCGCTGTAGATTGTCTCGGACATTTCTTACAAGCTGATCAATAATTATATACTAGAAAAACAACAGATCAAATAAAAGTCATTTCTGCACACTACTTATGTACTAAATACAGTCCTCCCCTCCCCCCTCAAATTGTCTTCCATGTATAACAAAAATATCAAAATGATGAGGACAATGATTCCTCCCCAGAAATGCTATAAGAAAACAAGGAACATTGGGAGATCTATAAAAACTAATTTGAACCGCAGTTGAATATCTCTGTGTTTTCATACTACGGCTGATGATCACGTTCACCGTCTACACGAACAAATGCGACGAACGAAATGCGATTGATATCGATTTCCAATTTCTTTCAATATATTATTGTGAAAATAAAGCATTCTTGTAAATCTACAAGATGGAATTAAAACAAAACTACCAGTGTTAGTCTCCTTGTTCGATAATACTCCGATATGTTTCATGTTTGTGTGTTTTCGTCACCGTGAACGATAAATTACCGAGATATTTTTTTATCAAAAAATCCTTATTTCACGATAAAAAGCAAGAAATAACACATATAAGAATACATATAATAAATAATACCTTGGTTTTTCCTGTTGTGTTATTCAGTACGTTGTAGTTTGAGCGAAAAATTACATGACTTGCAACGAACACGGAAATATAAAGTTATGTTCGGCCGGCACGTGAGCACGAAGACTAAATATGTTCTTGCACGTGTGGGATGTCCAGCTTGCACGAGATCTGATAATGATTACGTAATGCCACACGTTTCACAAGTCTTATCACACATGACAGCTAGGCGACAACATGGCATGCGCAACTGATCGGAAGCGCTTTCTTCATTGTTTTTAAAAACAAATCGAATATAACCTTCAAGGACTCAAGAGTTTTTTTTAAATATTATCAGATAAAAATACCAAAAATAATAAAATATCTTGCAAAGATTCTTCTTAAAAAAACAGCGTTGATATGTCTATTTTTACTTTAGATTTTAAGATTTTAAGCAGGGTGGGGAAGAGGTTTTCCGCCAACGTGATTCGTGAAAAGCAAAAAAAATTAAGCCGTGATCCGTGAAACCATCTTCGCCCGTGACCCGTGATTTACAGATTTTCACTGTCGTGACTCGTGATTACGGAATCGGTGATCCGTGAAAACGTGACAGCTTTTCATATAAACGATTGCGTAAACTGAGACGGTTTTTGCTAGCAGTGTTATTCTTTGTATATCTGTTAGATCCAGTTAATAATGATTATCCGTCTTACAAGCGCAAAACGTTGCCTAGTAGAAACAACAGAGTTAACATCGCGAGTTCAAAAACTGTGATTCATGAAAACGCTTTGCGTAACTCCGTGATCCGTGAAATCATGAAAAAACGGCGCGTGATTCGTGATCCGTACCCCCTCTTCCCCACCCTGTTAAGGTCTTAAGATTTTAAGTTTAATATTTAACAAATAATTAAGGTTCAGCCGTGGTTTATACTCTGATAACCGCACGCTTGGCAATTTGAACACACGAGAAAATGTCAAGAAGCACGTGCGGTTATCAGAGTATAAACCACGGCTGAACCTTAATTATTTATTTTATTATATAAATTTCGATTAAAAATTGTTCAAAAAAGTCTGTTTGATTTCGAAAACTTACGACCGTGGTTTATACTCTCATAAACCACGCTTGTTTGGCCAATCAGAGCGTGCGTTAGAATCAATCTATATAATAATTTAATATAACACATGCCCTTTTCTTCCTATGCTCTGTTGCCGAGCATTTGCGTTTTTCATCTTTTTTTCTTTTCTTTTTTCTTCCGCGTGAAACTGATGACTTCTCGTTCGATTCAATCGTGTATGTAGCATAGTACCTTTCCATTGCTTTATCCATGTTATCCAACAAATCTCTGTTTCTTTCAATACCAGGAAAGGGGGGGGGGGGGGGGGGTTGATAGCTATTTATTTTCAAAAGGGGGGAGAAGTTATTTATACGTTTAGCACAGGGGGGTCTAGCTTCAATTTAAGCCCAATTTTGAGGATTTTAGAACCCTATTAAAACCAGGAGCCCATTACCCTGTTAAAACCTATATTTAATATTTATTTATTTATTATCATTATTAATTAACATTGTCAATAGATATCGATTGTAGATATTGTAAATACATATATAGTTGTAAAGCGCCTTGGACGAGCTGGATCGAGCGCTATATATAAATTAAACTTATTATTAAGAGTGAAGCAACCTTTTTTTACTTGTATTGAGCGATGTATATCAGTAAATCAACTTTTTTCCACAAAATATTTTCCTCAGTTGAAAATCTCTTATATTTCATCAACTTAGTAGAGAATAATAATTTGTAGTTATGAAAGTTTACAGTGAATATCACGCAGTATGTATATAATAAAGTAAATAGTAATAGAAAGTGCTTCGTACAGAATTTACGCACTCGATTGCTACATGTAGAAATCCAAGAACGGATCCAGGGGGAGGTGAGGGGGGGGGGGGGGGGGAAGGGGGTCAGGACCCCCCTGTCAAATTTAAGTTCAAATATTTTTTTTAATATTTTGCTTGACGGAATTGGGCTTCCGGTGGTAAAACGTGCATGCCCGGGATTCCTATGCCAACCCAATTTTCCCCTGGGACTCCCCCCCCCCTTTTGAAAAGTCCTGGATCCGCCCTTGAAATCTCACTCGCTAGCTCGCAAACCTCGCTCGTTCGATTTCCAGTGCGCATTTTCCATGTATTAAATATTCTCTATACATCAAGAGAAAAATGAGGAATAATTAGTTTCATCAAGAGAAAAATAAGGAATAATTAGTTTCATCAAGAGAAAAATAGGGAATAATTAGTTTCATTATGAGAAAAATAAGGAATAATTAGTTCATCAAGAGAAAAATAAGGAATAATTAGTTTCATTAAGAGAAAAATAAGGAATAATTAGTTTCATTAAGAGAAAAATAAGGAATAATTAGTTTCATTAAGAGAAAAATAAGGAATAATTAGTTTCATTAAGAGAAAAAATAAGGCATAATTAGAAAAATAAGGAATAATTAGAAAAATAAGGAATAATTAGTTTCATTAAGAGAAAAATAAGGCATAATGAGATAGGATAATCATCGAGTTAGAGGTTGAGTTGAGTTTGAGTTGAGTTTGAGTTAACATTGAGTTAGCTTTGAGTTAGCTTTGAGTTAGCTTTGAGTTAAGTAAAATATGAAATATCAACTTTAAATATCAATATAATTTTAATATATGCAATAAAACTGTAAAAAAAAAATACCTATACACTTACATATTCAAAAACGAATAAAAAACTGCATTATTTCACGTAGTCAAATTATAACAACTTTACCTTATATCCTAGCAAATGTAGACAGTTTCTTTCAATGCCACTTCTAGTTAGATTTATTTTTAGTACATTTTCACTTAATACTTGTAAGTTTGACTCTAAATAAATGTAAATAACTGTAAAAAAATAATACAGACTGGCCGGTAGTCTGGCCGCCATGTTTTTTTCAACACAGGGATCCCATTCATTTTCCGTGTGTTACAACACAGGAAGCCCATTTTTTTGGAAAAACGAAAACGAAAAATTAAAAATTTTTGTTTTTTCTGTCCTGAAAAGCAGGGATTGTTTTAATTCTACATTAAGATAAATAAGAAATTTCCAATACATTTTTGATGCGGCCAGGAGAGTCAACCTCAACAAAATATATAAAAAATATATATTAAAAATCTATAAAAATACTAAAAATATATTGTCAGAACTTACACCATAAACTTAAACTTACACCATCTTCAAATTTATGGAAGTTGTGTTGCATGTCACTATCTTCCTTGCGATAGACTCATCAGCGATAGACTCGTAAGTAGCATTTCATGTATAGTTGAAATAAAACGGCTTTCCCTTATATCCACGCAAATTTTGTTAGTTTCTAGCAATCGTATATTTAGTTAAATCTGTTTTCAGCACAATTTTACACAATACTTGCTGGGTTGACTCCAAACTGATAAATGTAAAAAAACAACATCAACATATACATCCATACTGGCCGAGACTCGCCATGATCTTCAACACAGGGCTCCCACATGTAACAAAGGAAAAATATTATGTTTCTCTTTTTATAGAGCTATTTGTCAAAGGTGCATATATAATTGAATTTGAATATTAATAAATAATAAATAAGCGAATAAAATATATCATGAGATAAATGCCATGTTATGTTATTGTTGCAGTTTTAATTTATTATTTATTTTATAATAAATGAATAATTTTAAAACGATGGACAGAAAATTTAATTTCAAAGACAATAACATGCTACCAACTGGTTAACATACCCGGCCACATCTGCCACAATAGTTTAAAAAAATAGTTTTCTCATTAAGTTTTAAAACAGCACTTACCTCGAAATTGATTTGAAATTAAAACAGCAATTAGTTGAATGCTTAACAATTAGGGAATACCATTAAAGCAGAATGAATTCATGCAATACTTACATACAAGACACGGACGTCCAAGATGAACCGCTGATAAAAAACGAGCATGCGTAGATCCACACATGTCATGTGAAAGTTGAGGTAGACTCTCCTGGCCACATCAAAAAAGTATTGGAAATTTTCTATTTATCGTAATGTAGAATTTCGGAATATTAAAACAATCCCCGCTTTTCAGGACAAAAAACAAAAATCTTCAATTTTGTTTTTCCAAAAAATGGGCTTCCTGTGTTGTAACACACGGAAAATGAATGGGATCCCTGTGTTGAAAAAAACATGGCGGCCAGACTATCGGCCAGTCTGTATTTTTTTATAGTTATTTACATTTATTTAGAGTCAAACTTACTAGTATTAAGTGAAATTGTACTAAGAATTAATCTAACTAGAAGTGACATTGAAAGAAACTGTCTACATTTGCTAGGATATAAGGTAAAGTTGTTATAATTTGACTACGTGAAATAGTGCAGTTTTTTATTCGTTTTTGAATATGTAAGTGTATAGGTGTATTTTTTTACAGTTTTATTGCATATATTAAAATTATATTGATATTTAAAGTTGATATTTCATATTTTACTTAACTCAAAGCTAACTCAAAGCTAACTCAAAGCTAACTCAAACTCAACTCAAACTCAACTCAACCTCTAACTCGATGATTAGCCAATCCCAGGCATAATTAGAAAAATAAGGAATAATTAGTTTCATTATGAGAAAAATAAGGAATAATTAGTTTCATTAAGAGAAAAAATAAGGCATAATTAGAAAAATAAGGAATAATTAGAAAAATAAGGAATAATTAGTTTCATTAAGAGAAAAATAAGGCATAATTAGAAAAATAAGGAATAATTAGTTTCATTATGAGAAAAATAAGGAATAATTAGTTTCATTATGAGAAAAATAAGGAATAATTAGTTTCATTATGAGAAAAATAAGGAATAATTAGTTTCATTATGAGAAAAATAAGGAATAATCAGTTTCATTAAGAGAAAAATAAGGAATAATTAGTTTCATTAAGAGAAAAATAAGGAATAATTAGTTTCATTAAGAGAAAAATAAGGAATAATTAGTTTGATTATGAGAAAAATAAGGAATAATTAGTTTCATGAAGAGAAAAATAAGGAATAATTAGTTTCATTATGAAAAAAATAAGGAATAATTAGTTTCATTATGAAAAAAATAAGGAATAATTAGTTTCATCAAGAGAAAAATAAGGAATAATTAGTTTCATCAAGAGAAAAATAAGGAATAATTAGTTTTATCAAGAGAATTAAAAAATAAGGAATAATTAGTTTCATTAAGAGAAAAATAAGGAATAATTAGTTTCATTAAGAGAAAAATAAGGAATAATTAGTTTCATCAAGAGAAAAATAAGGAATAATTAGTTTCATTATGAGAAAAATAAGGAATAATTAGTTTCATTAAGAGAAAAATAAGGAATAATTAGTTTCATTATGAGAAAAATAAGGAATAATTAGTTTCATTATGAGAAAAATAAGGAATAATTAGTTTCATTATGAGAAAAATAAGGAATAATCAGTTTCATTAAGAGAAAAATAAGGAATAATTAGTTTCATTATGAGAAAAATAAGGAATAATTAGTTTCATTAAGAGAAAAATAAGGAATAATTAGTTTCATTATGAGAAAAATAAGGAATAATTAGTTTCATTATGAGAAAAATAAGGAATAATTAGTTTCATTATGAGAAAAATAAGGAATAATCAGTTTCATTAAGAGAAAAATAAGGAATAATTAGTTTCATTAAGAGAAAAATAAGGAATAATTAGTTTCATTAAGAGAAAAATAAGGAATAATTAGTTTCATCAAGAGAAAAATAAGGAATAATTAGTTTCATTATGAGAAAAATAAGGAATAATTAGTTTCATGAAGAGAAAAATAAGGAATAATTAGTTTCATTATGAAAAAAATAAGGAATAATTAGTTTCATTATGAAAAAAATAAGGAATAATTAGTTTCATCAAGAGAAAAATAAGGAATAATTAGTTTCATCAAGAGAAAAATAAGGAATAATTAGTTTTATCAAGAGAATTAAAAAATAAGGAATAATTAGTTTCATTAAGAGAAAAATAAGGAATAATTAGTTTCATTAAGAGAAAAATAAGGAATAATTAGTTTCATCAAGAGAAAAATAAGGAATAATTAGTTTCATTATGAGAAAAATAAGGAATAATTAGTTTCATTAAGAGAAAAATAAGGAATAATCAGTTTCATTAAAAGAAAAATAAGGAATAATTAGTTTCATTAAGAGAAAAATAAGGAATAATCAGTTTCATCAAGAGAAAAATAAGGAATAATTAGTTTCATTATGAGAAAAATAAGGAATAATCAGTTTCATTAAGAGAAAAATAAGGAATAATTAGTTTCATTATGAGAAAAATAAGGAATAATCAGTTTCATTAAGAGAAAAATAAGGAATAATTAGTTTCATAATTAGAAAAATAAGGAATAATTAGTTTCATTATGAGAAAAATAAGGAATAATCAGTTTCATCAAGAGAAAAATAAGGAATAATTAGTTTCATTATGAAAAAAATAAGGAATAATTAGTTTCATCAAGAGAAAAATAAGGAATAATTAGTTTCATTATGAGAAAAATAAGGAATAATTAGTTTCATCAAGAGAAAAATAAGGAATAATTAGTTTCATTATGAGAAAAATAAGGAATAATTAGTTTCATCAAGAGAAAAATAAGGAATAATTAGTTTCATTAAGAGAAAAATAAGGAATAATCAGTTTCATCAAGAGAAAAATAAGGAATAATTAGTTTCATCAAGAGAAAAATAAGGAATAATTAGTTTCATCAAGAGAAAAATAAGGAATAATTAGTTTCATCAAGAGAAAAATAAGGAATAATTAGTTTCATCAAGAGAAAAATAAGGAATAATTAGTTTCATTAAGAGAAAAATAAGGAATAATTAGTTTCATTATGAGAAAAATAAGGAATAATTAGTTTCATCAAGAGAAAAATAAGGAATAATTAGTTTCATTAAGAGAAAAATAAGGAATAATCAGTTTCATCAAGAGAAAAATAAGGAATAATTAGTTTCATCAAGAGAAAAATAAGGAATAATTAGTTTCATCAAGAGAAAAATAAGGAATAATTAGTTTCATTATGAGAAAAATAAGGAATAATTAGTTTCATTATGAGAAAAATAAGGAATAATTAGTTTCATTAAGAGAAAAATAAGGAATAATTAGTTTCATCAAGAGAAAAATAAGGAATAATTAGTTTCATTAAGAGAAAAATAAGGAATAATTAGTTTCATTAAGAGAAAAATAAGGAATAATTAGAAAAATAAGGAATAATTAGTTTCATTATGAGAAAAATAAGGAATAATTAGAAAAATAAGGAATAATTAGTTTCATTAAGAGAAAAATAAGGAATAATTAGAAAAATAAGGAATAATTAGTTTCATTAAGAGAAAAATAAGGAATAATTAGAAAAATAAGGAATAATTAGTTTCATTATGAGAAAAATAAGGAATAATTAGTTTCATTATGAGAAAAATAAGGAATAATTAGTTTCATCAAGAGAAAAATAAGGAATAATTAGTTTCATCAAGAGAAAAATAAGGAATAATTAGTTTCATTAAGAGAAAAATAAGGAATAATCAGTTTCATCAAGAGAAAAATAAGGAATAATTAGTTTCATCAAGAGAAAAATAAGGAATAATTAGTTTCATTAAGAGAAAAATAAGGAATAATTAGAAAAATAAGGAATAATTAGTTTCATCAAGAGAAAAATAAGGAATAATTAGTTTCATTAAGAGAAAAATAAGGAATAATTAGAAAAATAAGGAATAATTAGTTTCATTATGAGAAAAATAAGGAATAATTAGAAAAATAAGGAATAATTAGTTTCATTAAGAGAAAAATAAGGAATAATTAGAAAAATAAGGAATAATCAGTTTCATTAAGAGAAAAATAAGGAATAATTAGTTTCATTAAGAGAAAAATAAGGAATAATCAGTTTCATCAAGAGAAAAATAAGGAATAATTAGTTTCATCAAGAGAAAAATAAGGAATAATTAGTTTCATTAAGAGAAAAATAAGGAATAATTAGAAAAATAAGGAATAATTAGTTTCATTATGAGAAAAATAAGGAATAATTAGAAAAATAAGGAATAATTAGTTTCATTAAGAGAAAAATAAGGAATAATTAGAAAAATAAGGAATAATTAGTTTCATTAAGAGAAAAATAAGGAATAATTAGAAAAATAAGGAATAATTAGTTTCATTATGAGAAAAATAAGGAATAATTAGTTTCATTATGAGAAAAATAAGGAATAATTAGTTTCATTATGAGAAAAATAAGGAATAATTAGTTTCATCAAGAGAAAAATAAGGAATAATTAGTTTCATCAAGAGAAAAATAAGGAATAATTAGTTTCATTAAGAGAAAAATAAGGAATAATCAGTTTCATCAAGAGAAAAATAAGGAATAATTAGTTTCATCAAGAGAAAAATAAGGAATAATTAGTTTCATCAAGAGAAAAATAAGGAATAATTAGTTTCATTATGAGAAAAATAAGGAATAATTAGTTTCATCAAGAGAAAAATAAGGAATAATTAGTTTCATCTGAAGAGAAAAATAAGGAATAATTAGTTTCATTAAGAGAAAAATAAGGAATAATCAGTTTCATCAAGAGAAAAATAAGGAATAATTAGTTTCATCAAGAGAAAAATAAGGAATAATTAGTTTCATCAAGAGAAAAATAAGGAATAATTAGTTTCATTATGAGAAAAATAAGGAATAATTAGTTTCATCAAGAGAAAAATAAGGAATAATTAGTTTCATCAAGAGAAAAATAAGGAATAATTAGTTTCATTAAGAGAAAAATAAGGAATAATCAGTTTCATCAAGAGAAAAATAAGGAATAATTAGTTTCATCAAGAGAAAAATAAGGAATAATTAGTTTCATTAAGAGAAAAATAAGGAATAATTAGAAAAATAAGGAATAATTAGTTTCATCAAGAGAAAAATAAGGAATAATTAGTTTCATTAAGAGAAAAATAAGGAATAATTAGAAAAATAAGGAATAATTAGTTTCATTATGAGAAAAATAAGGAATAATTAGAAAAATAAGGAATAATTAGTTTCATTAAGAGAAAAATAAGGAATAATTAGAAAAATAAGGAATAATTAGTTTCATTAAGAGAAAAATAAGGAATAATTAGAAAAATAAGGAATAATTAGTTTCATTATGAGAAAAATAAGGAATAATTAGTTTCATTATGAGAAAAATAAGGAATAATTAGTTTCATTATGAGAAAAATAAGGAATAATTAGTTTCATCAAGAGAAAAATAAGGAATAATTAGTTTCATTAAGAGAAAAATAAGGAATAATCAGTTTCATCAAGAGAAAAATAAGGAATAATTAGTTTCATCAAGAGAAAAATAAGGAATAATTAGTTTCATCAAGAGAAAAATAAGGAATAATTAGTTTCATTATGAAAAAAATAAGGAATAATTAGTTTCATTAAGAGAAAAATAAGGAATAATTAGTTTCATTATGAGAAAAATAAGGAATAATTAGTTTCATTAAGAGAAAAATAAGGAATAATTAGTTTCATTAAGAGAAAAATAAGGAATAATTAGTTTCATTAAGAGAAAAATAAGGAATAATTAGTTTCATCAAGAGAAAAATAAGGAATAATTAGTTTCATTATGAAAAAAATAAGGAATAATTAGTTTCATTATGAGAAAAATAAGGAATAATTAGTTTCATCAAGAGAAAAATAAGGAATAATTAGTTTCATTAAGAGAAAAATAAGGAATAATTAGTTTCATCAAGAGAAAAATAAGGAAAAAATAATCAGTTTCATCAAGTGAAAATAAGCAATAATTATAGTTTCATAAATATAAAGAGAAAAATTAGGGAAAATGAGTTTGATATATAGCCAAACATTGTTAATAATTAGTTTCATCAGTAGCCGCCAAAAATGAGAAATTATGTTTGTATATTTATTTGTGATTTGCTGACCTTTAAAAATATCATGCTTATAATTTACCGCATGCCAGTTTATGGGCCATTGTTTTATAATTATTTTGTTTTACTTAAATCTATATATTTTAAAAAACAAATATCTTCATAAATTGGTATATTCTTTTGAAAATTATAACAGTAAATAGACGAATAAACGGTTCTAGAGGAAATTGATATTTTATATATCGGAATCGGGCGATTTCCAGGGAACGAGGTCTGAAATCTTTAGGTTGGTACCCGCTCCATGCATACTCGAAGAAACTTATTGCTGGCAAGCTTAATGTTTAAATGTATGAATAACTCTGCACCTGATTATCTCTTAAAGTCATTTAAATTGTTGTCGGATTCGACTCCTCATAATCTTAGAGGATCAAATTCAAAATTATATATTGAAAGACTTAATACTGAATATGGCAAGAGAAGTCTAACCTACAGGGGTGCTAAATTGTGGAATAATCTTCCTCACGCTGCTAGGGTTCAAGGCAATTTTAATTCTTTTAAAAAGGCTGTCCTGGCAGATTTAGTCACAACTAGCGAGCACTGACCTTACCTCTAGTCACTATTTTTAATAATGTAGTACTAATATATATTTTATAAAGTATAATTCTATTCTATTTTGTTATTATACATCACGACTATCATGTAAATCAGTTTTCTGTTGATATTTATCGTGTTTAAATAAAGATTGATTGATTGATTGATTGATTGATTGATTGAACAGCCAAGGAAAGAAGTTTTATGGAAATATTTTATTAAAATTATTACGGTTTTCAAAATTATGTATCTCCACATAAATCGATCGTTTAGTAAAGCCTGGTTTTCACTAGCGACGCAACGCAAGCGCAAACGCAAGCGCAAGCGCATGTGAAAACGAGACGTGAATAAGCGCAAGCGCAAACAAACTATTCACTAGTGCCACGCGCAAGCACAAGCGCAAACGCAAGAAAAAAGGAAAATTTTTGATACCTTGCGCTTGCGTGGGCGGTTTTCACTACGAAATAAGGCCTCTTGTGCTTGCGCTTGCGTCTGCGCTTGCGCTTGCGTCGCTAGAAAAAACCAGGCTTAACGAATCATATTTGCAGTCGCGAGATTAGCTGAATAACGTGCAATACATATGGAATAAAATAAGTAAAAAATATATACAATATGATGCTAATAATAATCAGTGTTATATAGTGTTCTGATTTTGGTAGTCAAGTGATTTACAATAATGAAAACTAGAAAATTTTTGACGCTAAAACCCCTTTACAGAAGTATTCTAACAATATATGCCCCATATGAATCTTAAATCCAATGACTGATCACATGACCAAGGAACGTTCTTTGGCAAGCAAAAATTGCCAAAAAAACCTTCCTTTAAGGTGACTCCAACATAATTGCAATCGGATTTGATACATTTTTAACTCGCTCGTATCTCGTCAAAACCTCACCAAAAAACTGAATTTTAAATATGTGTTATTGTGTGGGCCGGGCGACCGAAATCGCTCGTAAGTGAGTTCATTAACAAAGTTTTGAAGCAAACTTGATATAGCTCTATCACACTGAAAGGCACACCAAAAGACGACTATCTTTCTACTGTGAAATGAAGTTTCATGGAAATCGATAGATATATAATTTTGTGAGCTAGAGCGCAATATTTGGGTGAAGGGTTTGATGAGCCACTTGCATGCAATTATATATGTTGGACACACCTTAAACCAAATATTTCTCCAAGTTACAGGATGATATTTCTCAAGCAACGGTCGAAATATTCTGGCCTACGTAAATTGATGTTCTTGAGCAGTTATCTATAATTAAATTAGAATATTTGCAGGAAGGACAGCCGTTTCAAACTTTGAACGGATGTCATCCTGGATGCCATTTTCTATACATCCTGCTTTGGCGTCTGCATCTGATTGGCCAAACGCTAAAATATAAACGCTAAATACAAACTATATAAGATAAGATAAGATACATTGCTCCAAAAATATGGAACAGCCTTCCAGAGATTATGAGAAATGAACTCAATATTAAAAGTTTTCTAAAACAATTATGGAAAATTGAATTAAGTAATGTTTTATAACTTTTCACAACCATTTGAATTAATTTGCTCGAATAACGTAAATATTTTTTGTAAATAATTTCCCATGCACCATGATTATCATTATTAATTATTATTAATATTCTTAGATGTACATATTCAAATTATATATTTATACATATTTTTATATTTATCTTTTATCTTTTGTTTGTGTATTTTTGATTTGTGGCAATACCTGCATGTAAATTAGCAACATTTTTATAATAGAGCTAAGTGTAATCGACCACGTTAAAGTTATCTTATCTTATATAGATTCCCGAATTATATCAATAGACTAGCTCATAACTTCCTGCCATCGTGCAAACTGTTTTAAGCGAGGCTGTATAAAGATTTGAAAATACTCGAAGCTTACGTTGAATATGCTCGAAACTTCTGAAAGCTGTTTATAATTTGATATATAAAACCTTAGTTTGTGAAAAGTTTAATAGAAACAACGACAATTGAAAAACATCTGAGATTATTTCCAGAGAATGAGTTTGACGAAAGCCTTATGATAGAATTGGCTCATCAGGCCATAACAGATAGGATGCAAGGCACTAGGAAAGCAGGTTAACAAGTTAAGATATGTCCTTGTGATGTCGAAATACTCCCAGTTATTCCATGACAATCTACCCACATATTCCTGCAAAAAGAAACATTGATATGGCAGATAACACAGGATGAAGATTAAAACGATGGCGTAAAACATCTTTAACAGATCTGACTCGTACTCATCCAACTCATCATCTTGCTGAGACATATTTGAAGTGGCTGGTAATCGTTTATTTTTCCTGTTGTCGACCGAGGTTGAAGTGTCAGTTATTTCGGTCATGTTCACTGCTTCAGTTTGCGTCTCGGTGTTATCGTATGCTCTAAACCTACGGCCAACGGAAACTTGCGTTTGAAGCTTGAGTTTTAAAGCCACAATGCCGTATGACACCAGTGTAATAGCCAATGGGAAGACATAGTTGATGAGAAATTGTATGATAACTAGGAACCTTACCCGCGAGGAAGGATAGTTATTATCTAGTTTTTCACCAGGTAAAAGTATCAAACACCACTGCTTACCATTGCCAGCTGAGACGTTTGTCATATGCAGGAAGAATGGAAGCACACAGATAAAAGCCAACATCCAGATTACCAAGCTCATCAGCAAGGCCATGGTAGTTTTTCTCGTCATCTTGTACCACCTAAAACTAATTAACAACAAACATCTGACAACTGCAATGACAGCAATGCACGTTGTTATGACCATTCCCGCCATCAGTTGCAGTGGATTGATAAGGCTGCATAATGTTTGTGAGAAAGGCCAATCACCGAGCTCGGAGTACGTTTGCATAAATGGAAGGCAACATGTGCTGATAATTTCTGCCACGGCCAGATTGCAAATCATACGATAAGTGAACGTTTTCACTCCTTTCGCTCGTAGGACAGCTCTGACGACTACACTATTTCCAATCAAAGAACCAAGTATTATCAGACTGAAGCAAATCAGTCTAAAGACTCTCAGAACTTGAGGTTCTTTAAATTGCTCCACAATTTCACCGGCATATGATGCATTACTCTTCAACAGAGAGATGTTGGACTGAGTCATTTCTTGCCTGTACAATTGTAGCTTAGTGTTATCCTCGCGTACCGAACACCGACTGACTACTACATGACCATCTACTTGACTATAATGTCATTGTCCAAGATAAAATGACTTGTACTTGCGTTCTGGGAGGTCAGTAACCCAAACAAACATTGTTTATATGTTTTGCATAAACACCACAAGATAAATGCCGCTATGAAATCCCAATTCCATCATGCACCCTTTTTAATTTAATTGACTGTGTCGTACCCTTCCCCTTACCGCCCCTGGAATACCGTACACAAATATTGTTAGCAGCTCAAGGACCTCCTGAATCAGGCACCATGCAAATCAGCCTAAACCGATAATTTTAATGCCTGAATAGAAATACTATTATGTAACTTAATATTGGAACTGAAATGTTTGGTTTTCGCAACTGATTGTTGCTGGTCGAATGGCATTTGCTTGGGCACGTGACCCCTACTTGGGTGTAATGGATGTACATTTTAACTAGATTGGAGCTACATGTAACAACTCTGAGACAGCTAATTAAATATACAAGAGTTAACAAAAATATTGTATAAAGCCTTATCTATGCAAAACAAACAAAATAATCTTCCTTCAAATTAATGTTACTGCATTCACTGAATCACGTACTGGGATATATGCCTGGTATTTTATGTTTGTATTAGAGTGAGACAAACCAGATAAAAATGGTAATATGTATAGATGCACTCACTTTGTATGGTACCAGCCCATGATACAGTAAAAACATCATACATGGTTTTATTGTTTATTCATATTGTATACATTTTGTTTTTCGTGTTTGCCAATAAACATTGTACGTACGTGCGTTCTTTGTAATTTGAACCATTCTTATCCCTGTGAGCAGAGTGTTTTTTTTCTTACCCTAATCGTCGTTCCAAGAGTATGAGAGAGAACAATGTGTTCGGTGGGGTAAACACTTATTTGAATTGATATAATTATATTCAACGATGATGCTTAAAACTACGCTGCGTCAGCGTACATGAAACACACCTAAAATGATGCTAACTTTAATTTCTGACGTTTCGAGCATTAGCCCTTCGTCAAAGTAAATTGAATGATATATGAGAGAGAACGAAGGAGAAAGCAAAGAACCATCAGAAAAAAATATGAAAAGAACCGACAACGGATTAATAATAAAGTAACAAGTAGTATGCAACTGGTAGTTTTGGAACAATAGTTCTTTTATTCTCGTAGGGTGCCTATTGTTTTAGGGATTAGTTGCTCAATTTTGATTGGTCAACGGAGGAACGATTGACGTCACATCCGTGCATACTACTGTAACAATATCATATAAGTTCGATTACCCCAAAAATAAACTTGTGAGTGTACGATTTGATCTCTACACTTATGCCGATAAACATCAAAACACATTAACATTTCTTAATTCCTTTGATAACTATTGTTATTGCACAAAAAGGAAGTCAATATTATGACTTATCGCCCTGTGTTGATCTCCGACGTATCATATCGATACAAAAGCTACCTTGATACAACATGACCTTCAAACTGTTATTGGATGAATAAAACCCTGGAGGTAGAATCATCTTTTACGGTGTTACAATTTACGTTTTATTATTTATTTCATTCTATAATTATCGAACACTGACGCAGCCTCTACTAGTTTACTCGCTAGTTTTCATTTGGATCTCTTAAAGAGGTAATTTAAAACAGGGACACAAGACAAAACAAATCTATTTTTAAAAATAGGAGATTAAAATAGAACACTATCAGGACCACATCAACGGTTGGCTGCGGATATACATATATATATATGGTTATAACAAGACAATGTACCTTTTTATAAATCTTTATCGCTATCAAAACTACAGTCCACATTTTGATGCATTTTTGAAATATAGGTGTACACCCTTTGACGCTATTTAAAGAGCGCAATCTAAATTAAGCACCTTATCTGATTGGCTTAGCCATTCCATTCCAACTTGTAATTTACATGGGATGAAATTATCCCTGCAGGTAGGAGGAACAACCTTCTAGCTTAACGTTTACATGGAATTAATTGAGTCTCCCTATCGACGCGGGTCGACTATCGGTTTGGTTGTCAGAGGATTGGGGAAAGAAATTTTAACAACACTTATACATTCAATAAGTAAATAGATACAAATTTCAAGAAATCGTGATCACTCAGCGATTGTTTAGACAATATTCAAGTCCGGAGATGTCTAAGTACCCAGGAACAATTCCCCATGAAGAAACGATGTTCCGGGTCTAAGGTCACCCCTTTTCATAAAGTGAGGGCGGTTACCCTAGCAGCAGGGTAACCCTTGTAGCCGAGCCATGAAAAAATGAAAACACTCATACTTAAACATTGGTTCGCATAGGTATGGCGCGAAATACAAGTCAGAATACATGTTCCTGATACATAATAATAAGGATAATAATGTCTATAGCTTATATAGCGCTTATTCAAGTCTGTTACTTGTATCAAATACAAGTAATGTATTGTTTTTAACAATAGAACTTGACACTTTCTATGACGTTTGATACCGACTCGACATGATGTACAGGAATAAGGCGAGGATACCTAGGAAAAGATTGTCACGTGATCCACCACGTTTACGGGTATCTGATATCATCTGGAATCTGATATATACCTAACCTGAGTATCAGGCTCTAGGGGAGGGGGGAAGGAGAGAAAGAAGGGAGAGAGGGAAATAACGCTCCTCGTAAATACTTTTTTTTTTTATTTATTAAAAGAGGGCAAAGTCTGACGCAAATCTCGAATGAGATCACTAAGTTCGTTCATCAATTCCAGTTCTCCGACGAGTAATTGTACTCGATGATTCACGAAGGCAATTTGTTGCAAGCTATACCTCATTCTTCTTAAAATTTCCAGTTGCTCCAAAGTAATGATTAACTTTGGATGTGTGCTTGCCCCTGTGCTGTCATTGTCATTTGGCAATTCAGAGGAAAATTCTCTGTATGCCATATCATTGTGGAAGGTTGTTATTGTTGTATGTTAAGTGCGTTATAATAACACTGTATATTTCTATGTGAACTTGCAGACGTTTTTTTGTATTAAAAATGATGCACGTAACCCATCTACACTTTGACTGCAACTAAAATTTTGAACTTCGGCAATAAGTGAAGAGGTAGCTTCAAATAATTTTGATATTTCTTCAGTAAATCCACTCATTTTGTTAGGGGGAAACGTTTGAAAAAAAACCATCAGACCCCTGTTTGTCATTGATAGTTAGACACGTACGGTACACATGCATGCGTGACACATCTTATAATTAGTTATCAGTTTTAACCAATCCCCGCTTGTATTTCTAAAAGGGATTAACGTCACAAATTGACCAATGGCGATATGTATCTAATACGTACGGTATCTAATACATATACATAGCCTTTGAGCCAATCCCCGCTTGTATTTCTAGAAGGGATTATTATAACCTTTTGACCAATGGCGTTATGTATCAAGAAACTAATCAACCAATCACGCTCTGTATTCTGGACGTTGCAATACAACTTAAACCAATCACGTAATGTATTACTGTTTTTGATCCTGTATCAAATACGTGATACATGTACTAAACGTATAGTACTTATATAATACATGTATAACACATGTTATTTTGACTTGTATTTTACCCCATACATAGGGTGACCCTTGTAGGAGGTTAACCCTGACAATCTCGTTCCCAAAGGTTGCCCTACTAACTCCTCTTGTAAACGTTAGCAGACCGGTCGATTCTATATGTTTTAAAATCATATATAACTTGATAGGAACTGTCAATAATTTTGTTTTTATTTTCCGTTTTTTTCTTCATCCATGTATATTCGTTTGGTTTTATTTTGTTATTGAAATATGAGTGACACTGACATGTTTTTGCACCGAGCAGGAATAGTACAGGCTATAAATAGATCCTGTTCTAAAAGAAGCAGGCTATAAATATATCATGTTCTAAAAGAAGCATCAAAGAGTGCACCGGATCCCTTCTTTCATACTAATACTCATTTGATTATATATATTTATATTTAATTTTAACTATAACTTTAAATTCAACCTGACATGACACAAATAATATCAATTTGACCGATATATCAGTGTCTAAAAGACAAAACCTAGTTCAACGTACTTAAAACTGGGGGATTGGGAAGAGAGGCGGAGGGATTGGGGAGATGAGGGGAGGGGAGGGGAAGAGAAGGAAAGGAGGGCCTGCCCGCAAGGCCATATATTTTACATGATTACGGTCGCTGGCGACCGTAAACGCTGATTGGCTCATTCTTGACAAATGATTGACAGATATTGGGATAGGTCATGACGCAACCTCGTTCCCAGGGCCCTCTCCCTTCGCTTTTGGGTGGGGCGGGAAATGGCCCTGGCATCGGCTGGTCGATTCTGTTTGCTCATTGGTCCATGCATTTCCATAATGTTTGTCAACTGTCATGGCAACTTTTGACGAGCAACAGACTAAAATTGATCAAAACTGTACAATGACATTTTCAGAGAGCTATGGCTACAAAATAAGAGTGAAAACAACTTGAATCAATATTATTACGGTTCTTTGGTTCCAAGAGATAGAAAAATAGTCCACAAAATAGTTTTATGTAGAAATAGGCCGTATTTGCACTGTGGTTTTGAAAGACAGTTGACCTTTTGTCCAGAAGTGTGAGTGATATGTTTTGACAAGTAGCTGGTAGAAATTTTCGTTATTGGGAGATGACAGTCTCTAATTTTCATATCTCTCTTAATGATGAAAGTCTATATCTGTTTGTACGAAATTTAACGTAAAAGTAAAGACTATTTTGCAGTCAGTTGTTTTCACTCTTATTTTGTAGCCATAGCTCTCTGAAAATGTCATTGTACAGTTTTGATCAATTTTAGTCTGTTGCTCGTCAAAAGTTGCCATGACAGTTGACAAACATTATGGAAATGCATGGACCAATGAGCAAACAGAATCGACCAGCCGATGCCAGGGCCATTTCCCGCCCCACCCAAAAGCGAAGGGAGAGGGCCCTGGGAACAGGGTTGTGTAAACATGGTAAATGTTTATATATAGTTTTGGTAGTGAACGGCGAGTATTACTCAACTTTCAAGTAAGGTAAATTCTTTTGGCCTGACGACAGCCGATCTATCCGATGAAGCAATAAATTTTTTAATAAGCTTTAGTCGAATTCTGGTGGTCACGTGACCTTAAGGCAAGGAAAATACGTATTTCAAAATGGGGTGGCGGTTTTTATGTGAATTCAAAATCTTTTTATGTGGAGTTGTTAAGTAAATCGGCCTTTATAAGAAACTGTTTGGAATGGTTGGATATCATAAGGTGTTAAAGCAGAAAGGAGAAATTTCCTAAATCTTGACCTGGTCACGTGACCTATTTTGGCCATTATTTCTTTAAACATAAATGAAAGACAACCATTCCAAACAGATTTGTATAAAGGTAATTAAGTGTAACAACTCTGCATAGAAGGATTTTTGATTCACATAAAAACCGCCCCCCCCCCCCCCCCCCCCCATTTTGAAATATGTATTTTGCTTGCCTTAAGGTCACGTGGCTACCGGAAGTCGACAAAACCATGCTTAAAATTTTATAAAACCAAATTATCACTTAGGGTCCAAAACTCAATTTTATGAGTTTAAGATAGTCCAATGAAATATTTTTTTGAGAAAATGGCAGAAAAAAAGATTTCTCGACGAGCTGAAACTCTTTCAATGTTTCTCAATCTAAGCTACATTTATTTCCACACTTTGTTCCAAGCTAGAGTGGAATAATATAGTTATCATTTGAAGATGAAACATCGGACTTATCAGCTTTCTTGGTGAATGATTCGAACTGGTTTTATTGTTGTATCACACGGCAGCCGTTGATTATGCCATGAAGGTTCGAATTACAACCTATGTGTTCTCTGTGTTCTATAAATCGCTCGTAAAACCTGATTTTATTTTTACTTGAATTAAAAGCAATTATCCCATGTTGTTCTTTGAATGTTAGATTTTCCATGAGGGTAATTGTTTTCACAAGAAATGGCGAATTCAAAGTTAACTACCAACGTACAAACAAGGCCAGTTTAATAGTATCAAGCTGAGAAGTTCTGGTAAGCCCTTACTTCCGGTGCGCTATTTTTAGTAGTGGGCGGTTAACTAAATAAGACAGCCCTCTCCCCCTTTCCCCCAGAGAGCCAGGCTACGCAGGCTAACTTAAAGGGGGAAAACGGGACTTTCGGTGATGCGGTATCGGCAACAGCCCGGTATTTCGTTAATTTTTGACTACGGTACGTATTTCTGTTTCTTGCATATCGGCGGTAAGCGCTTTTTCGTCTTTTTTGGGCTCCGGTATTCGGTAAATGCAATATTAATTACGGTATTACGGTTCTGTTGGTTGCCTTTTTGTAGTTTTATCGTTTTTGGTGAACTTTCTTGCGGTATTGCAGTATATTTGTGCCCAGCCCACAGGCAGCCCAACTATTCTATCTGAGGATTTTTTTGTAATGACAATAAAGTTATTTTTAACCGCGACCCGAGCGCCATATTGGAATAAATATCTTTTGTTAGCGCGCGGTTGGGGTTCCTGTGGTGTATTTGTCTTAATGCGTGCGGATGGGATTCCTGTGGTGTATTTGTTTGAATGCGCGCGGATGGGATTCCTGTGGCTTTTTGCAAGCAATTTTTCGCTCAAATCGCGCGGTATCGAAAATACCTCCCTTGCGGTATTGCAGTATATTTGTGCCCAGCCCACAGGCAGCCCAACTATTCTATCAAGATACTACTTTCTTCGATTTTTTTGTCGTACGTGCGATTCCGCGCGACCGAAAAATTGCTTGCAAATAGCCACAGGAATCCCATCCGCGCGCATTCAAACAAATACACCACAGGAACCCCAACCGCGCGCTCAATGATCCTAACAAAAGATATTTATTCCAATATGGCGCTCGGCGCGCGGTTAAAAATAACTTTATTGTCATTACAAAAAAAATCCTCAGATAGAATAGTTGGGCTGCCTGTGCCCAGCCCCCTTCCCGATATCAACTATGACGTCACACGTCCATATCACCTGATGTCGAGAAAGCCTGGGCATTATAGAAAACAAAATGGCGGCTTCAAGTGCATCAGCCAACTTTTCTGAAAGTTCACCTCAAAGAGAGTCTTTTTTTGAAGCACACAACGTGTTATATTATGTGGTTATCAATGGACTTATCGCTGTTACTGTTTTCTTTTCGCTTGTTCTCTTTAATGGATTTTTAAGGCAATATTTACAATATCCACAAACATCGACGTCTGACACGTGCAAATCTCCCAACTGTATTCGATGCAGGTCTTCGTACTTAAAATCCTATCGTTTGATTGACAGACTTGATGAATTTATTACAAAGAAAAGCATCAAACCTGAAAGTGCTGATCGCTTGTTTGAGTCATTGTTACATGGTATCAGGAATTCAGATTGTGTAAGACAACGACCAACAACATTTGGTATGATAGGGCTATCATCGAAACCATGGCATGAAAACCTCTATTTGTCTGAACTCAAACAGCTTATAGACAACATTCCCGATATTAGAAAAGAGATAATAAAGATAAGTGAGGATTTATCTTGTGGCTGGGTCCAAAATACCTGTCCGACTGGTCGTTGGTATGTGTTGCACCTTTATAATCAAGGCAAAAAAGTACAACAGAACTGTAGTCGATGCCCATTAACAAGTGAACTTGTACAAGGTGTAAGTCCATTCATGAAGGAATGTGCGTTTGGAAATGCTGTTGTTTCATTAGTCAAACCAGGTACACACATAACACAGCATTATGGTCCCACTAACTGTAGGTTAAGGTGCCATATACCTCTAGTTATCCCAAAACACTGTACAATAACAGTAGATTTGGAACAAAGACGCTGGCAAGACAGTCATGTTATGATATTTGATGACTCCTATCTACATGAAGTAAGGCATAGCGGTTCACAGGGCAATAGGATTGTCCTTATTTTAGATCTATGGCATCCTGAAATAACCACTATTGAGATGGAAGCAATCAACTTTGTATTTTCAAATGTAGAACTTTCAAGGTGATTTGAAATGTTTATTATTAGAATGTGAATAAATCATAAACTTGAATATTTGGATCCCAAATGTTTATTGATACTTTGCAATTTATGGGTTAAACTGAAACATGTTCAAAATTGTTGGCACATTTTTACCAGACTTAATAATAATATCTTTATTCACCCTGATTAAAACAAAACCGATCAGCTAGTCACAAAAAGTGACCAGCTGCTATAAACTGGTGATCAGCAATAATAATCTATTCTATAATCTCTATAAAAACATAATTACAAAAATAAGATGAGGCTAGTGTTATTATAATAATAATTACTTAATTAAGTAGTATCATCAACACCTTGTATGGATAGTTCTGTTAGGACATTATCAAGATAATTAGGGTCAGGATAGCCATGGCCAGAGATGTTGGAAAATGGTTCTGTTTTGTGGTGGATTTCATTCCACACAACTGTATCATCTTGTCCAGTTGTGTTAGATGTTGCAACAGTGAAAATAAGTCTACGTTGCCATGCTTTTTGGAGCAAATGAAGGACCTGCATCAAAAGGCATTCAGTAAATAAGTAACAGCATCCCAGTTGGCTTAGAACATTGGATTGCCATGCAAGAGAACAGGGCTTGTGACAACAACCGTAAAGGTTTTTAAGTGCCCCAAATAAATAAGAACAAATTTTGAAAATCCATTCTTCATAAAGTTATGGACAGGACAGTTTAAATTTGGTGGTAATGAATGAGCTATTTCTTAGTTATAAGGCTTTCTTAAGTCTTTTTTAGTTATAAGGCTTTTTCAAGATCTTAAAAGATCTTGATTTAAAAAGAGTATCCATTAACTTGTGACCCATTATAAATACTGCAGTCTCATTAGCTATGCCACTATGATCTATTATTGATAGCCAATGAAGAGTGATTTATTTTCATTTTCTTGTACAATTTAAAAAGGGTTTGTTCGAGGGTTTGTGTGATTCCCAGTATTTTTATTACTATTATTCATATTTATTTTTATTTATTTATAATAATTCTGGACGTGGTTCACAAAGTCCATGCAGAGACAACAATAGGAAAGTCCCTTACAAAGTTTGTTCTCCAATGGTCGAACAATAAGGCGAGAAATACAATGACAACAATAATGATCATAAGATTTGAATAATCAACAACAAGTTCATTTGTATTGTTTGGTTTTAGTGCTTACCTTTTGTCCTTTTCCATTGTCAGGTAGATAGCACACCCTTGGGAAACCTGATGCATAGTAAGGCCGACCAGGGTGGGGATGCTCCTGACCCTATTTGAATAATTGAATACATGAATTGAATAATAGTGAAGAAATAGAAAACGTGTGCGCGTGCTGTGTGCAGTTATAAAGCATGCAGGGTTGTCAGAACACAAGAGCAGTGTTAAGAGAAGCACGACGCAAAGCGGAGTGCTTCTCAACACTTCTTGAGTGATCTGACAATCCCCAAGTGCTTTATAACTGCATACAGCACAGAAAGAAAGTTTTCTATTACTTTTATAAAAATTAATAAAAATTGATCAACATGCAAACATGCGTGCTGTGTGCTCTCATAATGCACACGCCTTAACCAAATCAAAATACATGATTTCAAATAGTTATTTTATAACAGCTAATAAGATAACATCTAGTCTAGCTTTTGCCCTTTTTCTTCACCTCCACCTTACCCTAACCAAGGGCAGTAAAGTAGCCTGCATAGCCTAGGGAAGAGAAGGAAGCACCACACCCCAAATTCCACATATTCTATATTCAGTGACAAGTATCTGGGTAGTATCTTTTGATTAAAATTCTTAAGGGGCTAGCACCCTTTTTATCTTAGTGAGCTTATCTCAATTTTGCCTCCATCTAAATACAACCTTAGAAGGAATAATAAAGGAACACTCTTAAGAAATCCTAACATCAAATCAAAGATTACTCTTACAGGTTGCTCCTTTTCCTCCGCCACACCTGCCCTTTGGAATGCTCTGCCACTAGAGATTAGAAACGTTAACCCAAATATTGACTTGTTCAAGAAGAATCTAAAGACACACTTATTTACGAGGGCGTTCCTGTATTAGCTCTTTTCGTTAGTATTATTTAATTAGTCACTCTTTGTATAATATATAACCATAATATTTACCCCCATCAAAATTCTTGGAGGGGCAGGTGCCCCCTTAATCCCCCCTTTTACCAATGACCCTTAGAAAAACTATGTGTTTATACCTGCATTCCTCTTTTAAAGTCATATGTTATGACAATTGTTCCACATCCAGGATGGCCTGCAAGACTTCTTCCTTGTTTTGCTACATGCATTGTTCCATCCGTAGGTTGGTTTCCTTGTTTTATTCCTTGTATTACCTTACATGTTGGACATTGTAGCCAGCCTTCCTATACATGCATTGAGATATAATAAGTAATTAAATTCCTCTATAAAAGGGTAGATATGCTCAGACAATGTAAACTTTTACATTATATGTGGGATGCTTTGGCAGCTTAGTGGCTTGCTGTGCGCCTCTCACCAAAATGTTCCAGCTTCAAGTTGTGGCAAGGGGAAGGATTATATAATATAATTATGTGAGTTTAGTTTGTTTGATGTGTTGTTCTCTCCAATTCCTACAGAATTGTTTCCCATGTGATTCAGTTTTCCTCCTTCCGTAATAATCAACATGTGAGCAGCTGAGTTGTGTGATGTAAATATTGATTGCTTACATGTGGTTGTAGTAATTTATGTGAGAAAACCATACAAAACAGCCCTGTCCGTTCAATATGTTAACAATATATAATATATACAAAAAAGTGCTAAAGCACACAATGTCTGTAAAGTGAAGTTAATTTACAGCATTACAAATTGAATTTTATATGTTATATAGTCACAATGTTTTTATAATTCAAGAAAAGAACCCAAGTTAACTTAAAGTGCATATGACATGAAATTTTCTATGGTCGTTTCTAGAAGAAGGATAGGAGCTAAATACGATTCTGATATCGAAATCACGATTAAAAGAACCAAGAACCATTTTATATGGTGGTATAGGGTTAGCATTGCAAACAAAATGACGTCACTAGGCCTAGTCATATGGTCATTTGGTCGCGGCACACTGAAGGCATTTTTCAAAGCATATAGCATGACTAATGAAAACATATTTGTAAGCGCTATTTTCGTTTTGAAATTGTGCTATATGGCTTGAAAAATGACCGTTGGCTAGGCCTTGTGACGTCATTTTGTTTGCAACGCTAACCCTATACCACAGTACAAAAATGGTTCTTGGTTCTTTTAATCGTGATTTCGATATCGGAATCGTATTTAGCACCTATTTTTATTTTTTGAAACAACCACAAAAAATTTCATGTCATATGCACTTTAAACAATGAACAAAGAATACAATAGGTTTCCAGTACATTTAGAAGAAGCCCAAGAAGTCATGGCCCTAAAGTTAATAATCTGAAAAAAAGCAAAACTTTCTGCTGTTCAGAGTTAGTTCTTGATTTATTCAGCTTGATCGAGCCTCTTAATATTTACTTAATTATTACGATATTACCTTACCTTAGCACCTGTCTTGATGAGTGCTAATAAACATGCATCTGAGCAATTTTATTATATGTATTCTTGGTTCATGGATTGTTTACCTTTAGTTAGTTAGTGCCTGTCTTGATGAACTCATACTAATAAACATGCATCTGAGCAATTTCATTATATGTATTCTTGGTTTATACATTGCTTACCTTAGTGCCTGTCTTGATGAGTGCTAATAAACATGCTCCATGAAACTTGTGTGGACATTTTTTCAGTTCTCTGACTTCTGGTATTTTTGGTGTATTAGATGCACAACTATCATCGTGAAAACCAGATAAATCTTTTAATTTTTCAAAGCAAATTGAACATTCCTGTGAAAAAGAACATTAGATAATTATATAATTATATTATTATATATTGGATTACTTGTAGTAGGATGATGATTGTCACAAAAAACTAAATAACTAAAGCTAACAGTAACTTGGCAGGTTACTGTGACTGATAGTAAAAAAATTTCCAGTTTTCCTGTGTAAACAATTATAAAACTTTTTTAAAGCTCGAAACATCAGTAAAGTTAAGTCTGTCAACATTTTTTACGGTGTTACAAATTTCATTATTACTATTACCTATCGATTATAAAAATAATAACTAATATGAGAAAGGTGGGCAATTAAATAAAAATATGAACTAAAGGATATACTGGAAAGACCGGTAATGATGTCAATATTAATAGACTTACCTCATTTAGGTTATCGTGTTTAATGTTTGCCTTACAGTATAGATCAAGCTTGTCATTGCTGTTTTCAGGGGTTAATGGTGTTGCTGTATTTTGTGTGTCAACTTTATCTATTGACTGGGTCATGGTATTATTTATTGCTTGAGTATAAGCTGCAGTAGTTGCTGTAGGTGAAACAGCTGATGGTAAAGGATGTACAGTGTTTAAAAGAGAGCTTCTTGTTTGTCTTTTATCTGTTGGATATTGAAGAGAAATATCAACTTTCCTTTGGATAATTCTTTCATAAGCTGTAAACTTGTTTATCTGGACCATTTTCTTCAGATTGAGATAGATTGGTATGCCAAGGGCTGTTGCTTCCAAGTCTAGTTTACCATTACGATTGGTTTGGTATTGGTTTTCAATAACATGTGAAGTTTCTATGTCATACGATACCCAACCAACATCACTATACCATTGCCAGGTAATTCCTTGTGCACAAGGGTACAATGCTGGATAAACTTTTCTCTTGATTTGTCTTGTCATACCTTATGACAAAAGAATAGACTATTAATAAACATCATATCAAAGTCACACAAGTCTGTTAACTGATACAAAGTACACTCTTTTTTACATGATAGAAATTGATAATCTATTTTATTTATCTTTTATAATATTTAAGCAGGGAGCATCGATAGAACCTTTGCAAGACCTTGACATCAACCAAGTTTCACAACGTTAAAGACCCTCTTGCATCCGAGATGCACTGCACGCTTCGATGATTTTCTCACATACGGAAAATAACAATTTTTGTGAAGAAAAGTAATATCTAATTATATTATAAAAGATAATTTTCATAAGTTATTTTTTAATAGTATTAGTTAATATCTAATTAAGCTTTCTGAGATAATATTTTAGTCATGCAGCCTTTTTTATACTTATTTTTTATCTAAATGTTGACCCGTTGTTGAAGGCATCGTCTCCCCAGGCGACCCAAGTCTAAGGATCAGAAGCTCTGTGTTCGACCTATTCAGGGATAGAAAAATCGCACTTGGCTTCAAAAGAACCACCAATAGTGTAATTATGGAAGTCCTACTGCATTGTGTCAACGTTGATACAAGGAATGAAGACTCAACTGCTGTAGTCATAATCCGAAATGTGTTTGTCATATATAGTGAAATGGATTTTTAAACAACACTCGGCAAAGCTATCAAAATTAAACAGTATATTCTTGAATGTATTCATGTTTACGTAAACATTTTTTGAATCGTATGCATTCACATCATTATCCTGACCTTCTATAACTGTAATATCCATGGACGTTAACGTTTCGGATTCCATGCATAATATCATTTTTTTAGTACACGAAACCACAAACACTTCGAAGTCTTTGAACTTGACAGCCTGAATCAAACAACGTGAAAAACCTGTGAGTAGCCCGTATTGCGGGATCGGTTTTTTAACCAAAAATATTTCAAGAAAGCAACTTTTAACAATAGATATTTTCAAAACATATAAACAAACGGCTGCAATGCACCTCGGATGCAAGAGGGCCTTTACGATGTCCAATTTATTACTGGAATCATTCATCATGGTCATGAACAATTTAGTAATATTTCATTGGGAGTTTGTCAATTGAACGCTGGACCACTGCATATTATGAATTATACAGTCGTGTCCACACTTATGTATTTCACTGTTCTCTCCTTCGTTCAGAACTGCTCCAAACAAACAATCCTAGTTTACATTTTATGCAATAAAAAAACTTCAGTAAAATTTTATGAATAGTGTTGTCTCAAGTAAACACCAGTTATATACCAAATATTGATTACAGTAAAAACCTGCATATAAGAACCACTATTTTTCGAGGTTAGGCTAAAGTAGTTCTTATATAATTGGTATTTAGTGAGAAATTAGGCTAAGGTGGTTCTTAACTGGTTCTTATTTACAAAGCAAAAACAATTTCCCTTATTTAGTGTTTTTTTATGTTTTATTAATTGTTATGTAGAAGCATCTGAATGATGATGGTATTCTCCTTGAGAACTAACTGATAATACATTTGTAAAACATTTTTCTTTCATTGATTTTAAATTTGGTCATGTTCAGACTCAACTTATATTTTTTTCAAATGACCAAATAAATCTTGAAACCTTTCATATAAGAACCAGTCTAATTTCTTAGCCTAACGCTAAAGTGGTTCTATTTGAACAGGTGCTTTAAAAGCAAATTTTAGCCTAGTGGTTCTTAATCCACTGGTTCTTATATGCAGGTTTTTACTGTATCCATCTAACAAGCCAACACACAAAACTGTGATTCGTGAAAAGGTTTTATGTAACTCTGTGATTTCATGAAAAAACGGCGCGTGATTTGTGATGGGTACCCCTTCTTCCCCACCCTGTTATACAATGGTTTCAAATGGCATATACTGTGGAATATCACACAAGTCAATTGCATTTTCTAGCATACACACACTTTTTTATTTAGTGTGTAGGTACAGAAAATACAAATGACGAGTGGGATATCACAAGAAAACATTGTATATTAACTATTTTATCTTACATCATATAAAATAGAGAAACCGCAATGTCTCATGGAAAGAGGCAGTAGAATAATGCCGAATTATACAACAACTTTCCAGCATTCTAATTGGTTCTCTTTTATATGATGTGGGATAAAAACTAAGAGGTCTTTAGATTTAAGTAACTATTTATTTAACTTAACAATATCACATCTATAAAAAATACTCGATTCTGATTGGCTGACGGACTGAATTTTTTCTTAATACCGTGCAATTAATTAATTGCACACATCCGGGAACTTTGCTTTTGGATACCTTTCAAAATAGCTGCACATTTATTCTGAGAAACTCGTATTTTTTATAGATGTGATATTAACAGGAAATTACACCAATGTTTACGAACTGTGTAATTTCCTATACTAAATAATCAATTAACTTACTCTTGAATGAAATTCACTGCGACAATAATAATGGCGGGAATTCAGGCCGTTTGAAAATAGTCAAGACCAGAAATATCAAAATAAAGATTGTCTGAAGGGGCAGAAACAGCTAGATTGATCAGACACCATTAATTGCAGCATAACATTACTTTCAGGTGAAAGGAAAGTCTTACCAGTTTCTCGACGAGTTTGTATCCTAGTTTTCAAATCCACATCATAACAAGATAGATTTGGGTCAACTTGACCCAGATTAACGTTTGTCTGGCCACTTGTCAAACAAGACTCCAGAAAACAACTTGCTTGTGGACTGTATGGAATCCAGGTTGTGGGCATTTCTTCCCATTCCCATACAATGACATTCATTTTACTGCAAAATCATCAACAACTTTTAACTGATTGCTTTACAATTTTGTAGATTGTCGTAGGCCAGCGGCCAGCTGCATGTTGCTAACACAGGTAACCCAAATCTAAAGTTATCGACCAATCACAGGTCCTGTTCAAAACTGTTCGATAAAAACTTTCAACGAAATTATTCTTACTCCCCAAAAAGTACCTTTAATAATCATTCATGACATATACCATGATTTTTGTAAAATGTTTTGGTAGATTTTGTAACATGACGAAGCTAGCACTTTATTTTATTTATTCCAAATCAACCAATCAGCCAGCGCGTAATATCAACAATTATGACGTCACTTAGCTGCTTTCATAATATTTAGTGTTCGTAGCAACGAGAGGCCATCTTGGAGACGATGTTTTGTTGAGTGAAAGTGCTTTTTTATCTATCGAATTCGCTTTCTTTTTAACCTGGAATACGTTAGCTTGTATTAAGAAATGGCAGGATCATTAGCAGAGACTCGATTACAACTTCAAAATGCCGAGAGTTCAATTCTTTTTATGCAACAAGAACACGCCAAAACGCTTCAAGGATTGTACTCTGAAATCAATAAATTACAGAAAAAGTGCGGAGGTTAGTTCACTATTTGGTCGATCCTTCGCTCTATTAGTATATTTTTCATAGTTCTTATATAATATAGTCCATTTTAGTGTTTTGTTGATAACGTTTTTTTACGTTTCTTCTTCAGAATTGACGTTCAAGCTGGCCATGGATGCTACTAGTTCGCCATCTGAAGAAGGTTAGTTAAAGTCGCTAGTTAAACCCCATTCGTTAATAGATTTTGTAGGTATTTTAATATTCTTACGTGATTGATCCAACAATAAGTCGTAAAAAAATATTCAAATAATAATATAAGAGTTCAAAGAGAAATGTTCAAAAATTTAAGTTAAAATTTCTTGAGGATGTGGATTTTTTTCAAATTTAAAAAAAGTGAATATATCAGTTTGATAAGAATACAACACAGTTGTTTTCAGTCATTTTTGGTTAATTTTTTTGGTTAGAACTCTCAATATAAGTGTCTATTAAAAAGGTTTGAGCTATAAAAGTACTTCAAAATTCTGAAATTGCAGTCAGGATTCATTATTATTTTTTTAAGTTTTGTCTCTGACTTGAAAACTTGAAAGTATCAGACGTTTTGGTCCATCATCACGGACCTTCATTAGTGATGGTGGTTTTGGTTGTGGCACACGCATTTGAATGTTGTGCGTGTGTGCTGGTGCATGTGATTATTAACGAGAGTTCGATATATTTCTGGTAATAATCTTGATTCTGTCATTTTTTGACTTGGGGTCTTTCAATGAGTACCAAGCTTCCAGAAATAATCGTTGGTGGTTGTTTTTCTCGTTGTCAATGATTTTAACATCCTTGAAATTAATCTCATGAGCTGTTGAGTTGGAGTGTTCAGGATACAGACAACTCTCTTATGTTCCTTTAAAGATCTTTCTGTCTATTTTTGTAGACAGAAAGACCTAGCAGTGAGAGGTTGGCCACTATGACGTGTGTTCGATTCCCAGCTCATGTGACAACAGAGTTAGTTTAATGTGTTGTTCTCTCATGCCACAAGGGTTTTTCAGTTTCCTTCCTCCTTGAAAATCAACATGCGAGTAAAGTTGTGTGCTAAAATGTTTAATATAGGGGAAGTGAGTCTCCTAATTATCCGTAACAATTGAAACAAAAATTTTTTTCACACTGAGTTTACCTCAAAATTTCACACGTAAAACCTCAAAATTGAGCGCTTTCAATTCATCACAAAAAGTCCAAAAGTTCTTACTACTTCGCCATCATTTCTGCATTATGTCAATCAGCATATACATGTGTTCAAAACGTTCTTGAATTAATGTGTTTCAAAGTTGACTCTAAAACTAAGTATTTTATCAAAAAAATAGGACAAGGTTTTGAAGACCAATGTTTGTTGATTGACATATCGCAGAAATGACAGCAAAGCAGTATGAACTTTTTGACTTACATGTAAACTTTTATAAACAACTCGCATTAAAAGCGGTTAATTTTGAGGTACTTTGTAGAGCATAGGTGACAAAAAATTGTTGTATACTGTATAACAAAACATGTACACAGTCTTTTTGTCTGTTGTATAAGCTTTAAAATGATATATAACATGTCTATTATTATTGTAAAATGACGAGCTAAACAAATTTTTAACGGAGAGCATGTGAGAGCAACCTGTGAATGTGGACCGTATCCTCAATACTTGTATATGCATTCTTATAATCAACAAAACTCAGGAATGTTGAAATAGTCCGATGAAAAAACCCCAGTTATTTACTTGTTTGTTGGCACATCAGCTAGCTGTAGTTTGCAATCAAAATAATGTTTTTCTATTTTCTTGTTTCAACAGGTGAAGAAAACAAAGATTACTACAAGTTAAATGAATCCCTGAAGGCTTTGAAAGCTGAAAATATAGACTTAAAGGCAATCATTGATACAGGCTATAAAAGAATTGTTGTACTAGAGAACCAATGCAAGGGATTTGATCATAAATACAATCATGATATCAAAGAAAGAGACACTAGAATATCGTATTTAACTAAAGAACTGAATACAAAATCAGATACCATAGCATATCTTACTACTCAACTACACCAGGTCAAGATGAAACAAGCTTCAAAGCGGCACCCAAAAGGAGAGTTAAGTGCCACCATAGGAGAGGTAACTGTCCCATCTTGTGTTACTGAGGACCATGGACACACAGCACCACCAACACCACCCATTACACCATCTCCTCCATCACAAGGTATGCCATCTTCAAAGTATCGAAGGCCATTGAGACGGTCTGCAACATCACCCAGTCCTGTTGATGTCCAGAAGTCCAAATCACAACGAGCAATAGGAATTCAAGCTTCTCCACATGAAATACGTCTTGATGTAACATCAGCTAAAGCAAAAAAAGGTTTACCTGCTCGACCCAAGAGAGGGGCTTCACCATCCAGACCTGGTCTTGGTATATCTAGAAACACTTCTAAATCTGGTAGAAAAGAAAGACCTCAACAAGATGAGTATGTGGAGTTTTTGCGGAGTGGTGTTAGACCAGAGCCACAAGTTGTTGTACGGGCAGCACCTGAACCACTTCCTCCTATCTCAGATATGCACATAGCAAGGACCTCAAGTTACCATGGGATATCTCGGGGTCAGCCATCACAGCCAGTACAAGATGAAGTTGGTAAATTAGTCATATCTCCTCTAGGATCACCTGAAAAAGGCTGGCGACATAAAGAACAATCTCCACAATCAAATGGTTCCAAAATGTAGTGGGAGGGTCAGATTGAGATAAAATGTTATTTGTAAAAACCATATATGTAAATAAGAGTGATAATACTGACAGTGTTGGTCTCTGATAAAGATCCTAATGAATGTTGTTTGACTTGTATTTAACAATTGTCAAATTTGTATAGATTAACATATTAAAGTTGCCATTTTGTTGAGTGTTTGATGTATTGTATTGTATCTTTTATTGTATGTTTTCCCTTTGTATTTAAAGAGCTCTCTTAACTAAAATCATAATATTCTGATGTATTTTTATAAACTTGATAGCATAATGTGGTATATATTATTGATCACAACCTAAATGAAAAAGTAAAATATCAAGGGAAATATAAAAAAGTGCTTGGATGCTCTACAGATCTTATAAGAATGACAATAAATTTACTGCTATTGTTCATTTTTGTTTCCTCATTAAAAATCAAAGTGAGAGTGGAATATTGTGAACTACAGTAAATGTAGAACTCAGTGAGGAGTGTGGGTAATGTAGTACTCTATCTCCAGTTGCACTCTGGAATTTAACTAGAAAAAGTGATATTTCATATCAAAAATTACCTATAATATCCAGACAGACAGATTTTTTTTTTGACAGACAGACAGATTTATTTGCACCTTTGAATCTAAAGATATTTACAAATATATATATATATATAAATACATATTGAATATTTATTATAAATAGATTGTTAATGTATAAATAGAAAATTACATATGTATACAAGCTATTTACAAAACTAATTTGATAAATAATTAAATAAATAGAAATGTAATAATTATTATATATAAATGTGAATTTTTGTACTATGTATTATTATAAATACTTATTGAATATCAATTATAAATAGATTGCTAATGTATGAATAGAAAATTACATATGTATACAAGCTAATTACAAAACTAATTTGATAAATAATGAAATAAATAGAAATGTAATAATTATTAAATATAAATGTGAATTTTTGTACTATATTTTTATGATAAATATATATATATATACATATATCAGTTCATATCAGTTTGTTTCAATTTAGTTTCAGGTTAGCCTGAGAAATAGGTACAGGATACCTGGAATAACTTAACGTTAATCGAGCCAGGTAGCCTTATAGGCATTTGAGGCATTGTGAGGTCAGACAAAGCATAGTTTAATACTGAAGAAAACAAACAAGCCAAATTAAAGTATGAGATACAAGAAAAACAAGAAAACAAAACGGAAAATGACAAAATCACAACAAACAACACAAACGACAAAGTCAAATAGCAAAAAAGATAATTTCAGGTTAATACATTTACAAATAAGGGAATAAGTTGATGGAAAAAAAAAAATTAGTATTTTTCAATCAAAGTAGATATAAATGTAGTTTTGATTTTGGTTTCATTGAAGTGTCTATTTCATTCCTCTTTGTATCCTCTTTGTATTTAAAGAGCTCTCTTAACTAAAATCATCATCTCCAAATCAACATGTTTGAGAGTCGTGAAGGGGTAAAATGGGAGCTGGGATTGGCCTTATTTTTGACTGGGAAAATGGGATTGGATGCACTGGGACTGGGATTTACAAGTAAAAGAACAATAGAAAATGGGAATGGGATTGAAAACCCGAGCAAAACTGATGTGATTCTTGACTGAGATCTGGTCCAAATATAAACTGGGAAATGGGATTAAGATACCCTCCCACCCCAGTATCTTCAGGACCCTCATGTTTGTGTGCTAGTAAATACAGAATGAAGTGTTTGTGAGAGACAGCAGGCATCCAAATAGTAACAGGGTTCGTACGGGTTTTGGAAAGTTTTGGAAATTGGTAATGCATTTTTCCAGGACCTGGAAAGTTTTGGAAAATTCCTTTTTCACCTGCTGGGCTATGGAAAAGTTATGAATTTTTTGTCGGTTGCCCATGCAGCTCCTACCTTGCAAAGAACTGTTTTTGTTGTAATTAAAAAACGGCTGATGATTTTTTTGCCTGCCGCACTTTTCGCTTGTGTGGTTTTGGAATTTTGAGTAATAGGTTTTGGAAAAGTTTTGGAAATTTTCTCTGAGGATTCTGTACGAACCCTGAAATAAGCCTTTGCTAGCATAGAACGGCTTGTTGTCAAAACAGATGGAATATATTTTTATATTATTTTCTATATATCTTGATTAAGTTCTGTCCCTGTTTGTAGAATAATTTCATTTATCTGGCTAGAATCGTATGACACACGAATAAGTCATTATTATAATTGGATGCACTGGATGCCAAAAAAAAAAAATGTCGGGCTTCCTGTGGTAGTCAAGCAAGATTGACAGTATAAACATACCGTTTCTATAGCAACGATCCACAGGTTTCAAAATGGCGCCTAGCTGAGATTCAACTTCTTCTCCAATAACAAATGGCGCTAAAATTAACAAAATAGTTTGTATTTACAAGATCTCGAATATTTTTCTATCTTTATTATTAGTTAGTTTGTAAATATACCCAAAATGGATGATTCAAGAATCGAATGGATGCGAAATAAGGTGTACTGTAGTGTTGGTATTACAGACCCCGAAGTGTTTGAAGACTTGCTGACGAGAGACGAAGGCAAAAGTGAGAACGAAATTCTCAGGTTTCTCAACGAAGACCCCAAAGAAGGATGCAGTTTGCTTTTTTACTCAATGCTACGTGAAGAAGAGGAAGAAATTGAAGTAGAAGCAGGTTAGAGATAGCCAGAACAAATACATTACAGTTTGAGCTAGTTTGTTTGTTGACAGTAAAAGTTATCAGCTAATACATGGCGTTTGTTAAAATCGCATATTGCGATATGTAATGTAACTAAATGCAATATGTTTATATACATATTTTTCTCCGAAAAAAGGATACACATGTCTAAAATGTACGTTAGCCGCAGTACTAAATTTATATGTCGCTATAAAGCTTATAGTATAAAATTACATTTGTCATAAAATGTTCAATCAAACTATCTACTCTGTCTAGTAGTTATTGTATATAAGTATATTTCAGGATTATGTTAAGTGTAATTGCTTCATTCCTTCCAGAGCCAGAAATGCCAGAAATGCTAGAAGATGGTGAAGATGGTGATAAAGATGAAAGCACTGCAGAAGGGAATGATCTTGCAATGGAGAGAGTTTCCAGTGCCGGTAATGCAGAGGGTGGCAAACCAGATACTGAGAGTGATACAGTTGGCCAGACTGAGGGTGCTGATGGCATGGCTATGGTACCTGTTGATGGTGAAGAAGGAGCTGAAGCACAGCCATCTCCAAAGCCACCAACTACTGTAAGCTGACTCTATTCGCAGACATTTGATAATTTATTTTTACAATTTGGTTTTCATATTTTGTTCCACTTTTCTTAAATTTAATATTTACATTTACCCACTGCATAGTAATGATTAGTTTATGAACAGAGCATGATGCTTTGAGCTTTCAACATAGCCTGCATGGTGGCTCTTGAGAGAGAGAGGGGCTCTGGCTCCATTATCGACCTAGCGGAAAATTTCATCTAAAGTACATCGCACATGTCACCCGCATGGATAACACGGCTTATCAAAAGCAGCTGCTACAATGTATACTCTGAACAAGCAAAACCAAAATGAGGTCCAACAACGTGGACGAAATTGAAAAAAATTACAGATATTGAAACTGAACAGCTACAAAAAATGATGTCCAAACGTATTGAATTCAACAAGTGGATCAACAACAACATATCCACGGCCAGCCAAATTTGTAATGTCAAATTAGTGCTGAACTACTCGATCGATCGAACTTCTACCTGATTGGTTGATAATTATATTTTAGCCTGTTTATTGACATTGATGGATACCAGAATGACTAGTGTTTACTAGTAGGGGGTGTAGTATCAAAAAATAGGGGTTTGTCTGCAGGCTTTCCCTTCTTCCCTCTTCTTTCCCCTTCTCTCCCCAAACCCTAGAGCCACCACGCAGGCTAGTTTCAACAGGGTACCTTAACTTGTCTTTGACCATATCTACTCCATTGCATTTAATTAGATTTCTGATTGATCATCAAACTAGGTACTCAAACACATGCAGTGCAGTGTAGACTGTCTTAGTATATTGTCAATATTTCAAGGCATAACAATCATCAAGACAAAACATCAATAATATAATTGTCTTGAGCACTTTTCAATTTTCAAATTTCTGTATATATATTATTTACAATGAAAGTAGTAAATCACCTACATTAACTGTTGTACAGTCCCCACAATACCCTTTAGTTTCAATTGAATTGTGTATATTATTACTTTTAGAAAATCATCATCCAGAAAGTGATCAGAACAGTGCTGTATGTAAGCTATGACCATCTGCCAGAAGACTTTACCGATGGAAGTGCCTTCTATTTTGTACGTAACACAAGTGGGCCAGTACCATTGCCATCCAACGTCTATGATGCTGAGGACATCTTGCCTCCTCTCTTTGATTTTGGTTCTTTGAATGACCAAAGCCTGTTAATGCTTGAACAATTACTAACACTGGTTTATATGCCAATGCTATCTCATAATGGCTCTCATAGATCTGATACCTCATCAGATACAGGTGGTGATACAAGAAGAGAAAGCAGCAGGACTACTGGTACAGCAAGCGAATCAGACGATTCAAGAAGCAAGACCCAACTTAGAGATGAGTTCCTAATGAATATGCAGAAGTTTGCATCTCATATTAACAGAACAATACATCAGCTAGAGGGGGATGTAAGACTGGAAATGCCTGACCTAATTCTTGGTGATGATATCGCAGAAATGACCAAAGATACAGGACTTGTCAGTACTTTGGAAGAAACACTCCATCATTGGGAAGTGACTATTTCATCAGCATTAGAGCTACACCTGAAAAAAGTCCCTCAAGGTAATGGTCCCCTTGCTGAAATAGACTTTTGGCGGGAACGCAATGCTACATTGAGTGCAATTGCTGAGCAGCTTAAACTACCAACAGTCAAGAAAGTTGTAGGTGTACTTATGAATGTCAACTCTGAGAGCATGGCAGGATTTGAATACCACAGGGCAGAGCTTAATAAATATTACACCGAAGCAAAAGATAATGTCAGATTCTTGTCAACACTTGAAAGACATTTTAAGAACTTAGCTCACGGAGCAGGCTTTAATATTGTCCTGGAAACCATTCCATCAATGATGAATGCATTGAGAATGGTCTGGATCATATCAAGGCACTATAACAGAGATGAAAGAATGGTCCCCTTGATGGAGAGAATTGCTTGGGAACTCAGCGAACGTGTGGCAAAAACGGTCAACATCAGAACCATCCTCAAGTAAGTCTTAAGCTGCCCATCACAATTATTTCAGACTATCATGATTAAATTGTACCCCTATTGCTGGTACCCTATTGGTTCAGATGAGTTGTAGGACTGCCTGCCCTGCTGCTTACTAAGACTGCCAATGCATCATCCCAAGGGTTACTTTAACTAGAATTTTGTAGAATATGCCTCAATGAAAATGTACATAATTGTACACATACATGTACATAATAATATATAATTATTATTTTTTTCTGATGTTTCTGTCAACATGTGTTTGTAGCGTTTTTGTGTTGTTAACATCCAGTGAAATCTGATTCCATGTTGAAAGCAATAAAATAGCCAAGGTAGTAGGCAGGTTCTCCCCTCTTCTGCCCCCTCTTCTCCCTTCTACTGTCACCCCTCTCCCTCTCCCAGAGCCAGCTATGCAGGCTTAACATCCAACTACTGTTATTCCTTTTGAGGTAATTCAGGTAATCCATCAAGTTTCCCATGAGAAATATGTAACTATAATTTATGACCAGCTTGTCTGTCAAAATCTCAGTCAATAACTTTCAATCAACAATTATAGTAAAATACTACAATGCTTTTAATGATTTAGGGAATCACCAAATGTAGTCAAGCAGAAAACATCAGAAGCCAGAATGACACTTATGACATGGAAAGAATCTTACTTTGATGTGCGTGCTAAAATTGAAGCATCAGGCCGTGATGCTCGCTGGGAATTTGATCGTAAGAGATTGTTTGAAAGAACTGACTACATGGCATCAATCAGTGAAGACCTGCAACAAGTTGCCCAAGTAATGGAAGAATTTTATAACATCTTTGGACCTGAACTAAAGGCTGTGACTGGAGACCCAAAACGCATTGAAGATGTTTTGAAAAGAGTTGATGCTTTAGTGGATCCTATTGAAAATGTAAGTAGTTTAGTATTGCTAGCTATATTATACTAGTCTGTGGTGGAAATGAAATCATTACTTACTATTGAATTGGGGAGAGAAGAAAAGTCAGAAAAAAGGATCTCCTTTTAAAAGGATTTCCTTGTAAAGACTTCCTAGAACTAATTATTACAAATGAGGAAACGTCACATAAACTGATCATGCACTGTTTACAATATAATGAAATAGAAAATATGGGAATTTTTCAAACTCAGATGTGTCTGGTTCTGAAATTTTATAACCATTGTTTTGCATTCCTGTTTTCCAAACCAATTATAAAAATAAATAAATTTATTTTTCAGGTCACATTTGATCCATTCAGTCTTCGACATACAGCCAACTGGCGCACTGTCATGGAAGGGTTCCACCGTGAAGTACTAGCCATTGAAAATGAAGCCAAACACTTCATTGATGATTCATTCAAAACACTGCGATCTGCTGAAGGTGCTTTTGATATGTTGTTAAACTTTAGACATATCAGATCAAGAGAGACCATCAATTCCCAGATGATGAAGAAGTTTAATGATATCTTGTTGCAGTTTGGAAAAGAGGTAACAGAGTTATGTACAAGAAACTATTTAATACACAATGTTTAAAGGCCAGTATACATAAACCAAGCAGTGACTTGTTCCTGCATCAGGTCTATAATGTGTATTGTTCTATTTGTCATTGTGGTCGCCTTACACATGGATTCAAATCTGCTTGGATGGGATCTGTGTGACCGGTTGCAGAGGAAATGCTAATTATCATTCATCTTATTTGTAGGTTGATGCTATGTACTCATTGTTCAAAGCACATGCTGATCACCCCCCTGTATTCAAGAACCAACCTCCAGTAGCTGGTGCTATTAGCTGGGAAAGATCATTATTTCACAGGATCAAAAGAACTATTCTTAGATTCCAAGAAATGGACGACATGTTGAATAGTGAACAAGGCAAAGCTGTAAGTATATTAATTAGTACATAGTTATTTTGTTGCTAGTTATGATATGTTTGTTTTTTCAACTTACACACACCTAGCCAATCACTGCTCACATCCAACTTCTATTGTGAAGCCTGTTCAGGGGCTGCAAATGGAACCTTGGGTTATTATGGGTCTCAGCAACTTGTGACCCAATCTAGAAATCTTGCAAAGCTTTGTGATAAGCCCAGAAATCTTGTTATTGTGTGTTTTTTGTTTGTTTATTTCTGATTTTCCCCCTTTATCCCCCCTCCTTCCACCCTCTATATATTTCTAAAAACTTAAAGTCTTGCTCTCAGATTTTCAAAACAAGGGACTTCAGTTGACCAGTGTCTTGGCAGGTTTTGTATTTTACCATTCACCACCCCTGTTGTAAACAGTCGGTATACTCCAAGACTTATACACATGTTGCTAACAGAAAAGTTCTTGATTTGTCAAAACTATATATTAAATTTTATTTTTGTATTTGCAGGCCAGCAAGAAGTATGTCAGTGCTGCTAGACTAATGAAGGAATATGAAGACAAAAAATATGAAGCATGGAGAGAACAGATCCAAGCTAACTTATTGATCTACCTGAAGAAAAACCTGCTTACTAAACCATCTAGTAGCTCAGCAACAACACACAGAAGTATGGCTGATGACAATACACCACAGGAAGAAATTCCAGAACAACATGGTAACAATTTATTTCACTAAAGAAACATCATGTTTTACTGCAGTTTTTGAATATTTTGTACAACTAGCTGTTGGAATGTCTGAGTTTGCAGAAAGACAAAAATTGCAGTAATTCAAGTATTTAGGTTACTGAATGGTATTTCACAAATCTCTTATTATATTGATTTTTTTTATTATTTACAAGACAGGATCCAACTGTCCATCTCCTGATTGCTAGCACCCTCTTTGACAATGTTGATTTGTCTAACATCATTTCAATGAGATGTGTTGCATCAGTGCCTCAAGTGCCTCAGTGCTTTCTTTATACATAAGTTATTTAATAGGAGGTCTATCATTTTATGGAGTTCCTCAAAATACTTGACGTGTGTTTTGCTCTAATAACCCTAACAAAATACAAGACCCCCTAGAACCAAGGTTGCTTCTATAACAACTTGGATATACATTTTGTATTATTTTGAATGATAGAGATGGTTATATATGCAAGATCAATGGACCCTGATAAAAAATGTTTATGTATCCTTAAAGAATTCATTTTTAGCTTTTCCACAATAGCATGGGTATTGAGGGAATTAATTTTTATACACTGTATTAGCATAGGACTGTCATTACTTCAAAATCAACCAAATCTCTTGCCATCATAAATTATTGTTGATATTTGTTTGTTGTTGTTGACAGCACCTCACCCCAACGTTCAGTATGTAGTGGACTTTTCTACAGAACTTGGTGAAATTATCACAGAGACCAAGTATTTGGAACAGTTAGGCTTTCAAGTTCCAGAGTTAGCAAGAAATGTTGCTCTACAGGTACTATCATTAGTAATCTAAGAATAGAGTAAACTTAATATACAACTGCTTTCTACTAACTATAATTACTACTAAATTATGATCATATTAATTATAAAATCATCCATGGCCAGTAGATGTGAATGAATGAATGAATGTTTTATTTGCTCATTTTTTACATGTATTTTACATATTTTTTTTATAAACTTGTTATAGCTTACATATATATAATAATATATATTACTTTTATTTTATTTTACAAAATTGTTTTAATAATATTTTGAGCGTGAGGGCTAAATTAACTAAAGTTTTCTAGTTAGCCCCCATCCTTTTTTATGTTACCATCATGAGCAGGATTAGGTAGAAAAATAAGTGGATACATAATATAGAAAATACTAGATACAACACGAAAATGCACACTATATGTAAAGGGAAAAAAAAAAGTTTAAAGAAGAAACTATGAAGGATTTGAGGTGTCTGTATAATAATAGTAAGTTGAGTAAGAAAAAATTACAGTCGTTGCGAAGCCAAGAGGTAGTTTTTCAATTTTGTTGGGAAAGAAAAGGTACTTAAGGATTTTAGGTCAGCTGGGAGATTTTTCCAAAGTTCTATTGCCGTAAATGAGATAGATTGTTTACCTGTATTTGTTCTTACTCTTGGTTTACATAGATTTTGGTTGGTTGCATATCTTGTATTATAAGAGTGGACATTTCTAGCATATTTAAACATATTATCAAATACACTAGGTAGTATTCCACAATGCCATGAATGCATAAATTTCAAGACATGCAAACAATATACGTTATTTACTGATAGTATTTCTAAAAGATTCAGTAGAGGTTTTGCACTTTCTGTTTCCCTTCCATATATAATAATAATAATAATTATAATAAATTTTATTTCTATAGCGTCTATATCACTACTTGTTCTAGGCGCTTTACAAAGCTAAGATATATATATATTATAAAATACAAATTATCAATAATTTACAATGCTAATAATATATAATGAAATGAAATAGTCTAAATAATTATAAAAGAAGGCAAATATACTTATGAGAGCTAAAAATTTAGATAATTTATAAACATGAATATATGATAAAAAATATAAACTTAAAAATATGATTTCTTAAATAAATATGTTTTCAAGTTCTTCTTAAATGAAATTAAAGATACAGTATTTTTCAAGGATTGTGGTAGCTTGTTCCATAGAGTTGGTCCCGCTACAGAGAACCGTCGGTCCCCATATGTTTTCAGTTTCGATCTCGGGACCTGTAGTAACTTATTTGTACACGAACGCAAAGAATAGGAACTGTTCCGAAAGTTTAACATATTGCATATATAACTTGGCGAAAGTCCATTAATAGCCTTATATACTAGTAATAAAATTTTATAAATAATACAGTATTCAACAGGTAACCAGTGTAAGTCAAGTAAGCTAGATGTTATGTGATCATATTTCTTAGTGAATGTTACAATACGTGCTGCTCTGTTCTGAACTAGCTGTAAACGGTTTAAAAGAACTTTAGGCAGTCCGTAAAGGATAGCGTTACAATAATCCAAGTTAGTAGTAACAAAGGCGTGGATAATAGCTTCAGTGGATTCACGGTCCAGGTACGTTCTGATCTTACTAATGTTGTTTAGATGGAAATGACAAGTCTTGCAGATTTTTATATGGCATAGCAAAGAATATAAGTCTGATTATATGATTCTGTTTAACTTGAACTTTTTGTAGATGACTTTGATAAACACTGCCCCATGCCATAATGGCATATGATATATAGGGGTAGATTAAGTTGTAATAGAGCTGTTTTAGTTGTGTTAAGGATAGATAGTATCTCAATTTGGATATTATTCCCGTATTACGTGATATGCGGGCACATATGTATGAAATTTGATATTTAAATGACATTGTATCATCAATTATTGTACCTAAATATCTAATATGTTTTTTTCTTTCTATCGAGTACGAGGTTCCGTCGTTACTCTTAATTTGAATATCTATAGGTGCATCTTTTTTTTGTCTGGATTTAACGAGCATGAAATTGGTTTTCGAAATCAATGGCCTGCTGACCTATACTTCTGATTGTTTACTGCTGTCCACAGGAGTAAGGTTATAATATTACATATAGCTACATGATCTTAATATTCAATTTCTGTTACAGGAGGAGAAATACCTTAAATATGTTGATGGGCTAAAGTTGATGCTTGATCGATATCATTCAGTCATTGGTAGCCTTGATGTGGCAGAGGTAGGAACTTAATATGTCACAATCATATGACATTAACTGCAGTATCAGTTTCATTTCTAAAAACCCTCAATGAATATTATATATTGCTTTTACCTTAAAAGAGCTTCAAGGGTCAATTGTACAGGCTAGATAAGAATCACTGTCAGATTCACTATGCAAATAATCCTGAATATTAACTATCCATACATGGTGGCCAAAAAGACACCTGAAATCGACAAGGTTTCTTGAAACTTCGCCAAAATACACAAGTCAATACATGTTAATTCTTAACAACTTGTTCTTAAATTTATTTTTTCTGATTTTTATTTTTTGGCGGGAAAAAGACGTCATAAGTTTGGCGCCAAAATTTCAAGTTTATTCTATGACCAAAATGACCACATCATTCGAAAGATCTTTACGAAAGGATCTAAAATTAAAATAAAATTCATATTTTGCACAATAAAATCAAAAGATATGAATTTTTGAAAGATTGTATTTCGGCCATTTTGTTACTAAAAATAGAACAAAATGGCCAAAATCAAAGTATTTAAAAATTAATATCTTTTGATTTTATAGCTCAAATTATATGTTCTCTTCACTTTGTAGATCCTTTCGTAAAGATCTTTCGAATGATGTGGTCATTTTGGTCATAGAACAAACTTGAAATTTTGGCGCCAAACTTATGACGTCATTTTCCCGCCAAAAAAATAAAAATCAGAAAAAAATAAAAAGAACAAGTTGTTAAGAACATTGACCTGTGTATTTTGGCGAAGTTTCAAGAATTTTGAGGTTGAAATAGAAAAGTTAGTCAAACCTTGTCGATTTCAGGTGTCTTTTTGGCCACCGTGATAGTCATTACAAATACACAATATGAATTACAGCTGATAGGCATTTTTTGTTCTGTTCAGACTCAACTTCTTGATGATCACATTAAAGAACTGAAAAGAGTCCTTAAACCTGGCGCTAAGCGACTTAACTGGAACTCACTGGGGATAAGTGATTACATCACTCGAGCTGGACAGGTAAACTATATATCATTCATTTCTCCTTCTTATTATAACCTAGTATAGCATGACCCATTGTTCATTGACAGGAATACATATAATATGGCAACTCTAGTGAAGGATAAAGTTATTATAATTTATAATGAATACAGTAACGTTGTACATGGGGGAATTAATAGTCTGAACCATTGTTCATATCATAGTGTAGTTGACAGGAATACATATAATATGGCAACTCTAGTGAAGGATAAAGTTATTATAATTTATAATGAATACAGTAACGTTGTACATGGGGGAATTAATAGTCTGAATAATTGTTCATATCACAGTGTAGTGGAATCCATATTCATTTATTTATCTATCTATTTAGCTTTTTCCTTCATACAAAGGCAGGGACACCACAACAGCTTACGCCAATTACTGTGGGCCCTGTAGTATATGCTGAGACATGACTGTTGTGGAGAGGAGACAATCCCCTACTCTTTTTGAAGAGCACAACAGGATCTTATACGCCCATCTTATGATATTATATAATGATATAATAAGGATAAACTAAGTTATTATAAATAATAAAATTACTGTAATGTTGTTATAAATAATAAATTAATAAAATTACTGTTGTTATAAATAATAAATACAGTTATAATTATAACTAATAAATACAGTTATTATGTCAAATAATAAATACAGTTGGTTATATATTTGGCTTCTTAGGCTATAGGGAAGTTTGAATCTTTGGTCAACCAGATCCAAAAGAATGCAAAGGATATTAATAGCAGACTAGAGACAATTGAGAATACTGTGTTGTTCAAACCTCCACCACTCAAACCAAACAACATGCTACCTGATACTAAGGTAAAAGAATGTAATAGCAAGAAATACAAAGAACCAGCAATGTTATCATAGTAAACCTGTATGTATATACTAGAAGCTTTTAAAACAATCACTGACAATCATCATTATTAACATCATCATCATCATCATTATCAACATCATTATTATCAATATCATTATCAACATCATCATCATCATTATCAACATCATTATCATCATCATTATCATCATTATTATCATTATCAGCATCATTATCATCATTATTATCAACATCATTATTATCAATATCATTATCAACATCATCATCATCATTATCAACATCATTATCATCATCATTATCAGCATCATTATCATCATCATTATCAACATCATTATTATCAATATCATTATCAACATCATTATTATCAATATCATTATCATCATCATCATTATCAACATCATTATCATCATCATCATCATAATCAAAATCATTATCGACATCATCATTACTATCATCGATCATTATTAACGACATCACCAACATCATTATCATCATCATCATCATTATCATCCTCACAAGTAGAAAAGCTTGTTATAAATATTAAACGTTATACTTTTTTATTAATTCTAATAATCACTTTATGATTTGTATGCAACCATTAGTCATTATATGTCATTATACAAATAGTTCTATATGGTTGTGATGTTGTTTTATGGAATACAATCTTCTGTATATGTTTTTATACAGCTGATCTCGAAAAGGTTGTCCACCTGAAAAGACATATATACTAAAAGAAATATCACGTGACTCACTATATATTCACTTTCCGGGCATGTAGAAAGTCAGGTACTTCTAGTGAGGGAAGATACTGCTTGTTTGAATTCACTGCCATATTACTTTCAAACACACCTGCCTTTCTACACGCGCGGAAAGTCAATATATAATGAGTCACGTGATATTTCTTTTAGTATATATGTCTTTTCAGGTGGACAACCTTTTCGAGATCGGCTGTATGTTGTGTTATAATTATCATGTATATTAATATAAAATACTTTCTTTGATTTCTGTGTTTTGTTGTCCAGGAATATTTTGACTACCTGGAAAAGGGCCGTGGACATGAGTTGGACATCTTAGCTAGAAAGTACCGTGCTATTGGACCACTGTTGACTAAGATGGAAGGACTTGTAGCACATACAAATACAGGTCGATCACCAAAGTTACAGCCTTATTATGAGTATTGGGAGAATGCAGTCTATGAATCTCTTAATAAGGTATGTATTTATGTAAAGAACAATGCCCTGGCAAGTTGTTATAGAAACTAATATACATCATGTTAACAAGAGGCCTGGACTTGCAGCATATGCTAATGAGTCTATATATATTAGTAAGAACTGTTACAAGATTTAATCTGGTTCAAGCTCTCATCATAGTGTTAGGCTAATAGTACTTTATATTAATAAGAACTGTTACAAGATTAGTCTGGTTCAAGCTCTCATCATAGTGTTTTCTTATTCCCTTGTACATTTTCTATTGGTAACATGTCATGGTTCAGTGTTGTATTTCTTTTTACATTGGTCTCTAACACATGGACTTAAGGGAACTAATAATAATAGTTCTAACATGTTTTTCTTTCCACTGTTTCTTTCCACTGTTTCTTTCCACTTTCAAATCTTTTTTTACGTTAACTTTGTTTATTTGTATTGGTAGATGGTGACTCAGAATTTGCAGCTTTTCAATGGTCAGCTTCAGTCCAAGCAGCCTCTGTTTCAGATTGAGACTGTATTATCAGCACCAGAGATTGTACTTTCTCCTCTGGCCAATGAAATCTACAAGCTTATTATGCAATCCGTCAGAGATATGGTTGAAGGGTAAGTTACAATTGACAAACTGTTACAGCAATTCTCAGTCACACACGTGTGCACCGCTCGCATAAAAAGCACCACTATAAAACGTGAAGTTGGTGAATGTCAATCAAACTGCGAGCGGTGCACGTGTGACTGAGAATTGCTGTAAAATACATTTATTTAAATGATGATGGTAATAATGACAGCAGTGATAATGATCATAGTGATGATGGTGATGTACTGATGATGATGGTAATAATGACAGCAGTGATAATGATCATAGTGATGATGGTGATGTACTGATGATGATGGTAATAATGACAGCAGTGATAATGATCATAGTGATGATGGTGATGTACTGATGATGATGGTAATAATGACAGCAGTGATAATGATCATAGTGATGATGGTGATGTACTGATGATGATGGTAATAATGACAGCAGTGATAATGATCATAGTGATGATGGTGATGTACTGATGATGATGGTAATAATGACAGCAGTGATAATGATCATAGTGATGATGGTGATGTACTGATGATGATGGTAATAATGACAGCAGTGATAATGATCATAGTGATGATGGTGATGTACTGATGATGATGGTAATAATGACAGCAGTGATAATGATCATAGTGATGATGGTGATGTACTGATGATGATGGTAATAATGACAGCAGTGATAATGATCATAGTGATGATGGTGATGTACTGATGATGATGGTAATAATGACAGCAGTGATAATGATCATAGTGATGATGGTGATGTACTGATGATGATGGTAATAATGACAGCAGTGATAATGATCATAGTGATGATGGTGATGTACTGATGATGATGGTAATAATGACAGCAGTGATAATGATCATAGTGATGATGGTGATGTACTGATGATGATGGTAATAATGACAGCAGTGATAATGATCATAGTGATGATGGTGATGTACTGATGATGATGGTAATAATGACAGCAGTGATAATGATCATAGTGATGATGGTGATGTTTTAATATGATGGTAATTAAGGCAGCAGTGATAATGATGATGATGGCAGTGATTATATATATGATATTGATGACAGTGATTATATCTATGATATTGATGACAGTGATTATATCTATGATATTGATGACAGTGATTATATCTATGATATTGATGACAGTGATTATATCTATGATATTGATGACAGTGATTATATCTAATATGATATTGATGACAGTGATTATATCTATGATATTGATGACAGTGATTATATCTATGATATTGATGACAGTGATTATATCTATGATATTGATGACAGTGATTATATCTATGATATTGATGACAGTGATTATATCTATGATATTGATGACAGTGATTATATCTATGGTATTGGTGACAGTGATTATATCTATGATATTGTTGACAGTGATTATATCTATGATATTGATGACAGTGATTATATCTATGGTATTGGTGACAGTGATTATATCTATGATATTGTTGACAGTGATTATATCTATGATATTGATGGCTGTGATTATGATGATATTATTCTATAAATAGGGCAGTTGTGTGTTGCTGGAATATTGAAACATTACTAAAGTTATTTACTGTTGTTTGCTGTCAGAACCAAGCAGTTTGTGCGATGGATGCATGGTACATGTATAGAAACACCTCCGCAGCATGCCGAGGGAGAAGATGAACCTGTGGTGTTTAGCTTCTTTACGGATATTGCTGCTAACCCTGCTATCATTGAACTGGTAACCACAGTAACCAAGAGTGTGCAAAGTACACTGGGATCACTTAACAAGTATTTGAACAGATGGAAGAGATACAGGTTACTATGGAAACTAGATAAGGTGAGTCATACAAATAAAGACATTGATGATGTTGATGATCATTGTGGTGTTATTGTCAAGCAATGTTTACCATGCAAGAACCACAGTGCTTTCTTGCCTTGTATATTGTGCTCATATGTTTGTAATATAAGTTTATGTTGTTTTCAATAGAGCAACATGGTGGAGAAGTTTGCATCAAAGAACCCGACATGTATTGCATACGATGAAAAGCTTCAGTTTTATTCAAACCTTGTGGTTGAGGTAAGGTATTGAATACTAAAATAATTATATGCCAATTTATAATATGTAATTAATAGTACCACAAGAAAGATAATTTGATACAATAACAGTCAGCCTATATAGTTATATATATATATATATATATACAGACTATTATTTTTACATATATGCGATGAGACATATAGCGTGCTATACAATAACTTATTATTATTCCTATACTCTGACTACAGCCATTCATACTAAGACAATGGTTATGACTTACTATCAAGGCTAATATCTACTCTGTCTTTCCTAATGGGGTTGCTAGGTTGGTAACCAGGCAATGACACGTGATGGTGACTTTATGCGTCTTAACTTGGAACCATTGGCAAATACTATTCAGGCCAACGCAAGGGCCTGGGTCAAGGAGCTGGGTAAGATGCTGAATGATTCAGCCAGAGAGAATCTTATGGCACTCAAGACTGAATTAGAGGTAAATATCAATGATAATAATGATGATGATATCATTGGTGATGAATGTTATGATAATGATAATAATGGTGATATCATTGGTGATGATGAAAATAATGATGATGATAATAATGATAATGATGATGATATCATTGGTGATGATGATAATAATGATAATAATGATGATGATAATGATGATAATGATGATGATATCATTGGTGATGATGAAAATAATGATGATAATAATGATGATGATATCATTGGTGATGATGATAATGATAATAATGATGATGATGATGATGGTTATGATAATAATGATAATAATGATGATGATATCATTGGTGATGATGATGGTTATGATAATAATGATAATGATGATATCAGTGATGATGATGATGGTTATGATGATGATGATGATGATATCATTGATGATAATGATTGTTTTGATAATGATAATAATGATGATGATGATGATATCATTTGTTATGATGATGGTTATTATAATGATAATAATGATGATGATGATATCATTGATGACGATGATGGTTATGATAATGATGATGATGATGATGATATCATTGGTGATTATGATGGTTTTTATAATAATGATAATAATGATGATGATGATATCATTGATGAAGATGATGGTTATGATGATGATGATATCATTGATAATGATGGTTATGATAATGTTGATGATGATATCATTGACGATAATGATGATTATGATAATGATAATAATGATGATGATGATGATAGATATCATTGGTGATGATGATGATGGTTATTATAATAATGATAATAATGATGATGATGATGATATCATTGATGACGATGATGGTTATGATAGTGATGATGATGATGATATCATTGGTGATGATAATTGTTATTATAATGATGATAATTAATAATGATGATGATGATGATGATCTCAATGATAATGATCATAATAATATTCATGATGAGGATGGTCTTTATTATAATGATAGTACTGATGATAGTAAGGATGATCACGAAGATGATTAGTAATAGAAGGTGAATGAGAGTTGTGGTTTATATCTATAATGATAGCAATAATAAACATCTTAAAAACCTGATTTTAAAATGAATACATTTTTACAACAATGCTTTTCATCCAGGGGTTAAATAACGATCTGAAACGTGCTCCAGATACATTAGAAGATCTCAAGTTTGTGTTGAGAGTGATTGCAGACATCAGAGATATGTCACTTAATGTAGAACTAAGATGTGCTGACATAAGAGAGAGATATCGTACACTATTGATGTATGACTTAGAGGTAACAATACTGGTATTGATCACTTAGTTTGAATTGACAGTTACAGACAGAAACACATGTGAACAAACAATTACACAGACAGACAAACAGACAAACAGACACACACACACACATGTGAACAATAAAACAATAACACAGACAGAAAGACAGACAGACATGTGAACAAACAAACATGCACACACACAGAGACAGACAAACAGACAAGTTTGGTTAAGTCAGGTCAGGGTACTAGTGACATTGTAATCCAGTAGCACCTTGCACATGGTCTAGTTGTCATGTCACCCAGATAAAAAAGGGACTCAGTGCAATGCTCAGGATGACAACCAGCTCCCTGGGCCTGATACTCATGTTATATCTACAACGACAAAACCAACTACAACTAAGTAATTGCTTGCTGTTGATTCATTCATTTGAAGTGTAGTTGATGTTTACTAGTTTACAAGTGTAGTTGATGTTTACTAGTTTACTAGTTTACAAGTGTAGTTGATGTTTACTAGTTTACTAGTTTACAAGTGTAGTTGATGTTTACTAGTTTACAAGTGTAGTTGATGTTTACTAGTTTACTAGTTTACAAGTGTAGTTGATGTTTACAAGTTTACAAGTGTAGTTGATGTTTACTAGTTTACAAGTGTAGTTGATGTTTATGTAGTTGATGTTTACTAGTTTACAAGTGTAGTTGATGTTTACTAGTTTACAAGTGTAGTTGATGTTTACTAGTTTACAAGTGTAGTTGATGTTTACTAGTTTACAAGTGTAGTTGATGTTTACTAGTTTACGATTGTAGTTGATGTTTATTAGTTTACAAGTGTAGTTGATGTTTACTAGGTTCCCGAGGCAGAATTGGAACTGTGTAACAATATCAACCAAATATGGGAAGATCTGTTTGCAGAGTCAAGAAGTGTAGACTTCAGTTTGGTGTCTGTGAAAATGAAATTCACCGAGGTATGTTTACTATGCCATTGTTGCCATTAGTAACTAATACTGTTCTAATTATAATTATTCAATAATACCAGAGGTTACTTCTACCCAGTTTTTTAAATATGATGAAAATTATAGAATTATATTAATTGATAGAAATTACAACACTAAATTATTCTCTGGTTCACGCATGCATGATTTACACAGCACAATTTAAGCAGTTGCAAAGAGAAGCCTGAAATAAAGTTCCAGGGTTCAAATCATGTTGTTCTAACTGCCATTTTTCTTATGATGTTATTAGATAACACAAGACCAAGTGTCAGACTTCACAAAAGACATTTCAAAGTTTAAGGAAAGTTTTATTGAAGAAGGGCCGAGCAGTATTGGTACCGACCTTGATGCAGGTGTGTGTTTTATATTGATATTCTAACATGGTAAATAAAATGGGCCAAATATAATACCGGTTAGTGCTAATAACTAATGTACACTGTGTCAATATAATACCGGTTAGTGCTAATAACTAATGTACACTGTGTCAATATAATACCGGTTAGTGCTAATAACTAATGTACACTGTGTCAATATAATACTGGTTAGTGCTAATAACTAATGTACACTGTGTCAATGTTTGTGAGAAAACAATTGGAGTAAAATTATATCAGATAACTATGGGTGAAGAAGTTCATTTTGGAGTTGTTTTGTTTTAAGGTGTGGAGCTACTCAAGCGTTTCAAGGAGGAGTTTTCTAAATATGAAAAAGAACGTCAGGAATTAACAAATGCTGAACGCCTATTTGGCCTACCTATATCAATGTACCCTGAATTGAACCAAATGGAAAAAGAACTCAAGGGGTTGGATCAGATATTTTCAATTTATACCAGTCAGCAGGCAAGTGAAAATGTAGTCTTTGATGTAGCGTTAATACTAATAAATACCTAACTCTTAGAAAACTTATATGCGAAACGTTGTTGTAAAGAGTGTAGCAGTCCTTGAGTGAATGTAGATAAAAGAGAGATGAAGCTCAGAGGGTCATGAGACCAATTAGTACACTCGACTTTGAATTATTTAATTATTTGAGTTCCGTGTTCTGTACTTCTACTGAAGAAAAGAAAACTTTCAAAATTATTTATAACGTAGTCACGTGTAGTCACGTGTACTTTCGTTAATTGCTAGAGAGGGGTTTTGGAAAGGTAGTGGAGGGGTTTTGGAAAGGTAGGGGAGGGGTTTAGGAAAGGTAGGGGAGGGGTTTTGGAAAGGTAGGGGAGCGGTTTTGGAAAGGTAGGGGAGGGGTTTTGGAAAGGTAGGGGAGGGGTTTTGGAAAGGTAGGGGAGGGGTTTTGGAAAGGTAGGGGAGGGGTTTTGGAAAGGTAGGGGAGGGGTTTTGGAAAGGTAGGGGAGGGGTTTTGGAAAGGTACTGGTGTGGTTTTGGAAAGGTAGTGGAAGGGTTTTGGAAAGGTAGTGGAGGGGTTTTGGAAAGGTAGTGGAGGGGTTTTGGAAAGGTAGTGGAGGGGTTTTGGAAAGATAGTGGAGGGGTTTTGGAAAGGTAGGGGAGGTTGTTTTGATAACCTTCCCTTTATTGTTTTTTACAGGCAGCCATTGATGAATGGTCCAATACACTATGGGCGAATCTTGATGTATCAGTATTATCCGATGGTATCGATGGCTATATCAAACAACTCAAGAGACTTCCCAGGGAGGTCAAGGCCTTGCCTTTATGCCATATTCTAGAAGAGAAGATGAAAGAGTTTAAGAATTCCATCCCACTTTTCTCCGATCTTAAAAACGAGGCACTTCGAGAACGGTGAGGGTTTATTTATTTTGGTTTTTTCCTTCATACGAAGGCACGGACACCAGAACAGTTTACGCCAATTACTATGGGCCCTGTAGTATGCTGAGACCTGACTGTTTCTAGAATAGATTTCTGTACTAGCCTATACCGACGTATCTTTGCTCATCACCAGGGTTCATCAGTAGCTCAGTGATTAGAGCTGCTTAAATCAAGAAGCACTCCTGGGAAAACTCATATTTTTAATAATAATAACTGACTATATTGATTTATAGTTCGCTATTTCCAATATAACATAGCTCAATAGCACTTCACAATGAGTAATAGGCTAGGGAACTAGTTACATTTACATATTTTTAGTAACATAGTTTACTTGTTGACAATTATCTTTCTAAATACATCTTGTTTTATTGTAGACATTGGAAGAAGCTGATGGACATGACAGGAATGAAGTTTGATTTGAATCCAGATACGTTCACGCTGCAAAACATGTTTGCCATGGAACTACATAACTTTAGTGACGTAATTGCTGACATCACAGCTAGTGCCACAAAGGAGCTTGGGATTGAAAAGGGTATCTCTGAAGTAACCGAGACTTGGAGTAATATGAAATTCAGCGTCATGAAGTACATGAAAGGAACTCAAGAGCGTGGTTACGTATTGGGTACTGTAGATGATATCTTACAGATTCTTGATGATAATGCCATGAACTTACAGAGTATGTCAGCATCACGGTTCGTTGGACCCTTTCTAGAGAACGTTAACAAATGGGAAAAGAGTCTTTCACACATTGCTGAAGTCGTTGAGGTATTGCTTTTTTCCTATTATTCCTTCACGCATTCTTTGAATCATTCATTTACTTGTGTGTTCATCACATGGTTTAATTTGTCTTCTATTTAAGCATTAGAAGATATTTTCCGTGTTTCTATTCTCTGTTAGAAACATGCGGGATTGTTGGGAGAACACGAGAAAGATTTTGAATCACGAGCTGGCAGAGAGTGATTCAAAATCTTTTCGAGTGTTCTCCGAACAATCCCAAGTGTTTATAACAGAGAATAGAAACACGGAAAATATCTTCTAATGCTTTTATAAAATAACTTTTTGTGTTTTTACGGAGAACAGCGACATTCCGCTTGAAAACCGTGTTTCTATGCTGTTATAGAAACACGGGTTTTTGCACGTTTCAGCTAATGAGAGCGCGCGTTATATAATGGTTATTTTATAATCATTCAATCGTTCATGGAATCTTTCTCATTCCTTTCTTCATTTCTTTGTTTCTTCATTGTCTTTTCATTGGTTCATTCCCATTTACTTGTACACAATCTAACTAATCATATATTTGTTCATGTTCAGGTGTGGATGGTTGTTCAGCGGAAGTGGATGTATCTAGAGAGTATCTTTATTGGTGGAGACATTAGAGCACAACTACCAGAAGAAGCAAGGAAATTTGACGACATTGACAAGACATTTAAGAAGGTTGGTTATATCTCTACTTTATCATTCTCTGGACCTTGTCGGACTAACTAACCAATGGTTGATGATGTATTTAAAGGGATCAAAATTTGTAAAACACAATATACGGAATATTTGTCTACAAATAGATGAAACAATGACATTTTGCTGTTGGCTGAGCGACACTTATAGATATTTGAAGAACATTTGATTAATCTGAATACTTTTAGTTTTGCCCAGATGGAATAAGTTTGTGTGTAAACTGTTCGGTCTCAAGGAATTAAAGGCATATCGTAGTTGACGTAGTCCCAATTTTCTTTACAGTAGAGAAATATGTGCATCATTTGATGTCAAAAATAAACGGTTTATTTAGGTAAAACGTTTTTTTTATTCCAGATAATGGCAGATACAGCTAAGAATCCTAAAGTACTGGAGGCATGTCATGCAGCTAATCGCTTGGACCAGCTACAGTTCATTGTGAATGGTCTTGAGAAATGTCAAAAAAGTCTCAATGACTACCTGGACTCCAAACGAAACGCTTTTCCTCGCTTCTTCTTCATCTCAGATGATGAGTTACTGTCTATTCTTGGTAGCCATGACCCCAGCTGTGTACAGGAACATATGATCAAGGTACATATTTACACCATCATGTGTTAACAGTATTTGTACTGCTTCTTCTCTTTGTTTTGCGTTGCTTCGATATCTTCTAAACTAGCTAGTTTTTTTTTTAGATGTTTGACAACATTGCCAAGTTACGTTTCCAAGAAGGCAACAACAAAGAAACTGTAGCAACTGCTATGATATCTGGTGAAGGAGAGGTCATGGAATTTAGGAAAGGCGTTCCTGCAGAAGGCCGAGTAGAGGACTGGATGACAAATGTATTGAATGAGATGAGACGAACTAATCGACTTATTACCAAGGAAGCTATCTTCAACTATTGTAATGAAATAACAAGGTAATTGTTGAATATCCTGTCAATGGTTATAATAATAATCTTTAATGAGGATGTCAACAACTATACCAGTACTGGCTGATGTATACCATGTTGTTTTCCAGGGCTGACTGGATGGTCCAGTACCAGGGCATGGTAGCTTTGGCTGGTAATCAAGTGTGGTGGACGTGGGAAGTCGAGGATGTGTTTCGTAAAGTCAAGAAAGGCGATAAGATGGCCATGAAGAATTATGCCAAGAAATGCCACAGTCAGATCGATGAACTGGTCGTTAAAGTTCGTTCCAATCTAAGTAAAAATGACCGTAAAAAGTTTAACACTGTACTGATCATTGAAGTCCATGCACGTGACATCGTTGATGGGTTCGTGCGTGACAGGTAAGATAGCGTGACATGGTAACTCATTCGTATTTGAAGACATTTAACTAATAATGTAGTAATGAAGACCTAGCAAAACCTTTCTCTTTATCTTCTATTAATACCAGCCAATCAACAGGATTGTGTAATATGTCACAAGATCCACTAATATCAAATATACTTATATTTTACTATATCAATATTTGATTGTCACTATTTGATTTCTTTTTCTCAGTATTTTAGACTCTCGTGAGTTCGAGTGGGAAAGCCAACTGCGTTTCTATTGGGAGCCAGGCCCAGATGAGTTAATGGTCCGTCAGTGTACTGGGGAGTTTGGTTATGGCTATGAATACATGGGATTGAATGGCAGGCTGGTTATCACCCCCCTGACTGACAGAATCTATTTGACTATTACACAGGTATGTACAACTATTATAGAACCATTGACTATTACACAGGTATGTACAACTATTATAGAACCATTGACTATTACACAGGTATGTACAACTATTATAGAACCATTGACTATTACACAGGTATGTACAACTATCATAGAACCATTGACTATTACACAGGTATGTACAACTATTATAGAACCATTGACTATTACACAGGTATGTACAACTATTATAGAACCATTGACTATTACACAGGTATGTACAACTATTATAGAACCATTGACTATTACACAGGTATGTACAACTATTATAGAACCATTGACTATTACACAGGTATGTACAACTATTATAGAACCATTGACTATTACACAGGTATGTACAACTATTATAGAACCACTGTGGATGATGCCGTGACCATACTCACTGACTACTAACACATACCATTTGCTGGACTCCATCTTTCTTTCCATTCTCTTTTTCATTGGGTTGTTTGTTTGTAACAAGTTTGTTGTATTCTAGGCATTGTCTATGTACCTTGGTGGTGCTCCTGCAGGCCCTGCTGGTACAGGCAAGACAGAAACAACAAAGGATTTAGCAAAAGCGTTAGGTCTGCTTTGTGTTGTGACCAATTGCGGTGAAGGCATGGACTACAAGGTAAGATGGCATGGGAAAACTAGTGGATATACACCAGCATGATCGTATCAACACTAGCATCATCGTATCAACACTAACATGATCGTATCAACACTAACATGATCGTATCAACACTAATATGATCGTATCAACACTAACACGATCGTATCAACACTAGCATCATCGTATCAACACTAACATGATCGTATCAACACTAGCATGATCATATTAACACCAACACGATCGTATCAACACTAGCATGATCGTATCGACACTAACATGATCGTATTAACACTAACATGATCGTATTAACACTAACATGATCGTATCAACACTAACATGATCGTATCAACACTAACATGATCGTATCAACACTAACATGATCGTATCAACACTAACATGATCGTATCAACACTAACATGATCGTATCGACACTAACATGATCGTATCGTATGTTGTAGTTTGTTTGGTTATCTAACAAGGATAACCTCTATTGTGTTTCAGTCCATTGGTAAGATCTTCTCTGGTCTTGCACAGTGCGGAGCCTGGGGATGCTTTGACGAGTTCAATCGTATTGATGTGTCTGTTTTATCTGTGGTGTCTACTCAAATCAAAACACTGCAAACAGCTCTCATAAATAATCTCAAACGATTGCAGGTAAAACAATCATTAACCACTATTTATTGTTGGGGTCTAGTGCATGAACAGAGTCTGTTTTCATAGAGTATTTTCCAGATGTTTATCGATTTAACTTTTTACTTGTGTTCACCTGTTTGGCTTAGTTTTATTGAGTAATTTCAAGCTAACACACTGATATTTTTTATTTAGTTTGAAGGTACCGAGATCGCAATGGACAATCGTATGGGTATTTTTATCACCATGAACCCAGGTTATGCTGGTCGTACTGAGTTACCAGAGAGTGTCAAGGCTTTATTCAGACCAGTTGTCTGTATCGTGCCAGACTTGCAGCAGATCTGTGAAATTATGTTATTCTCCGAAGGGTTTCTCCATGCTAAGGTAATTGATAATAAAGACACACAGACGAGCAGACAGACGCAACTACGAACACGCAGTCCTTTAGTCTAGCAGACAAGTACATAAATCAACCTCACAAGACACAGACAAACCAAAACTTCAGACACACAGACAAACCAAAACTTCAGACACACAGGCAAACCAAAACTTCAGACACACAGAGACAAACCAAATGTACAAAAACAGACAAACCAAACGTACAAAGACACACAGACAAACCAAAACTACAAAGACACACAGACACACAGACAAACCAAATGTACAAAGACACACAGACAAACCAAACGTACAAAGACACACAGACAAACCAAAACTACAAAGACACACAGACACACAGACACACAGACACACAGACAAACCAAATGTACAAAGACACACAGACAAACCAAAACTACAAAGACACACAGACAAACCAAAACTGCAAAGACACACAGACAAACCAAAACTACAAAGACTCAGACAAACCAAACGTACAAAGACAAAATGAAACTGTCACAAAAGATAAAATCAAATCAGAAAACTACTCACTTCATCAATGTTTTGCTTGTATAGGTTCTTGCCAAAAAAATGACAGTCTTGTATAAGCTAGCATCAGGTCAGTTGTCTAAGCAGTCTCATTATGACTTTGGTCTTCGTGCTTTGAAAGCTGTTCTTGTGATGGCTGGAGAACTTAAGAGAGGATCCCCTGAGCTCAGCGAGGTAGAGTATAATATTTTTATTGCTACAGTTACTTACTTGATTGACATAGTAGTTGATGTGTATCAATGGTGGTCGTTGCCCTCATGCATGACAGGCGTTATTACCTAATAAATGTCATTATTATACGACTATTACGTAATTTTACCTGATAAGGAGAAGAGAACTCGAAAAATATGAAGCCGTATTTATCGAGTTCTGTCCCGGTTAAACCGGTTTTGAACTTGGTTGGTTTTTTGGTGTTTACGTTTTTTATGATATGGCGCGAGAACTTTGGAAAAACTCATAAAATTGGCTCTAAAAAGCCCCCCCAAAAACATGTCGTATAATAAATAGCTTATTTGTGATTTTTTTCCCGTAATACGGGCGGACATTTTACTCGTTATTCGCATTTTCCTCGTCCCCGGAGGGACTCGGAAAAATACATTCACAACTCGTAAAATATCCTTCCGTATTACGGGAAAAATCACAAATAAGATATAATTATCATCATCATCATCATCGTCATCATCATCATCATCATCATCATCATCATCATCATCATCATCATCATCATCATCATCATCATCATTATCATCATCATCATCATTATCATCATCATCATCATTATCATCATCATCATTATTATAATCATTATCATTATCATCATCAGCAGCATCATCATCAGGGTTATCTTCATCCTTATCATCGTCATTAACAACATCATCGTTTATTAATATTGTTGGTTCCATGTTACAGGATGTCGTCCTTATGCGTGCCTTGCGTGACATGAATTTACCAAAGTTTGTCTTCGAAGACGTCCCACTCTTTCTCGGCCTCATTTCGGACTTGTTCCCAGGCCTCGACTGCCCACGTGTTCGATACCCTAACTTTAATGATGCTGTTGAGGCTGCTCTTGAAGAAAACCGCTATGTACCGCTTGCTCATCAGGTAATACATTTATAGAACTATTTCACAGGTTAATCAAACTACATAGCATTGTTTGTCGAGCTTAGCTGATTCTATGATTGGTTTTAGGCTGATAAGGTTGTTCAGATGTACGAGACAATGTTAACACGTCATACGACAATGATTGTGGGACCTACAGGTGGAGGAAAGACTGTTGTCATTAATACTCTTGCGCAGGCGCAAACACGGTAAGCTTTGACATGACTACACGACACTAAATATCCAAAAAATACAGCACAAAAAACTGATTATATGATAATTTGCGCTCTAAGAAATACAAGAATATTAAAGGAGCCGTCTCAACCAAAATGCTTTGCTCGCCTCTATTATTATTTACGTACGGCCAATGTAGTTTTGGTTAAAACAAAATAAGCAGCAATAACAACCACGAAATATGTAGCTTTTTGTGTACAATCTTTTGGTAATGAAGAACTGATTGGAGCAACACTCAATAAGTCAAGGTAGAAAACAAGATTAACTATAAAAACTGATTGTCCTTTGCAGTCTTGGCATGCAAACAAAGCTGTATGTGATGAACGCTAAAGCATGTACAGTTGTTGAACTGTATGGAACACTCGACCCAGTAACACGTGACTGGACTGATGGACTACTATCGTGCATATTTCGTGAAATCAACAAACCCACCGAGAAAAACGAACGCAAGTACATCGTGTTTGATGGAGATGTAGACGCACTTTGGGTGGAGAACATGAATTCTGTTATGGATGACAACAAACTGTTGACTCTTGCTAATGGTGAGAGAATTCGACTTCAAAAGCATTGTGCACTACTGTTTGAGGTGAGAATTAGTTATGTAATGTTTAATAAACGAGCAAGAGTGTTTTATCAGGATTTAAAACCACGAGGCGAAGCCAAGTGGTTTTAAACCTGATAAAACACAATCTGCGAGTTTATTTAACGACTTCAAAAACTCCAACCTATATTTTGTGTGTTTTTTTAAAAAAGAATCAAGGATTTATGAAAGTTTATTAGAGAAAATTCAGGTTAAAGTTTATGTAAATTAGGGTGAATCTATATCTCCAGTTAAAACACTCGTCACGGTTATGATTTCTTTTGTCAATTTCTCATGAATTATTAATGAGTTTTTGAAATAGTATTATACTGTTACATGGTTGTACTTCATTGTGTATGTAAGGATAAGGATAAGGAAATTTTATTTATATCCACGATAAAAACATCAGTCAATTGTTACAATAATTATAAATCAGTATAAAATTAAAATTCTATTTACAAGAAACAAGATACTGGTTTACATGTTTGTCGTGGAGCCTTTGGGTATACAACGTTCGTTTATTTAATACAAGCTTTTAATTTCCGTCTTGAATTTTTGGAGTGATCTAATTTCTCTGACATGTGGAGGCAGGTCATTCGTGATCCTGAAGTTTAATTTGAGGACAATTGCGATGATGGTGGTATATATGATGATTATTATGATTGTGGCGATCATAAGATGATGCATGGTGATGATAATAATAATGATGATGATAATGATGATGATAATGATGATGATGGTGGTGCTATAGTAATGGTTATTGTTTGTAGGTGGCTGACCTACGATACGCGTCACCTGCTACTGTATCTCGATGTGGTATGGTGTACGTTGACCCTAAGAACCTTGGCTACACGCCCTTCTGGACAAGATGGTGTAATACACGAGGTAACGAGAAAGAACGAGAAGAATTAAACAGACTGTTTGAGAAGTACGTTCCACAATCCATAGACCTTATCCTTGAAGGTATGTTAGATGGAAAACAAGTCAAGAAACTCAAGACTATCATACCGCTGACCAATCTTAATATGGTAAGAAGCCCACAAAACTGCTCTCTTAATGCCGTAAACAGGAACAAAGAAAAGTGAAAAAACCTGCTCACAACATTTTATCAATTATAACTTGCAAACATAACGTAGCTATGAACAAGTATTTGTTATTCCAAGCCTGACTTTTATACACAAAAAACAGCGACTCATTGTTCATTCTTCTAAAAAAGGCAGCGAAAGCTCAGTATATAAGATAATAATGATATGAAATATAAAATATATTACGTCCCTCCATATTATTTCCCGGGAAATAATATACTGTTGCCCGCTGAGAGCCGGGAACATCGAAACTTGTCGACGATCGTTCTCGCCCAATCAGAGTACGAGAAAAATGTATTTTGACAGTTGGCATATAACAATATTCTTGATTTAACCAGTTATTTTAATAACCACAAATCAGATGTTTTTAGTGTGACAAACTGTTAGATATAAACACTACTATATACCTTGTTGTCTGAGTTACCAATACTCATTTTGAGATGGAAGTATTGAATTGAAAGAGAACTATTCAGGTTTTTGTTTGGTTGCATGGGATTCCTGTTATTGGTTTGTCATCAATATACAAGTAAATATATCTAAATTGGTTTAATGATTTGTTCCCCTAGGTGGAACAGTTAGCTCGCATGTTGGATGCATTACTGCCACAAGCAGAAAGTTCTACTTTCCTTGGACCTGACGTCACAGAAGCTGTGTTCATTACGTCATTGATATGGTCATGTGGAGCTGGACTTGTAGAGGAAGGACGAGTAGTTTACGACCAGCTAGTCAAGAGATTATCATCCATGCCTCAAAACCCAGCAGAAGGGTCTACAGTAGGGCCAGGTATGGTTTATACTGTACTACCCTGCATAGCTGATTCAATACGTCACATGTTTGCACCACTGGCTGGTCACATGACACTATATATCTGTTAATGTGTGTGATTGTAAAGAAGAAAACAATATTACTGAAAATATTTATTGAAAAAAGCAACAATACCAACTTTACTTGTCTTTCATCGTAAAGAAATAATTTGTATTTTGCATCTTTATTTTGCAGGTGAACTGCCTAGTTCCCAGCCTTCCTTGTACGAGTACTTCTTTGATAGTAAGCTGCTTAAATGGGTTCCTTGGGTCGATGTTGTACCAGAGTACATTCATAACCCTGAATTAAAATACAATGAGATCCTTGTTCCTACAGTAGATACAATACGTACAAGATGGTTGCTTGAACTAATGGTTAAGATACATAGACCTGTTGTATTGGTGGGAGAGACTGGTACATCCAAGACCGCTACTACAGCTAATTTCCTAAAACAACTAGACTCCGATACAACGGTGAGCAAACACGTACAAAATAATTTCTATGTTGTCTAATCATCACCATCACCATCACCATCATCGTCATCATCACCACCACCACTTTCATCATCAACACCATCATTATCATTATCATCATCATATTCACCACCGTCATAATCACCATCATCATAATCATAATCACCGTCATCATCAGTATCACCATTATCATCGTCATCATCATCAGCACCACCACCATCATTGTCATCATCAGCATTAACATCATCAGTAGCAACAACATCAACATGATCATCACCACCACCGTTGCCATTACCATCACCATCATCACCACCGTTACCATCACCATCATCATCACCACCACCGTTGCCATTACCATCACCATCACCATCACCACCACCATCACCATCACCATCACCACCACCATCATCATCACCACCACCGTTGCCATTACCATCACCATCACCATCACACCATCATCAATATCATCACCCCCACCACCAATACATAAACTTGTAAAAACTGCCTGTTCCTCTAAAAGCTTTTCTATTTTCAATATCTAACGAGTGGTTATTTCAGCTGGTGTTGAACATCAATTTCTCATCACGTACAACATCAATGGATGTACAACGTAACCTTGAAGCTAACGTCGAGAAACGTACTAAAGACACCTATGGACCACCAATGGGCAAGCGATTGTTGGTCTTTATGGATGACATGAATATGCCACAGGTATACACTTCCTACTCACTGGGTTAACTGACGATCCACAGTTACTCAATTATGTTACTTCTTCTTTGGTCAGATGCCAAGAAAACTTGATCACTGATCACAGAGTAACTGTGGATGTTTTAATTAGATTTTATTACATGTTTATATTATACTGATCTTGTATATAATACCATATATAGCATATAATACCTCTATTATATATTTGATGATGTATAGGTCGATGTATACGGTACGCAGCAACCTATCGCTCTACTAAAACTGTTACTAGAGAAAGGTGGTATGTACGATCGTGGTAAAGAACTAATATGGAAGAATGTACGAGACATTGGCTTTGTAGCTTCCATGGGAAAGGTACGTGATAATAGAAAGTAGGCTGGCTTTTTATTGTTGTTGTCATAGCTGTTGTTGTTGTTGTCATTGCTGTTGTTGTTGTTGTCATGGCTGCTGTTGTTGTTGTTGTTGTCATGGCTGCTGTTGTTGTTGTCATAGCTGCTGTTGTTGTTGACATAGCTGCTGTTGTTGTTGACATAGCTGCTGTTGTTGTTGACATAGCTGCTGTTGTTGACATAGCTGCTGTTGTTGTTGTCATAGCTGCTGTTATTGTTATCATAGCTGCTGTTGTTGTTGTCATAATGCTGCTGTTGTTGTTGTCATAGCTGCTGTTGTTGTTGTTGTTGTCATAATGCTGTTGTTGTTGTTGTTGTTGTCATAGATGCTGTTGTTGTTGTTGTTGTCATAGCTGCTGTTATTGTTGTTGTTGTCATAGCTGTTGTTGTTGTTATTGTTGTTGTCATAACTGTTGTTGTTGTTGTCATAATGCTGTTGTTGTTGTTGTTGTTGTTGTCATAGATGCTGTTGTTGTTGTTGTTGTCATAGCTGCTGTTATTGTTGTTGTTGTCATAGCTGTTGTTGTTGTTATTGTTGTTGTCATAACTGTTGTTGTTGTTGGCATAGCTGCTATTGTTGTTGTTGTTGTCATAGCTGCTATTGTTGTTGTTGTCATAGCTGCTGTTATTGTTGTTGTTGTTATAGCTGCTGTTATTGTTATTATTGTTGTTGTCGATGATGTCATATCTTATTTGTTTGTTTTTGCAGCCTGGTGGAGGGAGGAATGAAGTCGATCCTCGATTCATCTCATTGTTCAGCGTGTTCAATATCACTTTCCCATCAGAAACCTCGCTCAAGCGTATCTATTCGTCCATACTATCCGGTCACGTGCAAGCTTTTCCTAAGGAGATCAAAGACTTGGTCGAACTAATAACCTCGTCGACCCTTGAATTATATCAAAACATTATACGAGATTTACCTCCTACACCTTCCAAGTTCCATTATATCTTTAATCTACGGGATCTATCCCGGGTGTACCAGGGGCTTTGTCAAACTACCCCGGATAGATTTGACACACCGGCCAAGTTCATCAGGGTATGGAGGAATGAGTGTTTGAGGGTATTCTGTGATCGACTTACAACAGAAGCTGATGCTCAAACTGTTATGGTAAGGTTTCAAATATCTTATGCAAGTCTACATATATATATATATACCTACATATCTTGTGTAAGTCTACATATATATATATATACCTACATATCTTGTGTAAGTCTACATATATATAATTATATACCTACATATCTTGTGTAAGTCTACATATCTAGATATATGTTGTCTGATCCGCGGTTATTAAATTGTGTATGAGTATGATCGTCGCGGAATATTACGCAATTAATGGAATTGCAATTATAGAAGCCCGAAAACAATTCGGGACTTCAACATATATTGTGTAAGTCCAACGAACGTTCATCCCAAAGCGGTGGAATGTAAAGTTCTTTTGGACTGAACAGCGCACATGATTACCATACTTTACTAATATACCTTTCCCTAATGACTGATCGCGATACAATGGATACACTTTACTAATATACCTTTCCCTAATGACTGATCGCGATACAATGGATACACTTTACTAATATACTTTTCCCTAATGTCTGATCGCGATACAATGGATACACTTTACTAATATACCTTTCCCTAATGTCTGATCGCGATACAATGGATACACTTTACTAATATACCTTTCCCTAATGACTGATCGCGATACAATGGATACACTTTACTAATATACCTTTCCCTAATGTCTGATCGCGATACAATGGATACACTTTACTAATATACCTTTCCCTAATGACTGATCGCGATACAATGGATACACTTTACTAATATACCTTTCTTTAATGACTGATCGCGATACAATGGATACACTTTACTAATATACCTTTCCCTAATGTCTGATCGCGATACAATGGATACACTTTACTAATATACCTTTCCCTAATGACTGATCGCGATACAATGGATACACTTTACTAATATACCTTTCCCTAATGTCTGATCGCGATACAATGGATACACTTTACTAATATACCTTTCCCTAATGTCTGATCGCGATACAATGGATACACTTTACTAATATACCTTTCCCTAATGACTGATCGCGATACAATGGATACACTTTACTAATATACCTTTCCCTAATGACTGATCGCGATACAATGGATACAAGTCTGGGGTGGATAATATACAGTGAATGTATCGATTCATCGACCCCCCTTGACTAGAATCTATTGTTTAGTGATCAATGAAGTGGTCTATAAAACAATTGATGGATTCTTTTGTATGTTAATTATGTCACACTTACTCACTGTCACGCATCACACTGACTTGCTATCTTCGCACTTGTTGTATTTGAACTCATCGATAAATGTATATTATCTGATGCCAGGGTTTCACGGGTAGTCTAGTGGAGAAGAGCTATGGTGAACACACAGATATGGTGATGCGAGAACCATGCTTATTTGGAGATTATCGTAATACACTGACCGAAGACGTTCGACTCTACGAAGACATCGTCGATTACGAAGCATCTAAAGCCATCTTTGAAGAGGTGAGTGTCTTACAAATACAAACTTTATTAACATTTCCCATAAACATTCTTAGCGTGTTTTTGACAATAAATATAACAGACAAATAAGATGAAAAAATGAACAATAGAGATACAGATTACCATACCGAGCATTACTAAACGACTAAATTGTTCATAATGTTCTATGGACTACTCGATGTGACTGATGTTAATAAGCATTTTATTTATCTTCAAGGCTAAACAAAAAAATAATACAAAAACGCTCGTCATCCCGGTGTAATTTAATAACAACTTTACATGAATTTAAGATATCTAGATGTTGGTAAATTCCCGATGTACCAATTTGAAAACGAATTTACATGACTTTATTAAGATATCTAGATGTTGGTAAATTCCCGATGTACCAATTTGAAAACGAATTTACATGACTTTATTAAGATATCTAGATGTTGGTAAATTCCCGATGTACCAATTTGAAACGAATTTACATGACTTTATTGAGATATCTAGATGTTGGTAAATTCCCGATGTACCAATTTGAAAACGAATTTACATGACTTTATTAAGATATCTAGATGTTGGTAAATTCCCGATGTACCAATTTGAAAACGAATTTACATGACTTTATTAAGATATCTAGATGTTGGTAAATTCCCGATGTACCAATTTGAAAACGAATTTACATGACTTTATTAAGATATCTAGATGTTGGTAAATTCCCGATGTACCAATTTGAAAACGAATTTACATGACTTTATTAAGATATCTAGATGTTGGTAAATTCCCGATGTACCGATTTGAAAACGAATTTACATGACTTTATTAAGATATCTAGATGTTGGTAAATTCCCGATGTACCAATTTGAAAACGAATTTACATGACTTTATTAAGATATCTAGATGTTGGTAAATTCCCGATGTACCAATTTGAAAACGAATTTACATGACTTTATTAAGATATCTAGATGTTGGTAAATTCCCGATGTACCAATTTGAAAACGAATTTACATGACTTTATTAAGATATCTAGATGTTGGTAAATTCCCGATGTACCAATTTGAAAACGAATTTACATGACTTTATTAAGATATCTAGATGTTGGTAAATTCCCGATGTACCAATTTGAAAACGAATTTACATGACTTTATTAAGATATCTAGATGTTGGTAAATTCCCGATGTACCAATTTGAAAACGAATTTACATGACTTTATTAAGATATCTAGATGTTGGTAAATTCCCGATGTACCAATTTGAAAACGAATTTACATGACTTTATTAAGATATCTAGATGTTGGTAAATTCCCGATGTACCAATTTGAAAACGAATTTACATGACTTTATTAAGATATCTAGATGTTGGTAAATTCTCTGTATCGAAACACCTAGAACTATGAAATAGAATTGTTATTACAAAATAGTTTTTATTTGATGATTATTTAGTCACCGCCTATCAAATAGAACAAGGTAAAGTTGCCCTGTATAGTGTCTGATTGATAAAGAACTATTGGATGATTTTGACAGTTTGGGTTCTAAAAGACTAATCAACCTTTTTATATTGTAGATTCTCGAGGAATATAACATGGACCATGCTGCTATGAATCTAGTTCTATTTGACGATGCTATCGAACATTTAACCCGTATTCACCGTGTGATTCGTATGGACCAAGGCCACGCCCTACTAGTAGGGGTAGGGGGTAGTGGTAAGCAAAGTCTTACTAAACTAGCAGCCTTTGCAGCTGGGTGTGGTGTGTTTGAAATCACCCTGACACGTGGTTATGATGAGAATAGTTTTCGTGAAGATTTGAAGGGATTATACCAACAGCTTGGAGCTGAGAATAAGAGGATGGTATTCTTGTTTACTGATGCTCACGTCGCTCAAGAAGGATTCTTGGAGTTGATCAATAACATGTTGACTTCTGGTATGGTGCCGGCATTGTTCCCTGATGATGAAAAAGAAGCTATTATTGGACAGGTTAGTTCTCATTGTTATTGTTTGTCTATTATTTACTGACTGACTGGTTCATTTATCCATTCATTGCAGATTCGCGATGAAGCCAGAAAAGCAGGAATCCCACCAGCACGAGAGTCAGTCTGGCAATACTTTGTTACCAAATGCGCTAATAACCTTCATATCGTACTAGCCATGTCTCCCGTGGGGGATGTACTAAGGACACGATGTCGTAACTTCCCTGGACTGGTCAATAATTGTAGTATTGATTGGTTCACTGCATGGCCTGAACAGGCTTTGCATGCTGTCGCATCGGTCTTCCTTGGAGAAAATGTAAGTGTTACTAGATGAAAACACAATCAAGTTAAATTACAACAGTAATCTGTTGTTGTAAAAACCTACTTGAATCATACATACCAGGTCCCGTCTGAAAATCAAGTAAATGTCTAGTGTTTACATTGTTTTGTCGATGTTTCACGTAGGGACGTGTTTGTAGTCTAATAGAACTACAATGAACCGAACCCTAGTATTTCGACTCAACAAAACAAGTATTATAGCTATCTGTTAATGCAATCTTAGTGAACTATGTCCAATGCAGATATTTATACCCCTCTGTTAATGTAATCTAAGTGAATTATGTCCAATGCAGATATTTATACCTCTCTGTTAATGTAATCTAAGTGAATTATGTCCAATGCAGATATTTATACCTCTCTGTTAATGTAATCTTAGTGAACTATGTCCAATGCAGATATTTATACCCCTCTGTTAATGTAATCTTAGTGAACTATGTCCAATGCAGATATTTATACCTCTCTGTTAATGTAATCTAAGTGAATTATGTCCAATGCAGATATTTATACCTCTCTGTTAATGTAATCTTAGTGAACTATGTCCAATGCAGATATTTATACCCCTCTGTTAATGTAGTCTAAGTGAACTATGTCCAATGCAGATATTTATACCCCTCTGTTAATGTAATCTTAGTGAACTATGTCCAATGCAGATATTTATACATCTCTGTTAATGTAATCTAAGTGAATTATGTCCAATGCAGATATTTATACCTCTCTGTTAATGTAATCTTAGTGAACTATGTCCAATGCAGATATTTATACCCCTCTGTTAATGTAGTCTAAGTGAACTATGTCCAATGCAGATATTTATACCCCTCTGTTAATGTAATCTTAGTGAACTATGTCCAATGCAGATATTTATACCCCTCTGTTAATGTAATCTTAGTGAACTATGTCCAATGCAGATATTTATACCTCTCTGTTAATGTAATCTTAGTGAACTATGTCCAATGCAGATATTTATACCCCTCTGTTAATGTAATCTAAGTGAACTATGTCCAATGCAGATATTTATACCCCTCTGTTAATGTAATCTTAGTGAACTATGTCCAATGCAGATATTTATACCCCTCTGTTAATGTAATCTTAGTGAACTATGTCCAATGCAGATATTTATACCTCTCTGTTAATGTAATCTTAGTGAACTATGTCCAATGCAGATATTTATACCCCTCTGTTAATGTAGTCTAAGTGAACTATGTCCAATGCAGATATTTATACCTCTCTGTTAATGTAATCTTAGTGAATTATGTCCAATGCAGATATTTATACCCCTCTGTTAATGTAGTCTAAGTGAACTATGTCCAATGCAGATATTTATACCCCTCTGTTAATGTAATCTTAGTGAACTATGTCCAATGCAGATATTTATACCCCTCTGTTAATGTAATCTTAGTGAACTATGTCCAATGCAGATATTTATACCCCTCTGTTAATGTAATCTTAGTGAACTATGTCCAATGCAGATATTTATACCCCTCTGTTAATGTAATCTTAGTGAACTATGTCCAATGCAGATATTTATACCTCTCTGTTAATGTAGTCTAAGTGAACTATGTCCAATGCAGATATTTATACCTCTCTGTTAATGTAATCTAAGTGAACTATGTCCAATGCAGATATTTATACCCCTCTGTTAATGTTTTGTTGCTTGGTTTAGAATGACAAGATACCCGACGAACATCGGGATACCGTGGTTGATCACGTGGTTTTTGTTCATCAAACTGTTGGTGAAAATAGCGTTAGTTTTCTGCACAAACTGCGTCGCGTGAACTACACAACACCTAAAAACTACCTGGATTTTATCAACACTTACAATAAACTATTAGAAGAGAAAGACAAGTACGTACTAGAACAGGTTAGTACCATTAATCGATAATACTAGAATCATTATCATCACCAATACATTATCATCATCAGCATCAATTATCATCATTGATATCATCATCATCATCATCATATTTATCATCATCATATTTATTAAAGAGAGACGTGGTGGCCTAGCGGTCAGCGTGTCGGACTCCGGGCCTAATGGTCTGGGTTCGATTCCTGGCCCGGGCGATTACGGTGTGTCCTTGGGCAAGATACTTTACTCTCTCAGTGCCTCGTCTTCTCGGATAAGGACGTAAAGCCGGAGGTCCCGTCTGCCTTCACTCTGACTATGTTACAAGGTGGACGTAAAAGAACCACTGAGCACGTAACCAAATCTCTGGCCGTGACCACCCTCAGTGACTGCCTCACTCTCATACGTACACTGGAATTTGGGAACCCGTTACTGGAGATATTCTCTGTGGGTTTATCCCTGCCTAGTGGCGAATCTTGTAAATAAAATAAATAAATAAATAAATCATTATTATCACCATCATATTTATCATTATCATCATCATATTTATCATCATCATATTCATCATTAATATCATCATCATTACCATTATTGATATCATCATAATCATCTGTATCATCTTCATAATCATCTGTATCATCTTCATAATTATCTTTATCATCTTCATAATCATCTGGATCATCATTGATATCATTAACGTCATCACCACTACCATTATTGATGTCCTCATCATTTATACGATATCATTATATCATCACAATACCACCATCATCATCTTTGTCATCGTTATCATCAATATTGATCATCATCATCATATTTCGTACATGTGATTAAAGCGCGTTGAGACATGAAATGAGTTACTAACATTACCGTTTATTCAACAGTGTCATCGTTTGGATGGTGGTCTTAGTAAACTACTTGCTGCCAGCGAGCAACTCAAAGAACTCAACGAAAAACTTGAGGTGCAAAAAGTAGCAGTCACTGAGAAAACCGAAGCATGCGAAATATTGTTAGTTGAGATCCAACGAGCGACAGAGCAAGCCAACGAGAAAAAAGAAATGGCCCAAGGAAAACAAAAGGAAATTGCCGAACAGAATAAAGTGATTCACGTAGAAAAGAAGGAAGCAGAAGAAGCCCTAGCTGAAGCTTTGCCAGCTCTAGAAGAAGCTAAAATCGCTCTACAAGATTTAGACAAGTCTGATGTTACAGAAATAAGGTAATTCTCTTCTCTTGTTGTTGTTGTTGTTGTTGATGATGTTGTTGTTATTGTTGATGCTTTTTATGTCTTTTTTTATTCTTCTATTTTTCCATGTTACTCCTGTTATTGCTGCTACTATTGTTATTGTTGTTCTAAACAAAAGAAATAATGTACAGTTTTACGCGTAAAAGTGTGTTAATATACTCTTTTAATTTTTCTACATCCCGATGTGTTCATCATTGTAGTCGAATCGTTGTATGTAACAAACGTTTACGCATGAAAACTGTGAATTATACTCTTTGTTATAAAGTCCTCTATTACAGCCAAACCTACAGAAGCGTTCCTATCGAGGTTGGAAGGCTCGATTTATTCTTTCAAACTTGATTTGAAATTTGGTTTGAAATTTGCATAAATGAATCGAATCTTGTAAGTTTCAAATTGCAGACTTCAACCGTCAACCGATAATGGTCCCGAAATCACGATCTGTGGTCAATAACTGATAATGCTATTGTAATAGAATACTTTAATAAGTATTTATAACAATATTTCTGTATGCAGACTAGGTTTTTAGCAAGTTTCTGTTGTCCAAGGAAAACCACTGAAAGTAATGTTTTGATTTGAGGCGGTTTTTGAAACTTACAAGTTTCGATTCATTTATGCAAATTTCAAAACAAATTTCAAATCAAGTTTGCAAGAATAAATCGAGCCTTCCAACCTCGATAGGAACGCTTCTGCAGGTTTGGCTGTAACAATTGATGTTCTTTCTAATGATTTTTCCTTTTGCTGTTATTTTTGATCAGATCGTTCGCCAAGCCTCCACGTGGCGTACAGATGGTATCAGAGTGTATCGTTATTTTACGTGGTTACAAGGAAGTTAGTTGGAAGTCTGCTAAGGGCATGATGTCTGAAGGAAACTTCTTGAAGAGCTTGACTGAAATGGATGTTGATGGTATTACTATTGGACAAGTAAGTTGAATGCTCTGTTACTTCGCACATGCGCTCTCGACAGTGCATGTGTACTATTTGACTACAGCCCAGAATCAACACAATTAAAACATTTCAAAGTAAAACTGTATCGAATATATTGGACGCTGGTTGAACCACACTTGCACCAGGTAGACACTGTTATGTGCATACAACGCTCTTCTTGTTTGTCCTGCCCTAACCTCACGTTACCATGTAGAAAAGCTATTTAGCTCTGTTATATTATGTTGTTTATAGTGATGTTGTATATATTTCAAGGTGAAACGTTGTCGTGACTACCTCAAAGAACTAAATACTACCGTTGAAGAAATGAAAGAAGTCAGTAAGGCAGGAACAGGTCTTCTCAAGTTTGTCATAGCTATACTGGGTTACTGTAGTGTAGCTCGAGAAATCAAACCAAAGAGAGAAAAGGTACTCACTTACAAATCATGATTTGTACATAAAGGTCAGCTTAACTGATTTGATATGAATTTCCACAGGTAGCCCGTTTAGAACGTAACTTTCATCTGAGCAAACGAGAGTTAGAAAAGATCGAAAAAGAGCTAAAAGCACTGGAAGAAGAACTTCATCGACTGGGAGAAAAGTACGATGGTGCGATGAGAGAAAAGGCCAGCTTACAGGAGGAAGCTGAGATTATGGAAAGAAGATTAATAGCTGCAGATAAACTCATCTCTGGCTTAGGATCAGAAAAAATCAGGTAATGCCTGTCATGTTGATTACACACCCTGTCACCCTACATAGTCATGGCACAGACCATCGTAAACCTTGATTATACACCCTATCGCTTTGTCACCCTACATAGGCCATCGTGAACCTTGATTATACATCCTATCGCTCTGTCACCCTACACATGCCATCGTAAACCTTGATTATACACCCTATCGCTCTGTCACCCTACACATGCCATCGTAAACCTTGATTATACACCTTATCGCTCTGTCTCCCTACATAGTCATGGCACAGACCATCGTGAACCTTGATTATACACCCTATCGCTCTGTCACCCTACACATGCCATCGTAAACCTTGATTATACACCCTATCGCTCTGTCACCCTACATAGTCATGCCACAGACCATCGTAAATCAGCTAAAGTTTATTTGACCTTTTATAGTAAATATTCAAAACATCCATTTGACATTAACACATTGTTTTATCTCTAGATGGACAAGTGATCTAGAAGACTTGAAGCAACAACGTATTCGTCTGCTTGGGGACTGTCTACTTGGTTCTGCATTTCTCAGCTACCTTGGTGCCTTTACATGGGATTTCAGAAGGGACATGTTAAGGCAGGAATGGGAAAAAGACGTCTTAGAACGTAAAATCCCTATGAGCCAGCCATTCAAACTGGATGCGTTATTGACTAATGATGTAGAAATTAGTAAATGGACATCAGAAGGGCTCCCCCCTGATGAATTGTCTATTGAGAATGGTATCCTGACAACCCAAGCTAGTAGATATCCACTGTGTATTGATCCACAGCAGCAGGCTTTGAACTGGGTCAAGAAGAGGGAAGAAAAAAACAACTTAAAGGTACTTTCATTCTCTCTCCTTTCCTTTATTTCTTTTTATTAACTTTCTTCTTCTTTTCTGTCATTCCCGTTCCTTCTCTTCCCTTTCCTTAACCTCTCTTTCTTTTCCTTTCCTTCCATTCTCTTTCCTTTCTTTTCCTTCCATTCTCTTTCTTTTTCTTTCCTTCCATTCTCTTTCTTTTCCTTTCCTTCCATTCTCTTTCCTTTCCTTTCCTTCCATTCTCTTTCCTTTCCTTTCCTTCCATTCTCTTTCTTTTCCTTTCCTTCCATTCTCTTTCTTTTCCTTTCCTTCCATTCTCTTTCTTTTCCTTTCCTTCCATTCTCTTTTTTTTCCTTTCCTTCCATTCTCTTTCTTATTCTTTCCTTCCATTCTCTTTCCTTTCCTTTCCTTCCATTCTCTTTTCTTTCCTTTCCTTCCATTCTCTTTCCTTTCCTTTCCTTCCATTCTCTTTCTTTTCCTTTCCTTCCATTCTCTTTCTTTTCCTTTCCTTCCATTCTCTTTCCTTTCCTTTCCTTTCCTTCCATTCTCTTTCTTTTTCTTTCCTTCCATTCTCTTTCCTTTCCTTTCCTTCCATTCTATTTTCTTTCCTTTTCTTCCATTCTCTTTCTTTTCCTTTCCTTCCATTCTCTTTATTTCCTTTCCTTCCATTCTCTTTCTTTTTCTTTCCTTCCATTCTCTTTCTTTTCCTTTCCTTCCATTCTCTTTCTTATTCTTTCCTTCCATTCTCTTTCCTTTCCTTTCCTTCCATTCTCTTTTCTTTCCTTTCCTTCCATTCTCTTTCCTTTCCTTTCCTTCCATTCTCTTTCTTTTCCTTTCCTTCCATTCTCTTTCTTTTCCTTTCCTTCCATTCTCTTTCCTTTCCTTTCCTTTCCTTCCATTCTCTTTCTTTTTCTTTCCTTCCATTCTCTTTCCTTTCCTTTCCTTCCATTCTATTTTCTTTCCTTTTCTTCCATTCTCTTTCTTTTCCTTTCCTTCCATTCTCTTTATTTCCTTTCCTTCCATTCTCTTTCTTTTTCTTTCCTTCCATTCTCTTTCTTTTCCTTTCCTTCCATTCTCTTTCCTTTCCTTTCCTTCCATTCTCTTTCTTTTTCTTTCCTTCCATTCTCTTTCTTTTCCTTTCCTTCCATTCTCTTTCTTTTCCTTTCCTTCCATTCTCTTTCTTTTTCTTTCCTTCCATTCTCTTTCCTTTCCTTTCCTTCCATTCTCTTTCTTTTTCTTTCCTTCCATTCTCTTTCTTTTCCTTTCCTTCCATTCTCTTTCTTTTCCTTTCCTTCCATTCTCTTTCTTTTCCTTTCCTTCCATTCTCTTTCTTTTCCTTTCCTTCCATTCTCTTTCTTTTTCTTTCCTTCCATTCTCTTTCCTTTCCTTTCCTTCCATTCTCTTTCTTTTTCTTTCCTTCCATTCTCTTTCTTTTCCTTTCCTTCCATTCTCTTTCTTTTCCTTTCCTTCCATTCTGTTTCCTTTCCTTTCCTTCCATTCTCTTTCTTTTTCTTTCCTTCCATTCTCTTTCCTTTCCTTTCCTTCCATTCTATTTTCTTTCCTTTTCTTCCATTCTCTTTCCTTTCCTTTCCTTCCATTCTCTTTCTTTTCCTTTCCTTCCATTCTCTTTCCTTTCCTTTCCTTCCATTCTCTTTCTTTTTCTTTCCTTCCATTCTCTTTCTTTTCCTTTCCTTCCATTCTCTTTCCTTTCCTTTCCTTCCATTCTCTTTCTTTTTCTTTCCTTCCATTCTCTTTCTTTTCCTTTCCTTCCATTCTCTTTCTTTTCCTTTCCTTCCATTCTCTTTCTTTTCCTTTCCTTCCATTCTCTTTCCTTTCCTTTCCTTCCATTCTCTTTCTTTTTCTTTCCTTCCATTCTCTTTCTTTTCCTTTCCTTCCATTCTCTTTCTTTTCCTTTCCTTCCATTCTCTTTCTTTTTCTTTCCTTCCATTCTCTTTCCTTTCCTTTCCTTCCATTCTCTTTCTTTTTCTTTCCTTCCATTCTCTTTCTTTTCCTTTCCTTCCATTCTCTTTCTTTTCCTTTCCTTCCATTCTGTTTCCTTTCCTTTCCTTCCATTCTCTTTCTTTTTCTTTCCTTCCATTCTCTTTCTTTTCCTTTCCTTCCATTCTCTTTCTTTTCCTTTCCTTCCATTCTCTTTCTTTTCCTTTCCTTCCATTCTCTTTCTTTTCCTTTCCTTCCATTCTCTTTCTTTTCCTTTCCTTCCATTCTCTTCCCCCTTGTTTGGTTTAAGTCTTACTTGTCCAATAGACGGCAATTAGTATGTATTGGTAACACTAAATCTGATGAAAAAAATGTTATTTGTGGTGTTCCTCAAGGAAGTGTACTGGGTCCATTACTTTTTCTTCTATATATAAACGATTTTAAAAACAGCTCTGACTTGTTTGAATTTCATTTATTTGCAGACGATTCAAATTTATTTTACGCCCATAAGAGTATAATTCAGTTAGAAACATTTGTTAATATTCACTTAGCTAGAATTTATACATGGCTTTCAAGTAATCGACTTTCACTAAACATAGATAAAACAAATTTTGTATTTTTCCATCCAAGGCAAAAAAAACTTACTCATCATCCTAACCTTCACATAAATCATATACCTATTGAATGTAAAAACAATGTTACTTACCTTGGTATTAAACTTGACTCTCACTTAACTTTTAAAGCTCATGTTCAATATATTACGAATAAAACTAAAAGAACTATAGGAATTCTATCTAAACTGCGTCACATTGCTCTTTTAATGTATGACTTTCACACAAATAATCTACCAGTTGCTTTCAATAACTTTTTCAATTTAACTACAAATCGACACTCGTACAACACAAGATTCGCAGCAAGACAATCCTTATGTATTCCTAAAGTAAGAACAAATTATGGTAAATTTTCTTTCCGTTTTCAAGGACCTAAAGTATGGAATGAAATAGACACTTCAATGAAACCAAAATCAAAACTACATTTATATCTACTTTGATTGAAAAATACTAATTTTTTTTTTCCATCAACTTATTCCCTTATTTGTAAATGTATTAACCTGAAATTATCTTTTTTGCTATTTGACTTTGTCGTTTGTGTTGTTTGTTGTGATTTTGTCATTTTCCGTTTTGTTTTCTTGTTTTTCTTGTATCTCATACTTTAATTTGGCTTGTTTGTTTTCTTCAGTATTAAACTATGCTTTGTCTGACCTCACAATGCCTCAAATGCCTATAAGGCTACCTGGCTCGATTAACGTTAAGTTATTCCAGGTATCCTGTACCTATTTCTCAGGCTAACCTGAAACTAAATTGAAACAAACTGATATGAACTGATATATGTATATATATATATAGTTATCATAAAAAAATAGTACAAAAATTCACATTTATATATAATAATTATTACATTTCTATTTATTTCATTATTTATCAAATTAGTTTTGTAATTAGCTTGTATACATATGTAATTTTCTATTCATACATTAACAATCTATTTATAATAAATATTCAATATGTATTTATATATATAATATATTTGTAAATATCTTTAGATTCAAAGGTGCAAATAAATCTGTCTGTCTGTCTTTCCTTCCATTCTCTTTCTTTTTCTTTCCTTCCATTCTCTTTCCTTTCCTGTCCTTCCATTCTCTTTCTTTTCCTTTCTTTTCCTACCTTTCCATTTTTTTTGCTACCTTTCCTTTCTTTTTCTATACCTTTCCTTTCTTTTGCTACCTTTCCTCTCTTTTTCTACCTTTCCATTATTTTACTTTCCATTCCTTTCCTTAACTTTTACTCTTTATTTCTATGTTTTTTGTTTCCTTTTCTAATTTTCTGCTCCATTTATTTTCCACATTGTTTCTTGGTAATGTTGCCCGTGTTTGTAAGTGATATTTTATGTGTTCCTTATTCAGGTTGTTACCTTCAATGACCACGATTTCCTCAAGCAGCTCGAGTTAGCCATTAAGTATGGTTTTCCAATCTTGTTCAAAGATGTTGACGAGTATATAGATCCTGTGATAGATAATGTCCTGGACAAAAACATTAAAGGTATGAAATAATACAACGATATACCTTTAAACTAACATAAACAACGACATAACCTTTATAAACATTACCTGTAGGTGAACCTGGGCGAGAGTTTGTCATGCTTGGAGATAAAGAAGTCGATTATGATCCAAGCTTTCGTTTGTATCTAAATACCAAGCTGTCTAACCCCAAGTATACGCCTGCACACTTCAGTCGATGTATGGTTGTCAACTATACTGTGACTATGAAAGGTCTAGAGGATCAGTTGCTTAGTGTGATCGTAGGCGTTGAACGAAAGGAATTGGAAGAACAGAGGGAACGACTTATTCAAGAAACAAGGTGAAATAAACATGCTGTGTCTTGATATTGGTAACGTGTTCCTGCTGTTGGCTGTTGTTTGTTATTGTGTTGTTTTTGTTGCTGTTTTGGGCATCATTGTTGTTATTGTTTGATTATTGTCTTTGCCATTGGTGTTAATATGCCTAATCGGCTAACGCGTTGCTATGTACGTTTCCACTCAATTCAAAACCTCTGGGAATAAAAACTTTCGTTCCAAACAATTTCCACGTGACATTGAAATATATAAGACAAAGAGTCTTATTAAGATTTGAATTGGGTGGAAGCGTACATAGCAACACGTTAGCCGATTAGATATATTGCTGCCCATTTTATTGTGAAACTGAGTCTTGTTTTTTTACTAACGTTGTTTCCTGTGTCTGTACAGTGACAACAAGAAATTGCTAAAAGACCTAGAGGACACCTTACTTCGTGAACTAGCAACATCTCAAGGCAACATGTTGGACAACGTGGAACTTTTGCAGACTTTAGAAGATACTAAATCAAAGGCTACTGAGGTATGTTATCTATTAACAAACAAACAAACAAGCCAGGCAACCGATCAATGAACAAACCAACAAACCAACCATTCAATCAACCAACCAACCATCCAACCATCCAAACAACCAACCAACCATCCAAACAAACCAACCAACCAACTACCAAACCAACCAGCCACCTATCCAACTGACAGACCCACCATCCAACTAACTAACTAACTTATCACCTAACCAACCATCCAACTAACCAACTACCAAACCAACCAGCCACCTATCCAACGGACAGACCCACCATCCAACTAACTAACTAACTTATCACCTAACCAACCATCCAACTAACCAACTACCAAACCAACCAGCCACCTATCCAACGGACAGACCCACCATCCATCCAACTAACTAACTAACTAACCAATCAATCAACAAAACCACCAAGCAAAATAACCGATCAACGAACCAACTACCAGACCAACCAGCCACCTATCCAACTGACAGACCCACCATCCAACTAACTAACTAACCAACCACCTAACCAACCAGCCTACAAACCATCTAGCCACCAAACCAACCATTCAACCATTCATTCAATCAACCAACCAATAAGCAAATAAACCGATCAACGAACCAACTACCAAACCAATCAGCCACCTATCCAACTGACAAACCCACCACCAAATAACTAACTAACCAATCACCTAACCAACCAGCCAACAAACCATCCAGCCACCAAACCAACCAGTCACCAAACCAACCATTCAATCAACCAACCAATAAGCAAATGAACCGATCAACGAACCAACTACCAAACCAATCAGCCACCTATCCATCTGACAGACCCACCATCCAACTAACTAACTAACCAATCAATCAATCAACCAACAAGCAAAATAACCGATCAACGAACCAACTACCTAACCAACCAGCCAACAAACTAAGCAATCCTTACCCACCATAAAGTCCCCTGTTAAATTCGAGGATTTTGCCCTGTTAAAGTTCCAAACGTTTACAACAAACTAAGCAAACCTTACCCACCACAGAGTCCCCTTTTAAATTCAAGGATTTTGCCCTGTTAAAGTTCTTGTATTCTATTCAGCGGTATTTTATCGAGCGTTCAAAAGTAGCGAATCACCTTACTCATGGGCAGTCATCATGTTTGTATAATTGTTTTTAGGTCTCAGAGAAACTCAAACTTGGAGCTAAAACAGCTATTGACATTGACAAGCTTCGTGATGGCTACAGACCTGCAGCTAAGCTAGGAGCTGTTCTTTTCTTTGTATTGTCAGAAATGTCAGTTGTGAACTCCATGTATCAATATTCTTTGAACTCATACCTTGAAGTCTTTGGATTATCACTAAGGAAAAGTTTACCGGACACAATCTTACCCAAGAGACTGAAGAACATCATGGATACATTGACTGTAAATGTGTACAACTATGCATGCACAGGTAATAACAAGTAACAGCAATAAACAACAGTCTAGATTCGCTTCACTGATTACAATACAGTAGATTCAAGTCGAGGCTGGAGTACATTAAATACTGTACATGTATAGATTCATTAGAGGTCTATTTCATTGACAACAACACAGTCAGCTGCTACACACAAACATGACATTTGAACAACCTATGGTTGTGTTTTGGTATTTTGTAAGATATTGTGTCTTTATCTCAGGTCTTTTTGAACGAGACAAACTGTTGTTTTCATTCCAAATGACAATCAAGATCATGGAAGCCGACGGGAATGTCAAACAAGAAGAGTTAGACTTCTTTCTTAAAGGAAACATTGCCCTTGAAAAGAGTTCCCGCCAAAAGCCGTTCTCATGGATACCTGACCAAGGCTGGGAGGATATTATACGTCTTTGTTCTGTTACACCGGAAGTGTTTGGGTCTTTGGCTGATGACATTGAACGGAGTGAATCTTTGTGGAAAGAGGTCAGAAATGTTTAGGGGTTTCTTTTTATTGTTGTTTGTAATGGTGGTGGCGGTGGTGATGATATTGGTGGTGATGGTAATGGTGATGGCGGTGGTGATGATATTGGTGGTAATGGTGATGGCGGTGGTGATGATATTGGTGGTGATGGTAATGGTGATGGCGGTGGTGATGATATTGTTGTTGGTGATGGTGATGGCGGTGGTGATGATATTGGTGGTATGGTGATGGTGATGGCAGTGGTGATGATATTGGTGGTATGGTGATGGTGATGGCAGTGGTGATGATATTGTTGTTGGTGATGGTGATGGTGATGGCGGTGGTGATGATATTGGTGGTAATGGTAATGGTGATGGCAGTGGTGATGATATTGGTGGTATGGTGATGGTGATGGCAGTGGTGATGATATTGGTGGTATGGTGATGGTGATGGCAGTGGTGATGATATTGGTGGTATGGTGATGGTGATGGCAGTGGTGATGATATTGGTGGTATGGTGATGGTGATGGCAGTGGTGATGATATTGTTGTTGGTGATGGTGATGGCGGTGGTGATGATATTGGTGGTAATGGTAATGGTGATGGCAGTGGTGATGATATTGGTGGTATGGTGATGGTGATGGCAGTGGTGATGATATTGGTGGTATGGTGATGGTGATGGCGGTGGTGATGATATTGTTGTTGGTAATGGTGATGGCGGTGGTGATGATATTGGTGGTGATGGTGGTTGCAGTGGTGATGATATTGTTGTTGGTAATGGTGATGGCGGTGGCGGTGGTGATGGTAATGGTGGTGGTGATGATATTGTTGTTGGTGATGGTGATGGCGGTGGTGATGATATTGTTGTTGGTAATGGTGATGGCGGTGGTGATGATATTGGTGGTGATGGTGGTGGCAGTGGTGATGATATTGTTGTTGGTAATGGTGATGGCGGTGGCGGTGGTGATGATATTGGTGGTGATGGTAATGGTGGTGGTGATGATATTGTTGTTGGTGATGGTGATGGCGGTGGTGATGATATTGTTGTTGGTAATGGTGGTGGCGGTGGTGATGATATTGGTGGTGATGGTAATGGTGGTGGTGATGATATTGTTGTTGGTGATGGTGATGGCGGTGGTGATGATATTGTTGTTGGTGATGGTGATGGCGGTGGTGATGATATTGGTGGTAATGGTAATGGTGGTGGCGGTGGTGATGATATTGGTGGTGATGGTAATGGTGGTGGTGATGATATTGTTGTTGGTGATGGTGATGGCGGTGGTGATGATATTGTTGTTGGTAATGGTGGTGGCGGTGGTGATGATATTGGTGGTAATGGTAATGGTGATCGCGGTGGTGATGATATTGGTGGTAATGGTAATGGTGGTGGTGATGATATTGTTGTTGGTGATGGTGATGGCGGTGGTGATGATATTGTTGTTTGTAATGGTGATGGCAGTGGTGATGATATTGGTGGTGATGGTAATGGTGATGGCTTTGGTGATAATATTGGTGGTGATGGTGATGGCGGTGGTGATGATATTGTTGTTGGTGATGGTGATGGCGGTGGTGATGATATTGGTGGTAATGGTAATGGTGATGGCGGTGGTGATGATATTGGTGGTGATGGTAATGGTGGTGGTGATGATATTGTTGTTGGTGATGGTGATGGCGGTGGTGATGATATGTGTTAATGGTAATGGTGATGGCGGTGGTGATGATATTGGTGGTGATGGTAATGGTGGTGGTGATGATATTGTTGTTGGTGATGGTGATGGTGGTGGTGATGATATTGTTGTTGGTAATGGTGATGGCAGTGGTGATGATATTGGTGGTAATGGTAATGGTGATGGCTTTGGTGATAATATTGGTGGTGATGGTGATGGCGGTGGTGATGATATTGGTGGTAATGGTAATGGTGGTGGCGGTGGTGATAATATTGGTGGTGATGGTGATGGCGGTGGTGATGATATTGTTGTTTGTAATGGTGATGGCGGTGGTGATGATATTGGTGGTAATGGTAATGGTGATGGCGGTGGTGATAATATTGGTGGTGATGGTGATGGCGGTGGTGATGATATTGTTGTTTGTAATGGTGATGGCGGTGGTGATGATATTGGTGGTAATGGTAATGGTGGTGGCGGTGGTGATAATATTGGTGGTGATGGTGATGGCGGTGGTGATGATATTGTTGTTTGTAATGGTGATGGCGGTGGTGATGATATTGGTGGTAATGGTAATGGTGATGGCTTTGGTGATAATATTGGTGGTGATGGTGATGGCGGTGGTGATGATATTGTTGTTTGTAATGGTGATGGCGGTGGTGATGATATTGGTGGTAATGGTAATAGTGATGGCGGTGATGATGATATTGGTGGTAATGGTAATGGTAATGGTGATGGTGGTGGTGATGATATTGTTGTTGGTAATGGTGGTGGCGGTGGCGGTGGTGATGATATTGGTGGTATGGTAATGGTGATGGGGGTGGTGATGATATTGGTGGTGGTGATGACTATTGTGATATTGATAAAGAGATGATTTTGAAGATGATGATGATATTGATGATGAGATCGTGTTGGTATTGATGATGAGATGGTATGATTGATGATTGATGCCAGGAAGATTGTATAATTGATATGATGGATGTGGTACTGCTGTAAATGTTATGGTAGCATTACTGATGTTGCGTGTGGTTGTGCTACTACCAGATTGCATTTATTGTTATAACATTCAAGAAAGGAAGCTAGGTTTCTACAGATTAAAAATAAATGAAAATGAAAATGTGTTTTTTACTAATTACCTTTCCGACGCTCAAGTCTAGATGGTCTTGTTATGATAAGTACACCGATTGTTGATTGTTATATTTATTTACTTTTCCAGTGGAATGACCTCGATGCTCCAGAAGCCCATCCATTCCCAGGCAAGTACGTGGAAAATCTGTCAGATTTCCAACAACTTCTATTGCTACGCTGTTTCCGTGTAGATCGTGTTTACTTGGCTATAACTAACTTTGTAACTGGTCGAATGGGAGAGAAATACGTCACACCACCAGTCATTAGCTTTGAGGCAATATTTGAACAATCGACACCTTTTTCGCCTATCATCTTTATCCTGAGTCCTGGTTCAGATCCTGCTAGTGACCTGCTAAAGTTGGCTGAGAGGTCTGGCTTTGGTGCCAATAAGTTGAAGTTTTTAGCTATGGGACAAGGGCAAGAGAAGGTTAGTCTCACTATGAAGTATCGTACTCATTGGGAGGATGTTATTTTAGATAAGGTAGGAAAACCTATGGTTGAATGACAATTGACATTATTTTTGTTATCAATATTTAGCTTGCCTTGCAACTTCTTGAGACAGCAATAGCACGTGGTCAGTGGTTGATGCTTCAAAACTGTCATTTGTTGGTTAAATGGCTCCGAGATTTGGAAAAGAATCTTGAACGAATCTCTAAACCTCATCCTGACTTTCGATTATGGCTGACTACAGATCCAACCCCAGAGTTCCCCATTGGAATCCTACAACGTTCATTTAAGGTAGGAACTGCTCAAATCTTGCATAATGCGACCATTATCTAGTTGATCTAGATCTAAATGGTCTAGTTGTTGTTATGATAAGAATCATAATAATTGTACTAGATGTGACGGCAATCATGATGATAAAAAGTAATGTTTGTGTTGAACAGGTGGTGACAGAGCCTCCAAATGGACTGAAACTGAACCTTCGCAGTACATATCACAAGATATCCAATCAGATGCTAGCAGAATGTACCCACGAGGCTTTCCCACCTTTGGTGTTTGTACTGGCATTCTTCCACGCTGTTGTCCAGGAACGACGTAAATACGGCAAGTCAGGTTGGAACATCGCCTATGATTTTAACGAGTCAGATTTCCGTGTGTGTATGACCCTGTTAAACACCTACCTTACCAAGGCTACCACTAACGTTGATATAAAGATACCCTGGGCAAGCTTGAAGTATCTTATAGGAGAGGTATGACTTTGTTAGCATGCTACCACAATCTTTCAAGATTCTAAGTAGTCAGTGTTCTTATGTTGTTCTTATGTTGTTGTTAGGTTATGTATGGTGGTCGTGTTATCGATGACTTTGACCGTCGTGTAGTCAAGACATATATGGATGAGTACATGGGAGATTTTATCTTTGATACTTTCCAACCTTTCCACTTCTACGTGAACGAAGAAGTCGATTACTGTATTCCTAAGGGTGAAGGGGACAAGATCGAAGCCAATCGAGACGTTTATGTTGATGCTATTGAAGCACTGCCATTGGCTAATACTCCTGATGTATTTGGTCTTCATCCTAACGCAGAAATCGGTTACTACACTAACAGTGCAAAGGTACGTACAGCCATTCCCCTACATACCTCTCAATAGACTTTACAAAAAAACTAACTTCAAAGAAAGAAATCCAATCGAGTAATATTGGATAAAGCGTGAGTGTGGCTCGTTTTGCAGTGTAATTATTTCTTGATTTAACTGATATACCCATTTGTTGTACTGCATGTGTAGTGCTATTGTGTCTAGAGATTATTTGTATTTACTAGGACATGTTGTCAAGAGTCCAATAATTAACATAAGTTTCTCGTAGTATTTTTTTAGTTAACAATAGGTCGTTCATCCCATTATTTAGAATAAGTCAAAATATTTAGTAACAATAGGTCTTTCAGTTCATTAATCAACATAAGTTAAATTCTAGTCGATCTATTATCTATATACAATGAGGTTACATCACCGTTATGATAATTTTGGTTAGTATAAATACGCCCTAACGCGGCTAGTTGTTCAGTCACTCGTGTAGCAAAAGTATACGAGATCTAGAGCAGTTCCTGTGATCAGACTCACACAGAGTCCTGTAGTAAACTGCGAAATCCAGCTAACTCATTCAGAGTTAAAAGTTAGAAGAATTAAGAACAAGAGAACACTTAAAAGAATACAAGAAATACGTTAAAGAATACCTACAAGAAGGAGAGAATCACTTAAAGAACAACAAAACCAGAAGACGAGAACCTCTACTAGTAAAAGAACCACGTGCACAAAAGAACGAAAGAACAACCAAAACTTTAAGTATCAAGAATATATCCTTAGTTTTCACATATATTAATAATAGATAAATATCAAGAATATATCTTAGTTCCACACATATTAATAATAGATAAATAAGTATCAAGTACATAATCCTTTGGTTCCCTTTAACTTAGTATAGTCATTAGGCGTTTAATTTATAATAAATATTTGTTGTATGTTGTTATACGTTGTTGTATTCAGTGAGCTCGTATTCCTGGGGAATGCTGCACTTGGGGGTTTTGGGAGGGGTTCATTGACTGACCCACCGTGCTCCGTCACAGAAATTTGGTGTCAGAAGTGGGATCTGTCAATTGTAATCTGTTCAAGTGTAAGCCAGACCAGGAAAACGAACTCAAGGAATGGACAACTACGATAATCTGTCGTTAGAGGATTTAAGGGAGGAATGTACGAGCAGACTGATTTCATTTAATGCAAAGGATGGGAAGAGGAATTTAGTTAGCAAACTTAAGGTAGCTGATAAGAAATCGGAATCGCTGTATTCGGAGGAAGAGGAAGGAGCAGTGGGAGGTTCGGAGGCTGTATGTAAGGACAGTGTAGTGTCGGGAATTTTTGAGGAGCAACTGAGACTTCTTGAATTACAGAGGGTAATGAGACAAGAGGAATTGCAAGCGATGAGGGAGGAAAGGGAGGTCAGAGCGAAGGAGAGAGAAGTAATGAGACAAGAGGAATTGCAAGCGATGAGGGAGGAAAGGGAGGTCAGAGCGAAGGAGAGAGAAGAGAGAAAAGAAGAAGAAGAAAGGCAATTAAAGTTACTCTCAATGCAACTTGAAATGAAAAAAATGGAAACAGCAGGAATGTCGAAAGCGAAAGGAGTGGTGTTGCTCAAAATGAGAGATATGAGGGAAGGTGAGGACATAGACGACTTTTTCCGAGTTTTTGAGTTAACAGCAAATACCCAACATATACCTAAACAGGATTGGTTAGGAAACCTGATCCCAAGATTGAGTGAGAAGGCGAAGTCAGTCTACCTCGAAATCAAAGCATCAGACGCGCAAGATTATGACAAGGCGAAACTAGCCATACTTGCGTCATACCAACTAACAGTTGATCATTACAGATATAAATTTAGGAATTCCGACAAAAGTGCCGAAGAAGATTTTGTTCAATGGGCAAGGAGGACTAGACGCTATCTGGACAGATGGATGCTAGTTGCCAGAGCAACGGGAGATGCAGAAAGAATCTTGGAACAGATTACCATAGAACGAATGCTTGATGCCGTAGGTCCCGAGTTACGTGCATGGCTCAAAGAGAAGAAGCCAGTTACTGCAGAAGAGCTAGCTAAAGTTGCAAACGAGCACGTGCAAGCCAGGAAAGGTCCACTGATTGATGGTAAATATGCCAACCTTGACAAGAACAAGCCAAAACGAAATACCAGCAATTTTATACCTGAACAACCACGGACTAACGTTAACAGCCATCACATTAATCCAATTGCAACCCGGCCTTTTCCTCAAGCTAAAGAAGAGAAGAGAATTACGTCGAACTTTCGAGGGAAATGTTACAAGTGCCAAGAAGTGGGTCATATGTCGTTCAACTGTCCAAAGGTAAAGCAAAATTCTCCATTATCTACTTCAACGCACAAACAATCACAGCCTGGTTCAAGTTACTTATGCTTTACACCTATGCACAAAGACACACAATTTCCCGAACACTTTGTTAAAGGAACTATCGATGGTATACCCGCAAAGATGTTAGTTGATACTGGTTGTACTCGTACATTGGTTCACCGTAAATTTGTTAAAAAGCCCGAAGACACTCAAGAGAATATCACTATCCTTACTGCTACAGGTGAAAGAGTCACAGTACCTCTTGTTTCGCTTGAGATTGAAGTTAAACAAGGTAAGTATAAAGAATTGGTTGGTGTTGTAGATAACCTTCCCGTTGATTGTTTACTAGGTAGATCTTCCTACGGACGAGTAATTACAAGAGACGACCTACTTTTACACTGGGGAACTGACTGTGATAAAGCCTTGGTAACCACTCGTAGTCAAACCAAACAGAAGGCACAAGAAAGGATCGAGGAACTAGTAGATCGAGAAAACTCCCTAGCGAAAAAGACCTTATCACCGCCAAGAGACGAAACAACAAAGAGTAAACCAACCACAGAAATAGGCGAAGACGCAAAGCAAACCACCGTTGAACCAACAAAGTCCATCAAACCTGAAGTAAGTGAAGTCAATATTTTAGACAGAAATATCGACCAGGTAGTAAGTGATCAGAGGAATGATACCACGTTAACTCAATGTAGGAATAATGTCTTAACAGGAGCACCAAAAGAAAATGATGGCTATTTTTACGAGAAAGGGTTATTGATGCACCGTAAATTTTCAGAAAACATTCATGATGGATTGCCCTATGTAGACCGCATTGTAGTACCTGAGTCCTATCGTCCTGAAATACTTCGAGTAAGTCATACACTACCTTTAGCTGGACATCTTGGTAAAGAAAAGACTATTTCGAGAATAGTGTCACACTTCTATTGGCCAAGACTGAGCTTTGATGTAGGTAAGTATTGTGCGACATGCCCCGAATGTCAATTAGTTACAAGGAAAATGACGTCACTCAGAGCACCACTACAATCAGTCCCTATAGTTACAGAACCTTTTAGAAAGATTGCTATTGACATTGTAGGTGAACTACCGAAAACAACAACAGGCTATAAGTATATTTTAACAATAGTTGACTATGCCACGCGTTATCCAGAAGCTTTTCCATTACGTAATGTCAATTCCAAAACAATTGCAGATACACTAGTGACGTTTTTCTCAAGAGTTGGAATTCCAGAAGAAATAGTTTCGGATCAAGGTGCTAATCTGATAGGTAACCTTATGACGCAGTTATTCGAACAGCTTGGGGTAACTAGAATTAAGACATCAGTTTATCATCCTGAAGCGAATGGCCTTGTCGAGCGATTTAATGGTACTTTAAAGCAGATGTTGCGCAAATTCGTGTCTGAAAACGTACGCTTATGGGATAGATATCTTCCTTATCTGTTGTTTGCTTATAGAGAAGTCCCTTGTTCGTCCACAGGATACTCACCATTTGAACTACTTTATGGCAAGACTGTGCGAGGTCCTCTAGCCGTTATAAAGGAGAGTTGGATGGAGAAGAAGACACCAGAAAGAAATCTAATCACGTATGTACTGGAAATGCGTAGACGTATGCAGACCATGCAACAAGCCGTATATGAGAACATGAAGGAAAGTCAGGACAAGCAGAAGAAAAACTATGACAAGAAGAGTTCCGTCCGAAAGTTTGAAGTTGGAGACAAGGTACTTGTACTACTACCCACTCCAGGAAGTAAGTTAGAAACGAAATGGCAGGGTCCATATACAGTAACAGCTGTCAAACAGGAAGGGAGAACGTATGAAGTCGACACCGGTAAGAGTAAGAAACAGCTTCGTACTTATAACATTAATATTTTGACCCGTTGGCAGAGTAAAGACGAAACCACCGCGTTTGTCATGGAGGAATCTTGTGAAATGCCTTTGCCACATGAGAAGAGTTTACCACAACTAACAAGTGATGAAACATGGAAAGATGTCGTCGTCTCAAGAGAGCTAGACAAAGAACAATCAATGGAAGTACAAAAGCTCTTATACGAGTTTTCTGATGTGTTCTCTGGTAAGCCTAATCGTACTAACGCCGCGTTACATAAAATTGAGACAGGTGAAGCACAACCAATACGATCTGCCCCCTATAAAGTTCCGCAAAGACTTGAAAAGGCAGTGGAAGACGAGGTTGCAAAAATGCTGGAAATGGAGATTATCCAACCTTCGGCAAGTCCATGGGCGTCACCCGTAGTTATAGTACCAAAACCTGATGGCGATATTAGATTTTGTGTAGATTACCGGAAGCTAAACCGAGTCACGAAGATGGATGCCTATCCTTTACCAAGAATTGACAAGATGTTGGAGAGGGTAAGTGCTGCAAACTACATAACCACCTTAGATTTAACTAAAGGGTACTGGCAAATCCCCTTAGAAGAATCCACTATTGAGAAATCCTCATTTATTTGTTCCAAAGGTTTGTTTAATTTTCTTGTAATGCCGTTTGGAATGAAAACCGCACCAGCTACTTTTCAGCGGATGATGACAGAAGTTGTGTTAAAGGGTCTCGAGGATTTTACCGATGCCTACCTTGACGACGTGGAGATTGACACACGAGGATCATTCTCACAACATATGTTTGAGTTACAACAAGTACTACATAGATTGAGGAAGTTTCACTTGAGTGCTAGACCATCCAAATGTAAAATTGCTATGTTAACTGTTGATTTCATTGGTCACCATGTTGGTAATGGATGCATCAGACCGAAGGAAGCCCTTGTAAAAGCAGTGCTGAAGTTTCCAAGACCGACTGTTAAGAAGGAAGTAAGATCATTTTTAGGATTAGTAGGATACTATCGTAAGTTTATTTCCAATTTTTCAGATAGAGCAGCTGTGTTAAGTGACTTGACCAGAGGAAACCGTCCAACTAAAGTAATTTGGAGTGAAGTCTGCGAATCTGCCTTTAATGACCTAAAGCAAGCCATTACCAGTACACCGGTATTGACATCTCCAAAGTGGCACCTCCAGTTTATAGTACAGGTTGATGCTTCAAATAGAGGACTTGGAGCAGTTTTAAGCCAGTTTGATGAAGAAGGAGAGGAACATCCAATCGGATATGCAAGCCGTAAACTCCAGCCCAGAGAAGAGCTACTGTCGACTACTGAGAAAGAATGCCTTGCTATAGTTTGGGCTATTGAGCTTTACAGGTATTACTTATATGGTCGACATTTCATTCTACAGACTGATCATAATCCTTTAACCTGGTTGTCCCAAGTGAAAGACAAGAGCAGAAAACTACTGAGGTGGAGCCTAACTATTCAAGAGTACGACTTAGAAATTCAGCATAAAAGTGGAAAGAAAAATGTCAATGCAGATGTACTTAGTAGGTTGTAAGTATATTTGTTGAAATGAGTGTGAGTGTTGTTGGCGAGACAGAAATGAGAAAATGTGTACTTTATTGTATTTGTGTGAAAAAAAAAGTTGAGTTGTGAGACAGGAAGGGGAAGACGTGTACATGTGTGGAAAAAAAAATCGGGGAATGCTTGTCTTATGTTCTCTTACGTTTGGGATCTCTTTTGATTCTCATTTATTTTTGATTCGGGTGTGTCTACACTTCGGAAGCTCCACATGTACAGGAAATGCAATTTCCTCTATCTTTCAAATTTAGTGAATTCATCCTCTTTTCATTAGATATTTCATAATTTGTTAAAAAAATTTAGAAATAGTCTTAAGGGGGGAGGTGTCAAGAGTCCAATAATTAACATAAGTTTCTCGTAGTATTTTTTTAGTTAACAATAGGTCGTTCATCCCATTATTTAGAATAAGTCAAAATATTTAGTAACAATAGGTCTTTCAGTTCATTAATCAACATAAGTTAAATTCTAGTCGATCTATTATCTATATACAATGAGGTTACATCACCGTTATGATAATTTTGGTTAGTATAAATACGCCCTAACGCGGCTAGTTGTTCAGTCACTCGTGTAGCAAAAGTATACGAGATCTAGAGCAGTTCCTGTGATCAGACTCACACAGAGTCCTGTAGTAAACTGCGAAATCCAGCTAACTCATTCAGAGTTAAAAGTTAGAAGAATTAAGAACAAGAGAACACTTAAAAGAATACAAGAAATACGTTAAAGAATACCTACAAGAAGGAGAGAATCACTTAAAGAACAACAAAACCAGAAGACGAGAACCTCTACTAGTAAAAGAACCACGTGCACAAAAGAACGAAAGAACAACCAAAACTTTAAGTATCAAGAATATATCCTTAGTTTTCACATATATTAATAATAGATAAATATCAAGAATATATCTTAGTTCCACACATATTAATAATAGATAAATAAGTATCAAGTACATAATCCTTTGGTTCCCTTTAACTTAGTATAGTCATTAGGCGTTTAATTTATAATAAATATTTGTTGTATGTTGTTATACGTTGTTGTATTCAGTGAGCTCGTATTCCTGGGGAATGCTGCACTTGGGGGTTTTGGGAGGGGTTCATTGACTGACCCACCGTGCTCCGTCACACATGTGTAGTGCTATTGTGTCAAGAGATTGTTTGTATTTACTAGGACATGTGTAGTGCTATTGTGTCAAGAGATTATTTGTATTTACTAGGACATGTGTAGTGCTATTGTGTCAAGAGATTGTTTGTATTTACTAGGACGTGTAGTGCTATTGTGTCAAGAGATTGTTTGTATTTACTAGGACATGTGTAGTGCTATTGTGCCAAGAGATTATTTGTATTTACTAGGACATGTGTAGTGCTATTGTGTCAAGAGATTGTTTGTATTTACTAGGACATGTGTAGTGCTATTGTGTCAAGAGATTATTTGTATTTACTAGGACATGTGTAGTGCTATTGTGTCAAGAGATTGTTTGTATTTACTAGGACATGTGTAGTGCTATTGTGTCAAGAGATTATTTGTATTTACTAGGACATGTGTAGTGCTATTGTGTCAAGAGATTGTTTGTATTTACTAGGACATGTGTAGTGCTATTGTGTCAAGAGATTATTTGTATTTACTAGGACATGTGTAGTGCTATTGTGTCAAGAGATTGTTTGTATTTACTAGGACGTGTAGTGCTATTGTGTCAAGAGATTGTTTGTATTTACTAGGACATGTGGCTTAAACTGGTAGAACTACAGCCTCAGACTGCAGGGGATTCTGGGGGAATTAGTCGTGAAGAGTTTATAGCTAAGATTGCTAGTGATATCCAGTCCAAGTTACCACCCGTGTTTGATGTGGATAGAATACGAAAGAACGTCGCTGAGATCACACCCACAACTGTTGTCCTGCTACAAGAACTTGATCGCTTTAATGTTCTTATCAAGAAAATGTCTACATCTTTGATTAACTTACAAAGGGTAAGAAATACAACCACAACATGGCAATACTTATGTGCAAAATACGTATTTCGACCACTTGTTGAGATGTTGTTAATTACAACTTTATATATATATATTCCTTATATTCCTTTTACTCCGACGAAGGGCTAAAGCTCGAAACGTCAGTAAAGTTAAGTCAACATTTTTTACGGTGTTACAAATTTCATTATATTACCTATCATTTATATCAACCTATCATTTATAACACCGACGCAGCCTATACTAGTTTACTCGCTAGTTTCCATTTACAACTTTATATATTTAACTTCGTAACCAATATCCTACCAATTTGGGATCCATTATATACCTACCCTAACCCTAAAGAAACTCACTCACATAGAAACCATTCCCGACCCGGCAATCGAAAATCCTAGCGGTTACGTCACTTAACGTTTGACATTTCATTTTCAGGCGTTGGCAGGCGAGGTTGGTATGAGTAACGAGCTAGATGAAGTATCAAAGTGCTTATTTAATGGCCAGATTCCTACATCATGGCGTAAATTAGCTCCAGCTACTCTCAAGTCACTTGGTAACTGGATGGAACACTTCATGAAGAGACTTGACCAATATAACCGATGGGTGAGTTTATAACGATAGTAAACCATATATGATTCTCAATGAGTGTATAATATTCACACAATTTCTCACTAAGTAACACACGTCTATCGCTGACTGTGCTTTTCGTTCTAATACTTTAGAAACAATGATCTCAGACAGTAGTTTTTGATTGTATGCTAGGTGAACGATGGTGAGCCTGCAGTGTTATGGTTATCGGGTCTTCACATCCCAGAGTCATACCTGACTGCCCTTGTCCAAGCAACATGCCGTAAAAATGGCTGGCCACTTGATCGATCAACCTTGTATACCACTGTCACTAAGTATACGTCTGCAGATAAAGTCACTGAACGTGCTCATTCTGGCTGTTTTGTCAGCGGTCTTTACCTGGAAGGTGCCTCATGGGACGTCGAAGAGTCATGTTTACGTCGACCAAGACCTAAAGTTCTTGTTGAAGAACTTCCCATCCTGAAAGTGATCCCCATTGAGGCACATCGACTAAAACTACAGGTAATACTTACATCGTAATATATTGATATTCAATTCTGCGTTTCCATTTACGGTGTTCAAATTTAACTTAGAGATTAATAACGTCCTGGGACCCCTCACAGTTGCGCTATACTACTTTGTCCCTGCGTCGGTATCCAGCGTGGTTGGTCCTTGTAGTGTAGTGGTAACACGTCGGACTAGAAAGCCGAAACCTTGGGGATCAATTCCCGCCAAGGGTATATGATATTTTTCTCATGATCTTTATATTGATAGTGTTTACTAACAGGTCACGTGATTCACAGTATTAATGTCGTTGATATTAACCCATTGGTTTGTACCTTGTTAACAGAACACATTCCGAACGCCTGTGTATACCACATCACAACGACGTAACGCTATGGGTGTTGGGCTCGTGTTTGAAGCTGATCTTGCATCTCAGGAGCACGAATCTCATTGGGTATTGCAAGGAGTCTGTCTTACTTTAAACTCAGACTAAATGGTCTACACATGTGTGTAAAGCGTGTGCAAAGATTAAAAAAACAAAACAGAAAGAATATAAAAGCAATGATAAAAAAGAACAGCCTTCAATAATAACAAACACTTTGAATATTTGGGTGCTTTTATCCAGTTTAACAATGTTTTATTTTATTAAAAATATACAAGATGAACTGTTGTAATCCAGTGTCGTATTTACCAAAACAACTAGTATTTCATCTGTCCAAATATTTCTTATTATTGATTTTGGAGGGATTCAAGAACAACATTACAATACTGTTATTGTCCACGTTAAGTAGATAACGATATGACCAGTACAACAAGTGGCACGTGATTCTTATTTGTTTTCAATTTTTAACTTTATAATGAGTTACAGGAAACTTGGAATAAGAATTACAAATGTATGTTTACAATTAAGGTTAATGTTAAGCATTATATGTGGTTTCATTGTTATTGCTATTGTCTTTGCTATTGTTATTGTCATCGTCATTGCTATTGTCATCGTCATTGTTATTGCTATTGTCATCGTCATTGCTATTGTCATCGTCATTGTTATTGTCATTGTTACTGTCATTGTTATTGTTATTGTCATTGCTATTGTCATTGTTATTGTTATTGTCATTGTTATTGTCATTGCTATTGTCATTGTTATTGTCATTGTTATTGTCATTGTTATTGTCATTGCTATCGTCATGGTTATTGTCATCGTCACTGTTATTTCTATTGTCATCGTCATTCCTTTTGTCATCGTCATTGTCATTACTATAGTTATTTCTTTTGTTCTTAATGTTGTTTGTTCTATGTCGGATTATATTGTTGTTATTATTATTGCCTCTGTCATTTCTCATGCTATTTTGATTGTTACTACCTGTGATTGTATCTCGAATGTAAACAAGTCTTTGTTGTAAAACATCCTGGAAAGTCGTTTGTCGAAATGCATAAAGGATCGGGTTACAACACGAGTTTATACTAAGACATAAAACTGGCAAAACATTTTTGGCAATGTAATGCAAAGCTGCTTTGTTAATCTCATCTGGTGCAGGTAGTCTTAGATATGTGATTATACCCATACATAATACTGGTAAGAAGAAGAAAAATATGTTTGTAAAAACTAATACAGCTATACGCTTAGCAAGCCGTGATTCCCGTCTAACGCCTGCAGACAGTGCTGTACGCTTAGCTACAATGTAAATATGGATGTAAAATAAAAACGTAGCCAAATAAAAGCACAGTGCTAACGATCCTATGGCAAGAGTAAACAAAAAGTGATGCATTTTGTTTGTTGCAAAGTGGATAGGGATACAGAAGAAGTTTGAGTGATAGTAGTCGTGGGCATACCCAGTAAAGAACAAAGCAACTATCCATGTACTAGCTATTAGAATGCTACAAATACGACCGTTCAATCTTATATTTGGCCTTAAACTATACACAATGACTAGATACCTCTCCAAGCTTAATGAAAACGTTGTTATAACAGATCCTGTCTGGCCTAGCATCCATAAGAAGCCTATTTTCAGACAATGTGCCTTGGAGTTCCAGTGTAGTTGGTAATATGGAAAACTATTTAAATAGACTGACACAACAATGGTATACAAACCAATCAGAAAATCACTCGACGCCATATTGCAAATTAAACGCATTGAGATGTTACTACGTAGGCGACGAGACATTGCAATATTAAGAACAACTACAAGATTGAATACTAGAGATAGATACCCAAAAATATTTTGACAATTAATAACAATTAACGCAGAATGCCAGCATTGGTTCAAAAGACGACTCGGTCCGTACATACTTAGAAAACATCTATATGTATCTTGACACTGGAATCGAACCAATGTGTTATTCAACAGTTGCAGCAGCTCACTTTCAGGCTTTAGCACCCTTTTGTACTGATCACATGAATATCCGACGATGTGATATTTCGACAACTTCCAAGTTGAATTGTTAGCGATGTGGTTTACAAATATGCACTTTCTGCAGTCATGGGAGTATGTCAAGCCAATGATTGTTTTGAACATGCGCAGTTCAAGGAGCTGTCTATCTGGTTTCCAGTGTGTGATACCCGTTGCGTCGATGATTGACAGTGACGGCAAGAGTCCTGATAGGTTACCAGAGAACCACATCACGGGGTTCATAGACAAGTTTCTGTCAACAAGAAATAAATGAACGATATTTAGTATAAACGAAAGATATTATAATTCAATTTGTAACACCGTAAGGACTAAAGCTCGAAAAGTCAGTAAAGTTAAGTCAACATTTTTTACGGTGTTAAAAATGTCGCTATATTACCTATCGTTTATATCAAACACCGACGCAGCCTATAATAGTTTTCTCGCTAGTTTCCATTGATATTTAGGATATTACACTTTGTGCTCCAGCTATAGAATGCTGTTATTGGTTACTAGGTGTTACGCCAGACATAAGTCAATGTAGGTTGGAGTGGATTAATAGTTGGCATGATATCCGATCAATGAAATTAGTTTGGCCGAGACGTGAATATACTTATCCTACCACAGGTAGCCCAAGCTACCTATATATGTGTTCTCATATATGCCTTCTATGAGAGAATATATGGCGATCTTAATAATATACAAAATATGTTAAACAGTAAAAAATAAACGTTCTCACTTCTGTTTTGTGTTTTACTTTGACTCCCTGTAAACAAGTCATTTGAAGCGCTATTGAGTGAGTATCGAGATATTGTCTCTCCGTTTTATATAACAAATGGCACTGTAATCATGGCCGGTTTTAAAAGACGTTCAAAAACTCATTAATAGTTCATGAGAAATTGACAAAATAAATAGTAACCGTGACGAGTGTTTTAACTGAAGATATAGATTCACCCTAATTTACATATATACTTTAACTTGAATTTTCTCTAATAATCTTTCATAAATCCTTGATTTTTTATAACAAAAACACAAAATATAGTTTGGAGTTTTTGAAGCCGTTTAATAAACTCGCAGATCGTGTTTTATCAGGTTTAAAACCACTTGGCTTCGATCGCCTTGTGGTTTTAAATCCTGATAAAACCCCTGTTCGTTTATTAAACACTACTTACCCTCCCCCTCTACTTATATAAACATCATCAGACTTAGAAATAATTTGTATGATGGCGATTTTTGTCGAAAAAAGTATTTGCGTACCAACGCCAGGATTCGAACCGAGACCTTCCGCATAGCTGTACCCTCGCTTTAAACCATTATACTACTGACAGTCATTCGATGTAAAGTTTGAAACAAAGTACGTTTAATGTCATCAAGTCATTAGCGTTCAAGTTCGTTAGCATTCCTCTGAATAAAATTGAAAAGCGCTTGTTTTAGTATTTCCTTGTGGGAATTCATTGACAATGAACATTAAATTATGAACAGATTATTGATATCTTTTAGGATTGCTTTTACTTGCTACATTCTAAACCCTCCTCGGCTTTAAAATTATTTTTTACCATATCAAATTGTTTATTTTTATTCAAAGATTCCTCATGAATAATTAATTCGTTTTAGAAGTAGTTCAAAGGCCTCCAATTCGGACTGGACGAAGTTTTCAAGTCCTCATTGTCGGCCTTTAAACATTACGTAAAATAATCACGGAATAATATTACTGTAATCATGGTTAAGACGGTATAAGCTGGAGAATTGATTATGTTGGAATCTATTCACGTGTTATTAGTAAGCTAAAGTATGAAAAAGACTGCAAGGAATAATATAGTAGCTACTTACAGTGTTGTGAGGTTATCTAATCTAATAGCTACTTACAGTGTTGTGAGGTTATCTGATATAATAGCTACTTACAGTGTTGTGAGGTTATCAAGTCCAAAGAAGACATCATATGTCAATACTTTGATTTTGTTACATGACAGGGACCTGGTAAAAAAAGATCAAAAAGAATGTTTAATGGGTACACCAAAAGACCTTATGCGTACACACAAACAAACTGAAAGCTCCTAGAACCCAATCAAGGTATTGTTGGTACACATATTGGTTTAACTTGGTGCCCTATTCAGCCCTAATTCATTGCTGAAGTATTAGGCTATAATAAAAAGTGTCATATTATAACATTTCTTTGAATATAACCATTTTCTATTAGTCAGTTGCTGTTCTATCAAAGGACATCACTGATCTACAGGTGATAATGGAAATCATTCACAGGACATGTTTAACAGGGGCGGATCTAGGGGGTGTCTGTAGACACCCCCTTAGCGCCGAAATTACCCCTATTTTATTTACCCTAAAGGCGGTCGCTTATACGAGAGTGGTCGCTTACGAGAAAGATTTATTACAGATTTTATATTGAAAACATTATATAACTTTCCATTATCACTTTCAAACGAATTTTGAAGACATATTTATTTAAGTTAGAGTGACGTTTTCTTTTTACATTTTATATATACACCTACTTGCACTAAGGTTGTCATACAAAAATAGAACATTTGTCACAAAGAAAATATATATCAGAACATTTGTGATTTAGCTATATAGTGCGAAAGGAATTAATTAAAAGACAAAAGAGAGAGTTAAGCTTGAGTGATCTTCTTTTGTCTTTTAATCAATTCCTATCCTACTAAATCACAAATGTTCTATTTTCTTTATGACAAATGTTCTATTTCTTTATGACAACCTTATTGCAATTAGGTGTATATAGATATTTTTAAATAGTTTATATTTACAAAATTTGTATTTGATTATATGACTTCTACTTTTATGTTATTCTATTCATTATTTTATGTTCCGTTTTTTGTATTATATTATATTATATTATATTGTAAGAGCATTGAGATTTTATGTAATGCGCAAGAAATCAATTTATTATTATTATTATTATTTAAACAAAACGGGAAATTGAAACAGTGGTCGCTTACGAGAGTGGTCGTTAGGAGAGAGTCGACTGTATTCATAAATCCAGCATCTTATTATGTTATATATCCATGACTTCTTGTACAAAACTTTAGTTGTTCATATAGTCCCCGCTGTACAGCTAACAGCTGTTATATATAGTGGAACATATAACAGGCCAAACAATGTGTAATTGACATTTCATGAGTTCTACTTACAACTCTTGAAGATCTTGAAAGCCAGCAAATGAGACACTTGATAAGTTGGAGATGTTATTGTATGAGAGATCTCTTAGAAATCAAGAAAAAGGGCATAAGAACATAATATTATGGTAGGTTCACATTGAAGAGTCTTTTCCATTCATGACTAAACATCTGTCATATTAAGCCCCCAACTACAATAACTATAGACCCCGCTCGACGAGCTCTTGCTCTTAATGTGTGAATAAGTATGTTTTTAGATTGTAGGTAGATTAACGACAGGACATCACTTTTTCTGTTACTCGGAGTTTCACGCTTACGCGATCTTCAGACAGACTTTAAAGTATGTTTTTATATATATATAAAAAACTATAATCCTGTGCCGAAGATGATAGGGACGTAAAAAAACCCACTGTGAACAAACCCTGGCCATGACCACTCCGTTACATGGAAAGTGAATATAAATAATTTTTAGATACAATAAATAGTTTTAGATACAATAGTTTTGTTTTTCATGTTATCTTTGTATATGTACATGTGGGACCGGTTCTCGAACATTGTTGCAAATGATAAAATACAAGTGCAACTATATAATTTATGCCAGAAAGTTTGCTACCGGCTATCGTGTTTCGGGCTTGTTGGGCGTCTTCAGAGCGATGGTCCAGTCCACGCCCGCATACAGAGCTGTTACTGTACAAACAGAAAGAGCGCGAGAGATTGTTTGTTTTGGCAGTTATTGGTTAATGGCAGTAGAGCTTTTGGTACTCGAGGCTTATTCAAGAATGTGTGGTCCTATCTATTAGTGGCAAAGACCCTCTCACAAAGGACCTCGAAAACATGCATTACTCTATATATAACTGCTAAAACTCACTGCATAGGAAATAATATTACTCTCTTGTTTGAATCACCTCGATTTCATCTTGTTTCATACCATGACAATGTGTATCTCTTAATACTTACAGTTTTAAAACATTTCGTTTTTGAGATATCAAGAAATCAAGTTGACAAATATGGCCAGTTTTGCACTTCACCTCACTGCCTTGACCAGTAATAGAACAAGATGGAGTTGTTTTTGAAGGGCAACTATAGCTATACAACCAAATGGTGAGAAATAAGACTCGAAGCCAAGCCATGGCCATGATCTAGTTGTGTTGCAATACTCTAGCTAGAGCGGAAAAGTAAACTGCAGTTAGGAATTTGATTATTGCCGATTGACAGAAGTACTCCAGTATTGGCCTGGAATTGGTTATGGCCAGTTAACAACGAAACTCTAAATATTGAAACGTCACCTTTCTTATAAAAAGAACCAAACCGTTGTGTTTGTTTGTATGTAGCTAACTTATTTTGAGAGTGACTGCCACTAATGCCGAGCGAGGTCCGGCAACAATAAAAATTAGATTTTCTTTATATTTGGCCCAGAGATAGATATGAGTGAGTAAGTTAACCTGGTGGGTTATATATTGATATTGTGTCGCCGAGAAATATCAAAAAACTGGTTTGTCCGGTTTCGAGTCCGATAAAGCGCGCAATGAAAGCAGTTTTGGGGGTTCCTTTTAATATTGTCCTGCAAAGGCCTAACATATTTTAAGCAACTTCAATTCTGTCTTGCAATATTTGTTTTTGAACTATTTTTGAACATCTTCAATAGCAGTTTTCAGCTTAGTTTTTTTATATTCTTGTAAAGATCCGCCAAATTCGCTATAATTTTGTTCCTAGCTTGATAACTTCCACACTAATTAGTTCAAAAACTAAAGCTAGGGTTATACCGCGGTGGTTAAATGTTGAAATAATATACAAGGACGGTGCATTAAAATATCAGGGGGAAGGGGTGGGGGCGTCTGACAAATAAGTTTAATATCGCCAAACATTAGGTATTACATCAATATTTTAGTTTGGACTCCCAATTATCATGTGATAGCTTGGTATGCGATGGATCATCACCAGAGTATTGAAGACTCGCGCTATCATTACGGCCGATGTCATTGGCCTGTTATGCTACTCAGAGAGTTGGCTACTTAGAGCTGTAACCATTAATTTACGTCACCCTTCTCTGATTCATTTTACCTAATGCCCCAGTAATGCCCCAGTAATGCACAGTCCCTAAAATGGACAGTTACAGCTCACTGAGGGAAAGAGAGTAGTCATTCTCTTGTTAATGATTGAGAATGAACTAATAGCTCTGCTATCTTGTACCTAAGTACACTGGTTTTTACGTTTATATTGATGTCGTTTATAGTGGTATTTTGTTACATTATTGTCAGTAAGATATATTCTAATATTTTATTTACCTTATTATAGGAAATTAACGCTCGGACATATTAACATAATTAAAATTCACGCGAGCTAAATTAACGTGATTCAGAGGGGGAAATGCTTAAAAAAGGAGAAAATTAACGCGAAAATTAAAGGGGCCAGAGATTATTAAAGGAAGGAAATTAAAGCGATCGAGCCAAATAACAGCTGCAAAGTTCTTTGACGTGGCATAAACAAACGACCAACGTGATAACATAAAGTCATTGAATGTTCATGCTCAGCCAGTCTCTTTATCAGAAGATGCCAGTAGTGACAATGAGATAGACCCACATTTAATCAAATTGTAGATTTTTGATAAAAATTGAAAATAGTGTTATTTACATTTTAATTAACGTTAAAGGAAATTCTTGCGACCTAAATTAACGCGAATTTTTACTACGAAATATTAGGTATGATTTTTACCCGCTTACGGTCACCCTGTGGAAGTGAGCTGAAACTAGACTTAGTCCCCAGCTAACTACTCGTACAACATGGCGGACATTTGACAGTCGTGCCGTTTCGGAAAGTTTCTTGGACTTGAACCATACAATTGATATGAATTTGAACAGTTTAATGCATCATAGGAATATATACAAAGACAATACTCCAGATTTCAAAGATCTTGCAGCAAAATACCCGTATTTTAAGCTCCATGCCCGAGAAAACCACAGCGGTAATGTCACGATTGACTTCAAACACCCAGAAGCTTTGCGGGCTTTGTTATATGCTTTGCTAGAAAACGACTTTGATATGACGATTGAAATACCACTAGATCGTTTAATTCCCACGCTGCCTTTACGTCTGAACTACATTCACTGGATAGAAGACTTGGTTCATAGTTTGCATGGTGAAGAGATTAATGTTACTGGTGTTGATGTAGGTAGGTGTTTAATGTACATATTAAATCATTATGGTAGTCCTACCTATTATCGCGCACATCCTATTATCGTGATTTTCGTAAAAAATAGTATGTATCTTCTATTCAGTGTAAAACTTTATTGAAAAAAGTGGACCAAAAAAAGTGGGCTGCAACAGAATAAGCAGCCATAATTGTTTTAAATAATTTTGAAGCAGTTTTTACAAAAAGCATGGTAATAGGATGTGCGCGATAATAGGTACGACTACCTTACGTATACTAATACATACTAACTACAAATGGTTAATTGTAGAGTGCATTGCGACGTATGTAAAATGTGCTTTATAACCCGGCGTAGCCAAATTATCAGTAAAAAAAAATGATACAGATTTGCCAATCGATAAATCGGTAAAAATCGATATACTTGATTTGATTGATATCGATTGCTATCGATCAATCGGTAAAAACGATATCACACTGATTTGTATCGATTTCTGTTAAAAAGCGATAAAATCATATAAATACATAAAGTTTATTTTTATGGTCGTTTTTTACGCCTATTTTCAAGAACGAGATCTAATTTTTGTTTTGTAAGAACTAGACAATTAATTGAAATAAGTTAGAGGGGAATAACAGAACTGTTTTACAACATAACTTCCACTATTCAAATATGTGTAACAATGGTGGGTCATGTATTTAATTTGGGCAATTACCTATCAGTATAGTAATAAGGGTTCATTTGTACTACATGTTCCTCAAGCCACTTACAATAAACAAAAGAAACAACATTTTTTTTTTTTGTCATAAGAGTTTATTAAGACGTCGATCGATGGCCCTGATTGTGACTGTTGGTATAACGTCGTTGGTATAACGTCCCGGTATATACGGGCCAATTATTTTCTTCTGGTTCCTGTTGTTTTGAAACCATGTTGCAACCAGGCTACATTGACAGTTATGAATATTTATTCTGTTGCCGGGTTCTGAATGAGTAAGCTAAACATAATTTTTAATCTTAACTACAAAATTATAATAAAAAGGAAATCGGTAAAAATCTATAAAGTTCGATAGAAATCGATATCACACTACTTTTCTTTATCGATTTTTACCGATTGACTACACCGGGTTTATAAGCATTACATTTCATTTCATTACATAATGTAGTTATTGATCATAATAGACACTGTTACTTAGTAAGTAATTCCATGTCTATTATGATCAATAACTACTCAATGGGGCTTTACAAGGGCCCTTTGTCAGAGTAACAAGAGTAAAAAAGGATGCAATATGCAATATGCAATCATAGATATGTTTGGGCAGTAAGGGACCTGGAATATTTGGATATTTAGCTGATGACATGTTGGATTTCATAGGGACTGGAGCATCTTGTATTTATCCACTTCTTGGTGCAAAATTAAATGGATGGAGATTTCTTGCAACAGAAGTAGATGAGGCCTCTGTCAGATATGCAAAAGGAAATGTCCAAAGAAATGGCTTTTCTGACAACATAAAAGGTACAATGGATTACATGACATTTTGACATGACTATATTGCTTCTATTATTATGGATCAGTTTTTCTTCACTACTAGAATTGCTCATATGATTATACTTTATTTCAAAAATCGCTATTGCAGGTCAAGCAAGAAGCTAAGACCGAAATAAATGCTAGTTTTGTGGTGTTAATGCATTGAAATTACACTGTCTTACAGCATTATCATCATAAATATTTTGCAATATAATAACAAGCATGGAAAATACTTACATTTTGTTATTATTTTGCAAATTTATGTTGTCTTGCAAACAAGTAAGATTTCAATATATTACCAACAGAAAACAGGCATTCATTTTGGTCTTGATGCTTGTTGTTTAAGCCATGACAGTGATTTGTGAAATAAGTGTACATAATAAAACAATAGAGGAATGTCATGGCAGCCATGTTTGCGGGCAAGTACAAAAGAAATGTGTGAATGACAAAGCATTTCAGTTCCCTTGAGTGAAAATCTCCATTGTTTTGACCACAAACGTGGCTGTTATGAAATCCCTCTATAAGACTGGCACATATTTGGAACATTTACAACACATTTCAAGCTTGTGCTAATAAATCTTTGTAAACCTTGTTTAAGTCCAGCTTGTCCGTACTGGTAATTACCTGGCGAAACCCCTTCAAGAATCCAACATCAAGAAAGCAACATTCTGTATGTGTAATCCACCATTTTTCTGCAGTGAAGATGAAGCTGTTCTAGGTCCTTCTAGGACTGACAAACGTCCCATTCCTATTTCTGTTAACACTGGCAGTACAAATGAGACTGTTACCACTGGGGGTGAGGTGGAATTTGTCAAAGGAATAATAATGGACAGCCTTGAACTTCAAGAAGATATCAGGTATGTAACATACTGCATGACTACCGAAACTGGGGTAACCAAATCATAATTATCCAATCACGATCAAGAATATGACAATAGAATCTTTACAAATGTTTGAGTTTTTTTGACTTAAATGCTAATAATTTTCATTATACAGTATGTGAATGGAATAGATCAAGATTGGATAAGAAACATCTTTGCCTGTGAGGACCCTCCTATAAGAGTTTTTTGTTTGATCTCAAAAAAATATCTATTTTGAAGTTTGTTTGGGTAGCACCAGCACTGGTTATAGTAGTCACACTGTAATGTTGCCATAGTAATAGTGATAAAGCATCCAACTGGTAATCGGATAGTTCAATTGGTGGATTCAGGGTTTTTTTTCAAGCCTGCATAATAACTTTTTTTATGAAAAGGATTGTATTATTGAGAAGCATTGCAGCAAGTGAGTAGTTTCCATATTATTTTGTTTCAACAGCTGGTATACATCAATGCTTGGTAAAAAGACAAGTTTGAAGGATGTTGTAGCATATCTCAAAGAAAACAATGTAAGCTATTGATATGAATTGTTGTAGTTTGATTTTGAACCAATACAAAATTACTTGAATGTACTCAATAAAAATGCTAACTAGATGAGACAGACAGTTGTTTTGTACAATTAGCCCTTTCGGAGTTGCGCAGGGAACTGGTAACTAATTGGCTACGCGCTGCATTATGGGGTTATTTTATGGGACGCTACCACAATATTGCCGCTAAAGACTGCAAAACCTTTGAGTGAATGTTGAAATATTGAGACGAAAAGCGATCGTTTTAAGTTATAAGAACAAGCAATTCCTGGAGCAGATCCACCAAGGCCATCAGAGCTGTGATTGAAAGCTAATTTGAAACGCTGGCGTTATTATCCGCAAAATTATCCGGTTAATCGAAAGAGCTATAAATTCGAAGATGAGGTTGTTTACGGTCTTGCTTTAGACATATAGTTCATATTTGTGCTCGTTTTATTTTCATCACATATTAACTTTTGCCTTTATTTATCCTTTTAAAGTTAGTCACTATATAGTCTGATGGCAAAAATAGATTGTTGATCTTTTGCTTGAAAATGTTTCGAAAGCGCTACCGTTTCCTTCGTGATTACAAAGTTTGTGTTCATTCTTTCGTGATGAATTCAACCATCAGAATTGACGACATGATCTCTTTATCTAAGTTGTTGTGTACAGGTAACTCTAAGAAACATTAATACAGACAAAATTTGATTTGTAATTGCAATTAAGCTGGCAAAAATATGGCTAATTTCGTCGATACCTAGACAATAAATTGCCAGTTTCAAACAACCTCAGCTCTGACACCTTCGAATTAGCTCGTTCGAATGCCCGCTAATTTTGCGCTTCTTAGCGAACGCAAGCGTTTCAAAATAGCTTTCAAGGGCAGCTGTGATGGCTTCGGTGGTTCTGCTCAAAGAATATCTTGTTCTGACTTAAAATGATTGTTTTTCATCTGAGTATTTCAACATTCACTGGAAGGTTTCGTGGTCTTTAGTGGCAAATGTTTTGGTAGCGTCCCATAGAACAGCCCCAAAATGCATCGCATTGCCGACTCGTACCAGTTCACTGAGCAACTCCGAAAGGGCTAATACAATATCTTTGTTTTTACCACAAGATAAATAAATAAGAAGTTTACATTTGTCTAGACAAATATTAAAAACCTGTCCGAGTAGTTTGTACTGGTAGACGTGTACTGGTTTCTACCCACCCCTCCCCCAATTGATCTTGATATTGATGAATAAACTTACATTCTTTAGTATAAATCTAGGACTGATTCTTGTAAACTGTTTGTACAATTATCATTGAATATTCTGAATACAACATTATTATTGTTAGGTGCCCACTGTTACCACAACACAGTTCTGCCAAGGTAAAACAATGCGATGGGGTGTAGCATGGACGTTTACACCTACAATATGTACAGATAATGTCAAAGTAAGTCTTGATGTAGAAGATTATTTAAAGGTTTGGATCATTCTAGTACCGGTATTCCTTTTCATATCTTGCAATATTATTTACTGTGCAACTCGCCGTACTGTAGTCACTTACAAAAACGTTTGATGAATTTTTGACATTAGTTTGACATTTTTTCATCTCAATTGGACCAATTACAGACATCAGAGTTTCTAAAGTCTCTGCCTCTCGATATAAACTCCACCTCTCGATAAACTTGTACCTGATTGGTCCGATTGAGATGACAAAATGTCAAAATAATGTCAAAAATTCATCAAAAGTTTTGGTAAGTGACTATGGTACAGCGAGTCACACAGTTAATTTGGATCATTCTAATGTTCATTTTCATATCTTACAATATTGGTTTGTTTGTTAGAGTCCTCCCTTCAAGAGACGTAAAAAGGAAAGCAAACCACTGGTATTTACTATCCCCAAAGAAAGTCCTGTTTTACCATCTAACAAGGATTGCTGTAGATTTGAGCAGGCAGCTCAACTCATGGATGATTTACTGACAAACTTAAAGGTCAGTCAAGGTCAAATATGAGCAGTATTATGAGTAGTATTATTTCCTAGAATTTTAAAAGTAAAGCTACTGAAAGACAAATAGTGATGTCTTTGTGCATTTAATTTGACCAATGGAATCATTGAAAATATATTTGCTCCCTACAATTTCTCCCATCCCCATCCCTCTTGACCTCACTCAGTAGTTCCTCTCATGCCCTAGCCCCCACTCATGTAGCGGTAGTAAGTTTGAGTTCCCCCATTAAGTAAGCACCATTTTTTGGCTATAAGATCGAGAGTGATTTATATGATGTTTATTTAGAAGAGCCTAGAAACTAGTATATATTATTGTTGTTTTAGATCACTGTTGATGAACGTCTCAGTCAAACATCAAAGGTCTGTCAATGGCAATGTTCTACATCAGAGATTACATGGACAAATCAACGAAAAAAACGTCGTCAACAAAACAAGATAAAAGATGAAACAAGTTGTTCATTAGAAAAAAACATTAGTAAAAATAAAGAGACAACCAAAGAAAACAATGATAGCTCAGACTTTATTGACCATATTACACAACAACCTTCTACAAATATTGATAGCAATGATCAACATAGTACAGTCCTTGATGATGACATTAAACAACAACTTCCTACAGACCTTATTGATCCAAGTGTGTTGAGTACTCCATTGTGCATATTTCAAGTACGTTTGCTAGAGGACTGTAAGGATGAACTACAAGTACAAGTTCAGTGTATCAGTGCAGAAGATAAGAATCATGTTTATCAATTGTATCAGTTTTTACACAATAAAATAGCAAAAGGATTGTAAATATTGAAAATGATTATAGCAAACTGATTAAAGTAAACATCTTTCTATTTGTCATAAGAAATTCTCTTGTATTTTCTTTGTTGTTAGTTATTAAATAATTAAAAAAAAATTCTCTTCTGAATGTTTTCAGCCATTTCTCTCCCTTTCCTTTCTATATTATTTTGATATACACCTGTAATTGTAATAACATTGTCATATAAAAAAGAAAATTACAAAATAGGAATTAATTAAAAGACAAAAGCAGACTACTCAAGCTGAACTTCTTCTTTTGTCTTTTAATTAATTCCTATGTTGTAATTTTCTTTTTTTATATGACAATGTTATTGCAATTAGGTGTATTCACTTATTTCAAGTTGACGGAGTGAGCGGTGAATAGCAATTGCACGACCAAATTGGGTCTTTGATATTTATTTTTTATATAGTAAACACCTTAGAAATTGATGAAACTGTGTTGAGCGATCCAGAAAAATGCTATGTTGTATGCATAACCACAAATCATTACGGTCGTGCAATTGCCGTTCCGTGTCAACCTTTTTTGAAAATGAGTTTGTATGTGTCTGGTGAGATTTAGTAACTAGATAAATGAATCTACTGAATACAACCAGACAGTTCTGGGTGGTTTTGCTGCATGCTTGTAGTGTTTGTACTCTAGAAAACAATAGCAATAACAATATTGAATTATATTTAGTGGTATTTATGTTGCATGCCTGTAGTGTTTGTACTCTAGAAAACAATAGCAATAACAATATTGAATTATATTTAGTGGTATTTATGTTGCATGCTTGTAGCGTTTGTACTCTGTTAGTCATTCATTAGTTAATCTATAATACATAGAAAGACAATGTGTTATAAGGAGAAGGCATATGGTAAAACCAGATACATACTTAATTTGTACATGTACTAAAGTGTTACAGTACTTTTTTTACTAAGAATACAAACACTAAAAGCATGCATTATTTTGCACTTATTACTATTATTGAAAACAATTTTGATGCATGCTTGTAGTGTTTGTCTAAAGTAACTTCATTGTCATTTACTACATATAGCAGCTATTTTGACCAGAACTGTTCTAATGTGACTCTCTTTGACTGCGATGAAGTATCCTTGCTACTGCTTTTTCGTTTGCCACTTTTAGCTGCTGCAGAGTCATTTGATTGCCTTTGTTCTGAGAGAACTTCTTTGATAGCAACAGAATTCAAACACAAATCAACATGCTTGTTCAACACCACTAGGTAGTCTACATCATCAATGATTTGTAACTGGCTACAAACAGGACAGACAGCTTCAAAACAGGTTTTTCTAGTTTTTTGATCACTTGTTGTGACTTTACATTCTGATACATCACTTGTCTGTCTGTCTTCATTCACATTGCATTGTGGGTCTGGGGTGTCCTTCTTCAAATAACTTGTGATTTTATCTTGTTTTACATCTTTCTTGTCAAAATGATCAAAGTTTGACAGTCGCACACCCATCAGTCGTAACCTGAGAGGTTTAGGGCTACAACAGTTGATTTCCTTTTCTAACAAATCTTTAGCAGCATCAAAAATGTCTTTTTCACTTGTAACAGGAAATGACAAAGATACAGATCGGCTTTTAATTTGAAAGCTCACTGTTTTCAACTTCAAAGTCACTGTTCTTGGTGTAAGCTTTTCCTCGTTACAATCTTTAGCTACAATCTGACATAACTTAAGACATTCATTGTACAATTCAGTTGGTTTACTGAGTTCAGTGAAAGTTCTTTCTGTGCTAAGACTTTTTCTTTCTCTAGTAGATTCAAGTCTTGTACTACCAAGGCCCAATGATATGCCAATAAGAAACCTTGAAGAAACGGTAGAGTTAAGAAGCACTAGGATGTGTCTTTTTAGAAGTAGATCATTACAAGTAGATATCCCTAGTGCTTTGAGCATTTGTTCACTTACTCGACCAATACCACTGATCTTTCTAATTGGTAAATCACAAACAAACTGCATTATAACATCTCTATCAGAGGGCAAGTAAAACTGACCATTGGGTTTATTTTGATCACTACATATCTTGGCTAACATACTATTGCATGCTATACCAGCACTTGCAGTGAGTTGTGTTTCTTTCTCAATACGATAACGGATCTCTTTTACAATCTCTTCTACATCATTTCCAAATACAACATTGTCACTCCCATCTGTTGGGTTCCCTGTGGTTTTACCTATGGATCGATTTTGTCTGTCTGTCACATACTCAGTCAGATCTAGATAGGCTTCGTCTAGACTCATTGGTAAGAAATTAGGATCATAATCCTTTAAAACATTTCTTATGATATTACTTGCTTGCTTATATTTTTCAAAGTTTGGTGGGACTATGGTAAGTTCTGGACACAGTTTTTTACCAATAAATCCAGGCATTGCGGCACGTACACCAAATCGTCGTGCGATATAATTTGATGTAGATAACATACCCATACCCCCTACAGCCATTGGTTTATCCAATAGACTAGGATCGTCCCTCATTTCAACTGCAGCATAGAAAGCATCCATATCAATGTGAACTATAATTCGACTCAAATCACGAGTGTTTTCAAGATCCATGGCTATATTATCAGCCTGTAACTTGGCTTCGGTCATATCTTGTTTACTACAGGATTCCAATCGTTCAGTCTGGAGACGGATTCTTTCTTGGACTTGCCGTTCTTTTAACATTTCATTATCATAAAACTTTGATCCCTTACTTGCTTCATAGATGATTTTATTGATCTTTTCTTTGTCCAGTCCTTGCATGCCTGCTTTATGATCGTTCAAAGACATTCTTGAAGGCCCAGGATCACACCCTACTTGGACGTCGTTGACTTTCTTAGTTTCAGCTTTCATAATAGACTCATTTAGAACTTCTCGCCTATCCATATTGCTAAACGAAGCACTACAAGATGGAGTGTTATCATAGTAATTTTGTATCTCATTCCATTCAATTCCATCATCATCATCATCAATGCAGTTTAGCTCGTTTAGCTCACCAAACTCATCTTCCATGTTTTCCGCCATTTTGAATTTTAGCACAGGAATCCCGAACGAAAACCGCTGCTTATAACACACAGGAAACCCAATCAGATAAGAATACGACAAAAATCTCACTTTTTAATAAACTTGTATTTTAGCAATTTGATGAAATAACAGAAGGTCAAAATATATAGTATGAATAAGAAAGCATTATTGAGCGTTTATACAGTTTAGACATATTGCAATTTACTCGTTTTTGGCTGCACCTCTTTGATTGACAGTTAAAACCGTATTTCACAACTAGACGTTGGAATGTCTGAGTTGGCAGAAAGCTGAAAACAGCAGCAACCATTTTCCATTCGCAGGTTACAATGTTACTCAATGACATGGCCCAGATGAATTCGCCGAAAAAATTATTCCTGTGGTTTTTCAAATCACGCCAAAAAAAAGAGTGGGTACTAATTGTGACATCAGCCAAGGAACCCACCTCGGCTTCGTTTACACTGTTTACATGTGATTTTTCGTCTTATTAACGTTCTAAAATGCCAAATCGATGTGTTGCTGGTGGATGCTCTAGCAGATCTAATTTGGAAAAGGGTCTAGTGCTTCATGCTTTTCCGTATTTCAATGACGACAGGCCAGAAGCCAAGAAACGGAGAAGAAAGTGGGCCAGCTTCGTATGCCAGAAGCGAGCGGAGTGGGAGCCAACAAAGAACTCAGTTCTTTGCTCACTACACTTTAAAAGGAGCGACTATCAAAGACAGTTTAATATGATAGACGAGGAAACGAATCGGGTTTGGTTCATTCCACGGCTTGTAAGGGACGAGTTGGGTATATCGGCAGTGCCGACTGTTCACGCCAAGTCGCTAACAACAACTACGTCCGCAGGCGAAACAAGCAGGTCTAAAAGAATGGTAAGACTTGATCTTCTTAATAATAAAACAGAAATGATAATGAAACGCTGTTTTAGTTGTTCATGCTGTTTATCGTTCACTGATTGTTACTGAAACTACGTAATTTTCGTATTCCTCAAGAGCAACGCAATGCAAGCGACTACTTCAGATAACTTGACGACCACGTGCGACCAATACCAAGTTTCTGATGACAGAGAAAACGATTGCTCTATTTCACAGGTAAAGTCATATGAAATACATTCTAGTCCTTTTATAATATTGCGATGTAGGTTTTCCCGTAAAAACATAGTTTTATTTAAGAGTGAATCGTAGTTAATTATTTGCTGATTAAGGTTACGGTGCTATATCAGTTAAATGATGCGGTAAACAAATTTTTAACTAAGAGCATGTGAAAGCACCCCGCGAACGTGGACCATATCCTTAAAATTGCAGTTCTCAAAACTAACACAGCACAACATAGCATTGGTTGACCTCTAAGCCTATATATAGCCATATTAAAACGTTTAGCTGATCTCTTTCATGAAACCGACATTTGTACAGCAATTCAAGCCAATTTGAATTTCATAGTGTAGTGAAAGCCGACTGGTTAGTCAACAGCAATTTATTCACTGAGAAAAAACCGTTTGACCAGACATTAAGCCTGCTGTGTGCAACGTTTTGAAGTTAAATAGAGCAAAGACCACATCTTCAAGATTTCTTAGGCTGCTGAAAGTATGATTATTTTTTACTGTTAATCAAAAGTTTGCATGTTTAAGGTTTATCATTTTCTGTTTTGATTTTGATGAGACAGTTGAAAGGTAATTGTAATTCTGCCTTTTTGTCCACATTGTGTGTTTTGAAACATGGTTTATTTATTAGAATAAAAAACTGGAAAGCACATTTATAGACCTTAGATTTTTATTTATTTTGCACACATATATCTATCTAATTATTTATACTAGAATAATAATGAGTAAATATCCTAAATAAATGTAGGAATGGTTTGTGTGGCAGTTGATTAGTTTAGTTTATTTGCTCTCTTTGAATATTAAAATTTATACATAGATTGAATTAGTTAATTAATTAGTTGAAGTAGTGTAAACTTTGAAGTTGACAACAAACCACAGCAAATTTAACTTAAACTTTCAGGGTTCGTGCTACTCTTTAAACTCCTTGAAAACTCCTTAGATTTGTTTTACGTTTTTAAGGGCACTTGAAAAGCCCTTGAATTTTAGAAAATCAGCAAAAACTCCTTAAAAACTCCTTAATTCTAGCTAAAGTAGGGTAAATTTTGATAAAATTTGTTCATTCTGTGCGACTTTAACAATGACAGGAATATCATTTATGTATCAAAGTTGTCGCAAAAAGTGCTTAAAAATTACTTTTTGGTCCTTGAAAACTCCTTGAAAACTCCTTAATAGATTTTGTTTCCTGACATCAGCACAAACCCTGACTTTGTTTTGACCAAGATTATTAACAGTTTGGAATTACAAATATATACAATTAAATCTTGAACAGACCTTTTAAGGCTTTAAAAACTTATTAAAAGCTTTTGGCATGATTTGAGATACAAATAATTATAATAATAATAAATATTTTTATGGTGCTTATCCAGGACTGCTCTAAGCGCTGAAAATAAATACAAATTAATTACTATTTATTTCTCAGTTTCTGATAATAATTAAATAAATAATAAAGTTTATCAGGTAAACAATATATGAAGTATAGTAATGTTCTTTCCAATCTTGCCCAAAGAAACTGATATATATTACAGAAATTATATATATCAATAAATTAGTTAATAGCATTAAGTAATCATGATCCTTATAAAAACAATAGCACTTCCTTTTGTTCTGCGGCATTTCACTTTCCCCACATCCAAATTGTAAGATTTTTTCTAATGGGATGTATTGACATATACACAGCAAGTTTTGGAAGAACAATTTGTGTTTACGCGTTTCTGCAAAGTTTTATATCGAGTTAAAAGTTTTAAACCAATCAGAGGAGTCAGAGACAAAAGAAAGGAAAGGTAGACAATTTGCAGTGTTCCCCACATAGAATTTCTCTATAATTTAACCTTAGTAGAACTATTTGTATAACTTAAGGAAATTATTGCATAAATAAGAAATAAGTTGATTTGATTATCCACAAAGTTATGGCAATTTTTCATGTTTCAACCAATCAGACAACAAGTTTAAACAATACTACAATTATCACCTTTGCACATTCCTTGCCGTTCCTGCTATCATTCTTACGCGGATCGTTACTTAATTTTATGTCTGAAATTGTGAAATACCAAGATGAGTTTTAAAAATTGTTTTTGAAAGGAAAAGCACTATAATTAACCTTTTGATAGTGGAGGGGATTGCTTCCCAGAGAAGTAAAATTGAGTACTTGAATGTAAACTTTCTGTTGCTAGTTCTAATTGCAGGGCATATAAATTAAAGTTCCCTTTATCAGAATGATAGCGAGTGTTATATTATTATTATTATAATTATATTATTATTTATTCATTTATATCTAACAGGTTCCCATTTAAATCTGTACTTATGCAAATTCTGTTGATGTGTGCTAAACACACAGATCAACCAATCAGAGTATCTTATTTTTGAAGTGAACTTCTCTGATTGGTTGATCTGTGTGTTTAGCACACATCAACAGAATTTGCATAAGTACAGATTTAAATGAGAACCTGTTAATTCTATTCTATTATGTTTTTTTATTATATGTATTGTGCTTATGTTATATTTTATTTTGATGTATTCTCCTAAAGCAAAGCCATAGCAATAATTATAAGTATAAGCATTCTATTTTTTTTGCACACAGATTGGTTTTGACCAAACAGAAGAATATAAAAATCGTCAACTTCGGAATCAAATAATAACTCTGAGAGGGAAGCTAAAAGCCTGCAAGAAAGAACCAAAATCCTTCAAAAGACAAAGAAAAATAATAAAACTATGACAAAAAAATATGACAAAAAAGAAAAAAGCAGCCAGTATGTTTTAATTGCCTGTAAATAGCTGATGAAGGACCACAAATTTGTGAAAAAAATTCAGGCCAAAGCAACTAACAACACATATGCAATTGAACAATCCCTTATTGTTATAGACATGGACTATTACAGTGTTACTACTGAAACCAGGGCCACCCAGACAAATTTCAAAATATGTGTTTTTTAAGATCAAACAAAAAAAATTGTAGAGGGTTCTCACAAGCTAAGATGTTTCTTATTCAATCTTCATATATTCCGTTCACCTATAATAAGCAATTATTGGATGAGGTTGAGTATGATATCGTAAATTATCAAGACCGAGGTCTGTGTTATCTGCCGAAGCCTCCTGGCTGAGGCAGATAATACTGACTCGAGGTCTTGATAATTTACGATATCATGCGAAAACCGAATTCAATAATTGTTTTATTATACATTTTTTAAAGTAAAAGTACAATTATAATCAGGTAAAAGAGACAATAACAAGCAAATCTCGCTGCCATTTTCACATCAACTCCCTGAGAACGGAGAGAGCCTGGGAACTTGACAGTGATAACTACAGACAATGCAATTATCACTGTCAAGTTCACATGCTATTCAGATTTAGCCGTGTGCTCTCAGCCAATCAGATTCAATGTAGTTAGTAAAATGTATAATAATGAAAATTATTAGCATTTTAAGGGAAAAAATCAAACATCTGTTAGTAGAGATTCTATGGTTCATATTGTCGATCGTGATTGGATAATTATGTTTTGGTGGCCCTGGTTTCAGTAGTCGCACTGCAACATGTCTGTTATCGACATGGACTATTTCCATGTCAAGTTTTGTGTTCGCCCATATAAGAATGATCAGTAACTATGACACTGTAATTCCTTTTGTATTTATTATTTGCCTCACTATTACATTAGAAATATTTACACTTGTTTACACTACACTATTACATTAGAAATATTTACACTTGTTTACACTACACTATTACATTAGAAATATTTACACTTGTTTACACTACACTATTACATTAGAAATATTAAAACTTGTTTACACTACACTATTACATTAGAAATATTTACACTTGTTTACACTACACTATTACATTAGAAATATTTACACTTGTTTACACTACACTATTACATTAGAAATATTTACACTTGTTTACACTACACTATTACATTAGAAATATTAAAACTTGTTTACACTACACTATTACATTAGAAATATTTACACTTGTTTCACATGGAAGTGAAAACTAGTCTTTAGCTGAGTGTTGATAAATATGTGTACTAAGGGACGGACCATTTGATATTTGATGGGGGGGGGGGGGGGGGGGGGCTTTTTTGTCGGTGCCCGATATTTTTTTTTGGTACTCTATACTTTTTGTTCGTGCAACAAAGGCTGCTCGATATTTGTTTTCGAGTTTAAAAGCTTGCTCGATATTTTTTTGGGGGGATTCAGCCCCCTCCCTATCAAATATCAAATGGTCCGTCCCTAAGATAGAATGAATGGAAATGCGTTTGGGTACCGTGGGTTCAAATCCCGCCAAGACAATTCAAATTATTATTTTTCTCATGTATCTGTATTTCACTTATACACCAAAAGCATTTCAACTCATTATTCACTACAATTCTGTGTTTCCATTTACGGCCGTTCAAATTTGCCATGTGACCCCGACAGTTGCCCTAATACTACATTGTCCGGCTGCGTATCGGGCGTGGTTGGTCCTTGTTCTGTAGTGGTTATATCGGACTAGAAAGCCGTGGGTTCAAAACAGTTACGGTTAACTATTTATCGTTCATTTGTTAACAAAACTAGTATGTTTTAGTTTATCCATGGTGGCTATTTTAGCCTATAGGATAGAGAATTACAATAAACCTGTATAACAGCTAAATAGACAGATAAACTACTAGTACAGCTTATAGGTTTTTGTCTATCAGAGTATTTCACTCTTCTAGCATGTCTGTTTGAAGAAATTTGAATAAATAATATAACAGTTTATTTGCAAGCTTTATTTACACCTATTTCAAAAATCGTTGCAATCAAAGCTACACTATGGGGAGTAACAATAAAATGTATGTACTATGAAGCACAGGTAACCCAAGCTCACTGTTAGTGTTGATTTACAAAAGGATATATGGGCTTGGGTACTTTTGAACCTTCATTATATAGAGATCAGCAAGAAGACAGTAAGAATTTTATGGAATTTTAAGGCAAATTGAATCGGAGGTTCAAAAGTACCAATATATCCTTTAGTAGGCATATAATAATGTGTACATTTCTTCTCTTGTTAATGATTTATCCATAGTATATATGTGTTACATGACAAGTTATTGCAGCGGTAGAATGGCATCTTCCTCTCCATTGTTCTCCACTTCAAAACCAGTATATGCAGCCCCTTGTTCTGTGATAAGCACATGAAGGCAAAGGGATCCTCTAAGTATCTATGAATGAGTCTAGTAAACTCACGATATGCAATCCAACGTAAGAACCTGAAAATAGATAAATAAAATGTACAAATATATTCTCAAAAAAATTTTATATACTGAACTTCACCCGCCTTGACTGAAGCAAATGATGTATGTATTATTTTGGTTATAAACAATCATTAGGCCTTAGGTTATACAAAGAACAACAGTTATTAAAAATATACATTGATTATGACATGCTTAAGGTCTGATGTTAAGAGACTTTACTTTTATTTTCTTAATTACAACAGTGTGCATGTGAAATATATACTAAAAAGATATTACTGAAAAACAAAATGTAAGTATTTTGCCTTTTTTGTTAGGCTGCCTTATATGTAGCTCAGCAACATGCATAGTTTTTACGAAAAGTCATGCAACACCTTCACACATTTTGGTCTCTCTGCATACTATAATATGGTCATGATACTACCAAGGGCCGTTAGGGAGAGAACTTCACACTCAACTAAAAATCATAAACTTGAGATGGGAAGATATGTCCTGGATTGGTGAGAAATGCTTTTCAACATTCAAAACTGCAACCAACTTGAAGAACATTTAATTTTAAGAAACAATACCAACCGGTTTGGACTAATGCAAGTAAAGGAGGTGCGCATAAACACATCTGACGCACCTTGAGTGACGCAAAAGTCATTGATCATGACAGAAGGCATTCCACACAAATGTCCGATTCTACGCAGTTCAGAGTTTATAGAAACATTGTCAACTGAGAGAGATGGAGAGAGAAAACTTTGCAAAGCTACATATTTCAAGGTCCATGAAAACTGAGAACCCCAAAGCTTGTCGGAAAGAGGTAAAGAGAGTAATTTGATCACGTGCTCATTTTATACTGGGGATATAGGATAATAATAATAATAAATAATAAAGCTTTATTAATTCTTGAATGGCAAATAAAATTTGAAAAACTCAAGATTACAAGAAATAAGATTTAAATATATACTACAATAAGAAGGCTAATTATTTACATTTATAAAAGTGACTATTAAATACAGGATACAGGATATAGAAGAAACATTAGCAACTGGAGCAAAGCCTTAGGAAAAAAAATAATGATTTCACGAACAAAGATGACATAAGAATAACAACTGAGTAGTATGAGCTGAGAAAAAAAAACAATGATCCTTCTTAGATGACAGCTACTCTCTTAACCGCGAACACAGGGCTTACTAGCTATTTTTATATATAACAACTTTATTAAATAAGTAAATACATACATATCAAAAAGGGTTATGTGAGAGAGAAACTTAATTCTCATAAATTAACATACCCCTCAACTACTATATATACAAAACTAGGACAATTCTCAACATTTACACAATACAATGACATTAAAACATGAAATCGAATATATATTTATACATATACAGCCTATCTTGCAAAAGCCGTCCACCCGAGATAGACACCTCCAATACATATATTGGACATATCCAGGCGTACAACATTTACAAGACCGGCTGTATATAATTATTGTTAAAAATGTATATATGTATACAAATTGTTCAGACTATTGTAACAATGTATAATAAAAGTAAAGTAACCTTATTTAACGTCGGTAACTCGTGACAGTCATAGACTGATAAAATTGAGGCCGACGGCATGCTCATTTTACTCCCCTCTCTCCATCAGTGCTCCGTTTTACGGGTATTTAGAGCTAAAAATACCCGAGGTCACTGGGAATTGAACTTGGGGCCTCTCGCACAGAATGCTGCACAGGTTTTATCAACAAATAAATAACATTTCTTACCCTTTCCTTGCAGAACACAGTGTTCAGTGTTCTAACAAGAAGGTAGATAACCCGACATCATCTACGATTATGAAGATGTTCAATTAATGCAAGAAATCCTCAACGATCTCCCAGCTGATGTGGAGTACCCTAAGAAGCCTGCTATTATGCAGAAGGTTTACGCTAAAGACTGCAGTCAACCGACAAAGCTTACACACAAACCGTTTTCACAGCAGCTAAACGAACTAGATATTTATGTCTTGGATAAACAGAAGAACAATGATGGTGTAAATGAAAGTATTACAAAGCCATGTAACGGTCCTAATAAGCGATGTGCAGATATGGCGAACTTGCAGGTAAATATTTTGCATTCTGTAAAAGTTTCATGTGAGCAGCATAAAAATTATTTTGCAGTCAAAAAAGAAAAGTTGCGGTCAAGTGTTCGAACCCTGTTGATTCCGTACCATTTGCCCACTTGAAAAAACCGGTACAAAGTTATGATGTATGAAGATGATACAGTTGTATCTTATTCTGCTGCGCAGTTGTTAGAAATAGAGATACTGCTGGATATGGAACTTCATAAATTGTCTGAGTGGCTTGTTGTAAATAAATTGTTTTTCAATCTATAAATTGAAAGTTTATGGTGTTTGGTACACATAATAGAATATGTCACCAAAATATAGATGTGTGATATAAGGCTTGGATGGGAATCCTTTCAAGTACCTAGACGTGGTCTTGGATACCAACCTTTCCTTCAATTTGCATATCGACTATGTAAAAAATAGACCCGCTCATTTTGACTTCAAAAATATATTTGCCTGAAACTCTGGCGACTGAAAGGCTTTCACCCGGTTACTAAGTCAGTATTAAATAAAAATGTGAGAATTTAACAGCAATCTAGTGAGAGTACTTATATATATATATATATTTACTTTTCCCAATTAAATTAAAAAAAAAATTAAAAAAAAAATTAAAAAATTAAAAAATTAAAAAAAAAATTAAAAAATTAAATCAAAGTGATTCTGTGCAACTAGAGGATATTCTATTTGTATCAAGTGTTCTTCGACATTGATATTAAAACCGGTCAGTCATTCAAGAATAAGGGCTGTTTATTCTCAACAGGTGGTTTGGACCACACGTCCCTTTTTTTAAAGTCAGCTACAGTAGCTTTCAATTTAAACAGACATAAATTTCTTAGGATAAACTAACGGTTTCTTCCCATGTATCAGTATCTGATGCATTCCTGTCGAAAAAAGCAACTCAAAACAGAAAACACAGTAAACTTCAAGGGAATTCTATACTATGTACGGAAAGCGTGCACCAATAGAATACCGAAAGCATGATCAACGTAACACGAATACCCTTTTTAAAACACTATATTTAATCACCCTTCAAAAAAACACGGCAACCTGAAATACATAATAATGAATAATAATGTTATTGCCTGTGGGCAGCCCAGTCTTAAAAAGAGGGCCGGTTTTTTCTTCTTCTTTTTCTGAGGTCGGACGTATGATTTGATAAATTAATCACATGATATTGAGCATGACGTATTTGTCTTTGCTCGATCGGTCGCCATTGCAACATTCTGTCGAGGTTCCACGATCGGAAAATTACTTATTAGAGCTGTTTTGTTGATCGAGATATGTTGTCTGTGGTCATGTGGTCTACCTTTATCTTTAGCTATTTTATCACTACGTTCAAACTACTTACAAACACACACGCCGTACGTGGTAGACCGACACTAAAAGATGTTTTTTGAACGGGTTAGTCCACGTACTCAATTAAAGAGAGAACTAGGAGAACTAAATAGCTTATTTGGCAGTAAGCAGTTTTGATCCTGAAATAGATATAGCTATTTCATAAGACATGCTAGTCTCAGTTAGGTAAACAAGCAACCTAATACTCCTTAAAACCTGTCGTCTACTAGATTTGGCGAGTATTGGAATGTTCATCATCTAGCTCTAGAATACTTGCACATGCAACCCAGTAAACACTCCAAGAGCATTTAGTTCCTTTCTAAACCAAAACACCTTCACTAAATTTTGCGAGCGACTTTTTCTCTGTTCAGTAGCCCATAGGAAAGAAATGCAATGACAGCTAGAAGTAGTGACGTCATACTCTAGACATATTAATCTCTGTTTCGGTTGATTTGCTTTTAAAAGGTTAAAAGATGTTTTGATAAAGCTGGTCCGCATACAAAGAAATGGATGCTACTATAAATCTAACTCTATCCAATTCAAGTAATGTTGTTGAGACATGCTATATTTTTCAATATGTAGGGTTGGCAATCTTTCTAACGACGATCTATGCCATTTTCATCATCGTTGGTCTTGTTGGCAATACTTTAATCATCTACATCGTCATCAACAAGAAATCCTTGAGGTCGTCTACGAATCTGTTTCTTGTAAATATGGCTGTATGTGATATTGGTCTAGTTTGTGTTATGATTCCCAAAACGATCAGTGAAGTGTTCATTGGACGATTGGTCTGGTTAATTCCCGGTAAGGCAGGACTAGTCCTTTGTAAGTTAGTACCGTTCATACATGATGTTTTTATCAATTGCTCTACCTATAGTTTACTACTAATCACATTTGATCGATTCTGTGCCGTGCTGTTCCCACACAAGAGATGGCTAACATCCAAAGTGGTTATTGCTCTGGTTGTGTTCACTTGGGTTGGCTCAGTTGTTGTAAATGCTGTGTTGATCAAGAAGTTCAGCATCATTGACTTAAAAACAATCTTGTATTGCGTTCCAATTTGGAGCAGTCGAGACGAATTCTTTGCCTACATGTTTACTATGATAACCATTAATATTTTGCTGCCAATGATTGTGATACCAACTGCATACACAGCAATTTTTCGAAAACTAAAAAAACAGTGCGCAATACTAGCACATTCTATCTCAGAGCAACAGAAGATTCAAGAAGCATTGCGTCAAAGGAAGATAGTCTATATGGCCTTTGCTATAGTATGCTGCTTTGCAATTTGTTGGCTTCCCTTTGTTATACAAATGATAATGTATAGTGCAGTGTTTTTAAACCATACTACAATACCATGTTGGTTTTGGCGATTTCATGTGGTGTCTTACTATTTCCTGATTCTTGTTTCTGTCACAAATCCAGTCATATGTTTTACATTTAACTCTGCATTCAAAGACCAACTGAAAGTCATTTATCGACGTGTTTGTAATTGTAAGAAAATCGTTGGTTCAGAAACCACTACTACAAATCAGATAGAGATGAGCAAAGCTGGATTCAATGGACCGGGGATGATGACAGAAGAAGAAGAAGTGACGGAAACAAAGATGTGACATTCAAAAGGTGCTAGTAGATTCGTTGAGCTTGTGATATTTGGATGTAAGGAGGATGCGCGAGCGAGGCCTTAAATGGATTATCATTGAAATACATTTCTGAACTCTTGCAGAAACCACGTCGTCTCTTACATTCCAATTTTAATTTGAAGACAAATTGAAACTCAAGACCGTAAACATCAGGGCCAAGAAGTATGCTAGAGAAGCCGTCACAGGCTACGTCTTCTGCCATGGAACAATTTACTAAAACACTTACAAACTCACTTTCTGTGAATATTTTAAGAAGGGGCTAATGACTCATTTATATCTGTATATAGTCCACTTATATCTATATATCTATATAGCTTTGTAGATGAGTTAGAATTAATAGAGCTTTATCATTTCTCTAGGTCTATGTTTTTAATGGTTTTCACTTTTCTCTAGGTCTAATTTATTATCGTTGTAAAGGCACCGATACCCAATTGCATGTGGTACCTTACAGTTGTAAGGTACTCTAAGTTTGCAACCAAAACTGACTTAATTGCTTGGAATAAATGACATAATAAAAATTCTCAGCCCTAATATTAATGCGACCTCTTGAAAAATTGGAACTGTCAGACAAACTGCGTTGGCAAATTTTTTTTTTCAAAGAATGTGCAAACAAAGCTTCGCATAGCGCGACCCAACATAACAGTATTTTTTATAATTTATCGATATGTACATACTTTCTTATGCATAATGATAAACAGTTTATCATTATGCATAAGAAAGTATGTACATATCGATAAATTATAAAAATACTGTTATGTTGGGTCGCGCTATGCGAAGCTTTGTTTGCACATTCTTTGGAAATAAAAATTTGCCAACGCAGTTTGCCTGACAGTTCCAATTTTTCAAGAGGTCGCATTAGGGCTGAGAATTTTTATTATGTCTTTTATTCCAAGCAATTAAGTCAGTTTTGCTTGCAAACTTAGAGATGGATAGATCTATTGTTTTTTTGCTAAGGATTGATTGGAGTTTGCATGGGTGAAGTGATCTCCCTTACAGCCAAAACCTCTGCTACATGATACAAATTTCCATTATGTACATTTTATGACTAGAGGTTTGACAGATTAATTTCTAAGGACAATGGATTTGTTTGGTTCGTCAAAATTTAGCCTGCTCTGAGGCAGGTCTTCGGCTGCTTTGAAGAATTTGGCGAAACCTTAAAAAATCGTCAAATATTGGCAGAAACAATGATTTTACTTTAAGTGATGAAAGAAATTCCAACGTATATAAACATTATTTCGCCCAGTGCGTTCCCCATATTAGTATATGGATGTTTATATAGGGCTGCAACACTCCTACAAAATTGCACTTTCCAAAAGTCACGATAAAAAATCCCTCCATTTAAAGTACAGCAATGTATTTGGATGAAGCTAAACATATTCTGACTTGCATGTTGCATGTTGGGTGATTTTGTATCTTTAAGAAAGACAAGTATTTCGATGTTTGCCGCAAAATAACTTAAAGAATTGATGACCCCCATTTTTTATCTGATAAATAGAAATGAATACTATTAAAAGACAAGTTTTAGTTTTTGAAAAAATGGCATTTTTTTATCACACAAAAATTCGGCTTTGCCTACTTCGTTTAGACCCTCGAAAACGAAAAAAAGCGGCCATTTTGTTTGAGACGTATGTTCTTTTTCTCCAAAGAAGATAATTCTTTTCACGTTTTGATTGATTTTGATTAATTGTGGTTAGCCTGTATCCACGATCCAGCGGTTCGTGCATGGTCGACTAAAACAGTTACTTGTGCTCGTGTACATTCAATCTCGTTCCCACTCGTTCCCATTCGCCGTTACATCTTACTGTGCATACTCGACGAACGATCGCTTGCGATTGCGCAATAAAATCAAGACGTCACTAGAGAGCGTGCTAATTATATAATATGATAATTTCATTGTCAATGGCGTTTGGAATTAGTTTTCGATTACATTAGTAATGTGAAAGTAAGTATGAGTAACTAATAAGAGCTGAAAGATTAGACATGAGAAATTGATGACAACACGCATGTCTTAGAGATGAAAGTCGTTGAAAGTAACATCATCAAAAAATATGATGATAACGATGCTGCAGACAAACTGTTGAGAGAGCTCGATAGCTTAGATATTAGTTCGCCAATCGCCATCAAAGATATCCAACATCGACGATTCATTGGAGCAACGCACTCAGTACCCCTGAGGATATAGAAGAAACATTAGCAACTGGTGCAAAGCCATAGGTAAAAAAATAATGATTGAACAAATAAAAGAAACATTTTATAAATAAAGATGACATAAGAAAAACAACTGAGTAGAATGAGCTGAGAAAAAAATAATGATCCTTCTTAGATCACAGCTACTCTCTTAACAGCGGAACAGGGCTTACTAGCTATCATAACAATGTATCCAATTGCTTTAATCAACAACAAATAACATTTCTTATCCTTTCCTTGCAGACCACAGACAGGGGAGTTACGAGAAGGTAACTAAACACATCAACTACGATTATGAAGAGGTTCATTTAATACAAGAAATCCTCAACGATCTCCCAATTGATGTGGAGTACGCTAAGAAGAAGAAGCCTGCTACTAAGCAGAAGTTTTTTTTGCCCAAGTTTGCAGTCAACCAACAAAATTTACAAAGAAAGTGTTTACACAGAAAGCGTTTTATCTAAAGCTTAATGCTCTTACATAAGTCAATCAATAATTATTGGAAAAGAAAAGTGTTGAGTTTAGATTTAAATGATGTAATTTAATCTGCACTTCTTACACGATAGGTTAGTGAGTTTCATATAGTTTAGGGGCTGAGGTTGAATAAGCCCTGTCCCCATAAGTTGCAGTGTTGGAATTTGGTATATTTAACAATTATTCGCCGAAGGCGAAGTGATTATCGGTGAATATTTACCGAGCGGCGAGTCTTCGAGCTGCGAGGTAAATATTCACCGATAATCACTTCGCCTGAGGTGAATAATCGTTTTAGTATAAATACAAAGGTGATTATTTCAAAAAAGAAAGAAGGAAACCGCATTGAAAGTGAAAATATTTTATTTTTTAAAAGCGCGACCGTCACGCGAAAGTGTCCGGCTCGCATTGTCTCGCTTAATGACAAAAAAACGTGAAAATTTACTATGATACCTTTAAATAGCTTGACACCAAACTTTGTAGTTTCTTTAGTCGATTTTGGGACAGCATTTTCTTTAAAGTTTTCAATTTCATCTTCGCTAACAGTGACAAAACGACTACTGGCAGCCATTTTGTCCGAAAAGGTGATTATCGGCTGATAATCCGAGATAGCAAACCAATCAGCGCGCGCGATTTTCTATAATCACCTGCGTATTTATACTAAATAAGTATAGTAGGTTCTGTCCGGAGGATCTTAGTGAGCGAGCTGGTTCGTAGAAAGTTAGTAAGTTGGAGATACAGTCATTATCATCAAGTCATCAACAAATATACCAGGCATTTTAACTCGTGATGCTTGAAACGAGATGAGAGATGGACAATCTCGATCTGTTTTCAAATGTTTGCATGTAACTTTATTAACGGTGCACCAGATAAGAATATCCTTAAGATAGATTGCAAAGTGTTGTAGTTAATGTGTCAACTTCTGACCCACAATGCATCTGTTTCGGTGTCCCTCAAGGGTCCTTAATTGGCCCCTTGTTATTTATAATTTATATCAATGACTTACTATCTGTGATATCTCATTGCAAAATTCAACTGTACGCGGATGATACCCTTTTATATGTTAGCAGTAGCTCCGTCACTGATATAGAGATCATGCTAATTAAGAAATAGAAGACGAGTTTCCGTGTTATATAGCCTGATCTAAACACGCGTGATGTTGGGAGAACACGAGAGAGCGTAGGAAAAGCACGAGCCGTATATTCGAAATGGAAGTGCTTGAATTTTACCTTTACTTTTTGTCGGCCTTTAATTCCTTGTTACAAGCATTTGGCTCAAGAAGAATGGGTCGAGTCGGCGGCTATGACATCATACACACAACCCAAACCAAACACTCATGGCTAATCAGTATTCAAACATTGTCAAAATTCCATATAAGTTCTCGTTCTATTCCAAAATTATAAAGATTGACAAACTCCGTGTGAGTTTAAAGTAAGCAGCATGACTAGTCGCTGCGTTGTCTACGGTTGCAGCAGCATTGCCGATAAAAAGTCGGGAATTTCGATACATCTTTCGCCTCTGAATAAGACCGAGTTGGAAGAGCTGGGTTTGTTCGCTATGTGTTCGCCTGCATCGTGCGAACTTCCTTCCAACTTCAAGATTTGGAATCTACTCCAAACATTTTGAAGATAAGTGTTTCACACTTGAATAAAAAACCTTTTTAAACGTTTCCTGTTAGATGCATGTATATTTCGCCGTCGAAAGTATTAGAAACGTATCAAAGCACAAAAAAAAAGTATTGCGACCTGCCAAACTTTATCGATCGTCGGTGAGCACCCGGTCAACCTTTAATACTCCTCGCTTTTGTCACGGCAACTCTATACACATGAATAATACATACAATTAAAACAATTAAACTAAACTAAATTGAATTGAGGATAATTGAGATATCTAAGAGAGATTTTATTGATATTATACTCGTTTAGTTGTGACATTCTCGGTGATTCTCAATTTGGCTTTATATAATGCGGGGTTTTCCTTAAAGGCTCTCAAGTGCATTATGCGGGAAGGTCAAAAGAGACAAGCGAGCCTGTCGAAGTATCTCAAGGTGGTAGTGCTTCATATGAATTGCCAGATCAAGAAACGGCACCTATAAACGTATTGGAAATTATAGAGCATGACTGTGAAGAGGGACAGCTAGCCAATGATTACAATTCGGTAGAAGTAATTATCTATTAGTTATTTAAATGTTTTGTTTTTCCTAATAGTGTTTATTTATTTACCCATTGTTACTCTTATTACCTAAAGCATTCCCAAAAATATAAATATTTTATCTTTATATATACGTTTACCTAGTATGCAATTAATGAATGTTGGGAAAACTGAAATTTAGATTTTTTTTTTTAAATTATCTTAATTTTGCAGGAATACCCAGCTAACACATATTGTACAAGCTGCATATCTTTGAAAGCTGAGGCCCAAGAATTGAGGTCAGACATTAGGTCATTGAAAGTAAAAATAAACAGGCTGGAAAAACTGACAGATGTACTGGGAGAAACCACTAAGAGACCAGTTACAATATCAACAGGTTAATAAATGACAAGACATTACCTATTAATTACTTGTATTATGTTTTATTTTCCAGATTGTTATTATAATCTTTCACTTTTCTTATTCATTTAATTTATTTTTTCCATATTTATTGTAAGAGCACTGAGATTGTATGTGGTGTGCTAAGAATCAAATTATTATTATTAAATATGACACATTTTTGAATCTATGACAGGCTCTCAGACTGAGGACTTCATAGAAGAAAGTGAATTTGATGAAGAAATGTTTTCTGATGAGGAATGTGAAATGATGGATACAGATATAGAAATGATGGATGCAGATATAGAAGAAGAAGTTCTTCAGCAAGATGAAAAATTCCCATTGGAGAGTATTGGAGGATGGCCCATGCTCATCGACTTTGGAAGATGATTATGCTGAACATGGTGATGACAGTACCAATGATGTCAGAGAAGGAAATGTTAATCACAGGTGAAACAGTGCTTTTCAAATTTTATCAGCAAACACTATCTTAATTTTTAATTTTCAAAAAATGCACAAAAATATATAAATACATTTTGATTATTTCACTAATTAAAGTGAAAAAGCCCAAAAGTATGACCGGCAGTAATTTATTCATATTTTCTCTACATCTTTTCAATCAACTCCTCTAGATTAAATGTCAACATTTCTCACTGTGAATCACAAGACAAGAATGATGTCAATCTTCTTCAGATGAATTTTGAGCCAGAATGTGAATAAATTATCACTTTTTAATTAATAATAAATAAATAAATAAATAAATAAATAAATAAATAAATAAATAAATAAATAAATAAATAAATTAATTAATTAATTAATTAATTAATTAATTAATTAATTAATAAATAAATAAATTAATTAATTGAATAAATTATTTTGGGCTTTGTGCTGTAATAAGAAATTTAAAAAAAAAATCTGCTGATACCAAGAAGTAAGAATAAGAAGTTACGTCATACTAGCTCTTGTCTAGACGTATGACACATGTTTCGGTTTAGGCTGTTTTGATAAAGCTGGTCCGAAAAGCAAGAAATGGATGCTACTAAAAATCTAACTCTATCTAATTCAAGTAATGTTGTTGAGAAATGCTACAATCTTTTATTTCAATATGTAGGGTTGACAATCTTTCTAACGACGATCTATGCCATCGTCATCATCATTGGTCTTGTTGGCAATACTTTAATCATCTACATCGTCATCAACAAGAAATCCTTGAGGTCGTCTACGAATCTGTTTCTTGTTAATATGGCTGTATGTGATATTGGTCTAGTTTGTTTTATGGTTCCCAAAAAGATCAGTGAAGTGTTCATTGGACAATGGGGCTGGTTAATTCCCGGTAAGGCAGGACTAGTCCTTTGCAAGTTGGTACCGTTCATGCATGATGTTTTTATCAATTGTTCTACCTATAGTTTACTACTAATCACATTTGATCGATTCTGTGCCGTGCTGTTCCCACACAAGAGATGGCTAACATCCAAAGTGGTTATTGCTCTGGTTGTGTTTTCTTGGGCTGTTTCAGTTGTTGTAAATGCTGTGTTGATAAAGAAGTTCAGCATTATTGACTTACAAACAATCTTGTATTGCGTTCCAATTTGGAGCAGTCGAGACGAATTTCTTGCTTACACATTTACTTGGATAATCATGAACATTTTGCTGCCAATGATTGTGATACCAACTGCATACACAGCAATATTTCGAAAACTAAAAAAACAGTGCGCAATACTAGCACATTCTATCTCAGAGCAACAGAAGATTCAAGAAGCATTGCGCCAAAAGAAGATAGTTTATATGGCCTTTGCTATAGTATGCTGCTTTGCAGTTATTTGGCTTCCCTTTGCTTTACAAATGATACTTCGTTTTACAGTGTTTTTAAACTATACTACAATACCATGTTGGTTTCGGCGATTTCATGAGGTCTCTTACTATTTCATGGTTCTTGTTTCTGTCACAAATCCAGTCATTTGTTTTACATTTAACTCTTCATTCAAAGACCAACTGAAAATAATTTATCGACGTGTTTGTAATTGTAAGAGAATCGGTGGTTCAGAAACAACTACAACAAATCAGATAGAGATGAGCAAAGCTGGATTCAATGGACCAGGGAGGATGACAGAAGAAGAAGTGACTGAAGCAAAGATGTGACATTCAAAAGGTGCTAGAAGATTGCATTGAGATTGTTATGTTGGGATGTAAGGAAGGTGCATAGGAGGCCTTTAATGGATTATCAACAAAATACATCCCTCGACTCTTGATCACGTACCTTGCAGAAACCACGTCGTCTCTTATGTACTCATTTTGAAGACATATTGAAACTCAAGACCCCAAACTTCAGGACCAAGAAGTATAGAAAGAAATATTTTTTTCAAAATATCTTGAGTAAACAATTCAAATGCTGCAGTCCAATAGGTTGCTGTCGAACCAATATCGCAAAATAATCGATCGACTATTTGTGATGTATAATAACCTGCCATGATAGGCTCGGATGCATCCAATAAGTGTATATTAAATGTACTGGACTTGCACAAAGGGACTTGTGAACGAGGCTAGGATTTAGACGAGTACGTCCATGATTAACGCACTTGACGAAATTATTAATATTAAGATCGATCTGTCCATATAAAAAAAGAGGAAGTGCCATTAATCTTCTTGTATGACATCTCGCCAATCTTGGCTCCGAGAATCCATCTTCTTTGGATTACTTCATTAACATGTCTTTGAGACTACACTTCTGTGGCATAATTCAGGTGTGATTTATGGTTTATCGTGTTATGTCTTTTTATTTCCACGATATATAGAGCAGATTTCGTATGACTATGAAAAGCTCACGGCACTAACACGGTCAAGGCACGTCAAGGCATGTAAAAAATGTTAGTGTGGCGTAGCCGCGTAGGTAAATAACTTTTCACGCGCACGTAATCAATGCTCACTTTTTTGGTTGTTTTGTTCTTCTACGCGCTTATTGACATAGTTTGTTGGTATGTCTGTACAGTTTACAAACTAATTTTGCTCTTCTATAATTAACATGCTGTATTGGCTTGTTTTTATTTTAAATAACGTGTTATATTGATAAGATATAAGATATATTATACATTCAACCATCCATGGATAGACAAAGAACTTTCGTCTCTTATTAGAACTAAAGAAAAAATCCGTAAAAAAGCTCGTAAATCAGGATCTGACTTCGATTTACAAGAGTTTAAAAAGGTTCGTCGAGAAACAAAACGAATGATGTCTCTAAAGCGCAAAGAACATGCAAATAAGGCAAAACAATCACTATCAGACAACCCTAAACGCTTTTGGTCTTATGTTAAGTCTTCGGTATCGCAATCATCATCTCCCCAGTTTATAAGGGACGGCAACAAATTTATCACTGACGACAAGGAAAAAGCCACCTTACTGAATTCCTTCTTTTATTCTGTATTTACACCAGCTGATCCTTCTACTGACAACATTGACTTTTCTACAGTGCCTACTCCAACTAACACACTTGCCTCGATATCAATCTCTGTCGCTGAGGTACTTAAGGTGATAAACAGTCTTGATACTAAGAAAGCATCTGGACCTGACGATATACCAGCAACTCTACTAAAGGAAACTGCGTCTGAGATTAGCCCGTCCATCTGTCGCTTATTTAATGTCTTTGACCACTGGGATTGTACCCTCAAACTGGAAAAAAGCTAACATTACACCTGTTTTTAAAAAAGAAGACCCATCTCTAACACTGAATTACAGACCTATCTCTCTACTCTGCATCCTCTCAAAAGTTCTTGAACGCTGCATCTTCAACCACTGCTACCCACATTTCTCCCCTCAACTATACCATCTACAACATGGTTTCTTGAAGGGACGCTCAACAACGACACAGTTAATAGAAGTCTACCACGATATATTCGACGCATGTGCAGGAGGGAATGAAGTGGATGCAATACACTTAGATCTATCAAAAGCTTTCGACAGGGTGTCACATCATCTTCTATTACAAAAATTACAACGACACGGAATTTCAGGTCCATTATTCAATTGGTTTGGTAATTATCTGACGGATAGACTCCAACGTGTTGTCCTTAACGGTGCATCATCCAATTGGCTCAAAGTTACATCTGGAGTCCCCCAGGGGTCTATATTAGGTCCACTTTTGTTCATAGTATACGTTAATGACATGCCATCCTGCCTTTCGTGCAATTCTAACATCGCTCTGTTTGCTGATGACACAAAAATGTACAGAGCTATGGACACTGTAAGTTCTCAACATCACTTACAGCAAGATCTGACCAACTTACATAATTGGAGCCTTACATGGAAAATGGCATTCAACACTGACAAATGCAAAACGTTACACATGTCAAAGAAAAGGAAAAAAGATGATGTCAATATCAATAAGTATTTCCTTGGTCAACACGAGCTTGCAAATGTGTCGCACACTAAAGACCTGGGGCCGGTTGTACGATAGGTGAATAGCGCTATCCACCGGATAAATCCTTATCCAGCGGATAAAACCTATAAAAAACCTATGCAGTGGATAACTTTTATCCGCGGATAACTTTATCCATCCTTCGTACAACCGGCCCCTGGGTATAACAATCTCTGACGATCTACAGTGGACAACCCATATTGAACAAATTACCAGCAAAGCCAATAGAACCCTTGGTCTGGTTAAACGCGTTTGCGGTCGAGAGCTTTCTGATCACTCAACTAGAAAACTACTTTACTGTTCCCTGGTACGTCCGCAACTGGAGTACTGCTCAAGCCTGTGGTCCCCGCACACTGCAAAACACAAAAGACTGCTCGAAAACGTACAAAGACGTGCTACAAAATTCATACTAAATTACCCCAAAGATGTGTCCTATGCTGACCGACTGCGAACTCTCAACATACTTCCTTTGGAATACAGACGGGACATCACAGACCTAACTCAATTCCTCAAGTTCCATACGGGAACTATGGACATAGACTTAAGCAAATATATCACTCCTATCTATTCAAAATACAAGACCCGAAATTATGATCCAAATAATTATCGTATGATTAGCTCACACAAACAAAACTACTATATGTGTTCCTTTTTCCCAAGAGTCTTAAAGCTTTGGAACAATTTGCCATCACATTTCAAGAATCTCCACTTGAAACAGTTCAAAGAACACCTACACAATATGTATTATAAAGAACTGCAAATCTACCAGCCACCATAAACTGTCTTTACCTTTGGCTGTTTTTCCTTGTATTTATTTTTGTAATTTCGTTCAGTAATTGGCGCAAGCTGTCATTCATACAGCTTATTATCTGTATTTCATTATACCTTTCCGTTATATCTTATTTCTTAGGGGATATTGCCAAGCAATTGGGGCCCTGCCCTGTGTCTCTATCCCTGCCATTGTGGCAAATTGATTAAAATAAATAAATAAATAAAAGATAAGATATAAGATATAAGCTATGTATTGATTAACATAATTCAGTTGGAAGCGATTAGTCTGCTGTATATGTGATCAAATATTTTGTGATCTATCTATCTTCTGCATGACCTCCAGCTATATAAACATTCTTGATATAAAGCTGCATTGTATTTAAACAGCGAAAGGTTTTATTGCAAAGAGAACTTTGGATGAACCTTCAATGTTTTTTCTTAACAAAAAAACCCCAACATCACATTTTTTGTTCCTGCACTTCCAAAAATTACGACCAAAGTTTTAAAAATGTACTTCGGTGATGGAATATACAATAAAACCAACGCTGATGAAATAGCTATATGGAATAATCTTTAAAAATATGATTGTTGTAGTCAGGATTCATGATTTTTACAAAAGAATAAGGGTTGTCTTTCACTAAATTTGATGATATTTAATAAGACGTTTCGGCTAAGTCTAGATCTTTATAGCCTTCATCAGAATAAATTTTGTTTAATATAATATTGAATAATTTGTAAACAACTGATCAATATATATTTTCTTCTTTCGTAATTTTGATAAATTATTTGGTGCTATACATGTTTACTATATACATGGATAAATCAATTGATAATTTAGATTGAACTAGACGCTCTATGAGCGTGAAGTCGGGCTAGTCATAAAATCAACACAGGAGGCTAAACAATTCTACTTTGGGCTTCCCGTGTTCGTTCCCAACGCATCATCATGGGGGACTATACGCGACATGACAGATAGATAGATACATACACCTAATTCAAAAAAGGTTGACGGGGCGAACGGCGATCGGTGATTGGTGATCGGCGATTGCACGTCCCGAAAGAGACTGTGGATAATACGAATTTCTTCTTATTCAATTATATATTACCCAAATACCGTTCAACGATGACCGTAGATGGATGTCTCGAAGTTTTCTCTGAACGGAAGAAGGAATTCGTATTGCCAATAGCTCCTTTCGGTCATGCAATCGCCAATCACCAATCGCCAATCGCCGTTCGCCCCGTCAACCTTTTTTGAATTAGGTGTACATAGATTGACTAAAAGGTCCCTCTAGCCCGACTAATTAGTATATGTCGATATAAAATGTAGATAGCAATATGTAAATTAAACTACAAAACATATAGTTGTTTGTGGTCTGACACTGCTGTTCGTCAGTAATTTGTTAGTTTGTAGAAAATTGAAAGAAAGTTTTCTAGTTATTGTTCTAATTCAGTTAAAAAACTGTCAATAAACTGATCGGTTGGTGTAGGATCCCCAAGTGTGTTTTCTTTGTCATTACGATGAGCGTTGTGTTTCCTTATCTCGCGCCATTGTAACAGTATACTATGGAACTTATTGACAAATTCTACATCACCTGCAAAATACAATATAATAACCATTAACACTTTAGATCACCTACAACAGGAAAACACAATAACCACCAACTATAACCATCAACAATAACCACCAACAATAACCATCAACAATAACCACCAACCATAACCAACAATAACCACCAACCATAACCACCAATAACCATCAACAACAATCACCACCAACCATCAACCATAACCATCAAAAACAACCACTAACAATAACCAACAATAACCATCAAGAATAACCAACAATAACCACCAACAATAACCATCAACAATAACCATCAACAATAACCAACATTAGTATAAATACAAAGGTGATTATACAAAATCGCGCGCTCTGATTGGTTTGCTATCTCGGATTATCAGCCGATAATCACCTTTTCGGACAAAATGGCTGCCAGTAGTTGTTTTGTCACTGATAGCGAAGATGAAATTGAAAACTTTAAAGAAAATGCTGTCCCAAAATCGACAAAAGAAGCTACTAAGTTTGGAGTCAAGCTATTTAAAGGTATCATAGTAAATTTTCACGTTTTTTTTGTCATTATATGCGAGACAAAGTTTACAATTTTTACGCGTAACGTTCGCGCTTTTAAACAACAATAACCATTAACAATAACCACCAACAATAACCACCAACAAAACCATCAATAACCACCAACAATAACCACCAACAATAACCACCAACAATAACCACAAACAATAACCAACAATAACCATCAATCCAATAACCACCAACAATAACCAACAATAACCATCAACAATAACCACAAACAATAACTACCAACAATAACCATCAACAATAACCATCAACAATAACCATCAACAATAACCATCAACAAAAACAATCAACAAAAACAATCAACAATAACCACCAACAATAACCATCAACAATAACCACCAACAATAACCATCAACAATAACCATCAATAATAACCAACAATAACCATCAACAATAACCACGAACAATAACTACCAACAATAACCATCAACAATAACCATCAACAATAACCATCAACAAAAACAATCAACAATAACCACCAACAATAACCATCAACAATAACCACCAACAATAACCATCAACAATAACCATCAATAATAACCAACAATAACCATCAACAATAACCACGAACAATAACCATCAACAATAACCATCAACAACAACCATCAATAACCATCAACAATAACCAACAATAACCATCAATAATAACCACCAACAATAACCATCAACAATAACCATCAACCATCAACAATAACCATCAACAATAACCATCAATAATAACCACCAACAATAACCATCAACAATAACCATCAATAACCATCAACAATAACCATCAACAATAACCATCAATAATAACCATCAACAATAACCAACAATAACCATCAACAATAACCATCAACAACAACCATCAATAATAACCACCAACAATAACCATCAACAATAACCATCAATAACCATCAACAATAACCATCAACAATAACCATCAATAATAACCATCAACAATAACCATCAATAACCATCAACAATAACCATCAACAATAACCATCAATAATAACCATCAACAATAACCAACAATAACCATCAATAACCATCAACAATAACCAACAATAACCATCAACAATAACCATCAATAACCATCAACAACAATTACCAACAATAACCATCAATAATAACCACCAACAATAACCATCAATAACCATCAACAACAACCAACAATAACCAACAATAACCATCAATAATAACCACCAACAATAACCATCAACAATAACCATCAACCATCAACAATAACCATCAACAATAACCATCAATAATAACCACCAACAATAACCATCAACAATAACCATCAATAACCATCAACAATAACCATCAACAATAACCATCAATAATAACCATCAACAATAACCAACAATAACCATCAACAATAACCATCAACAACAACCATCAATAATAACCACCAACAATAACCATCAACAATAACCATCAATAACCATCAACAATAACCATCAACAATAACCATCAATAATAACCATCAACAATAACCATCAATAACCATCAACAATAACCATCAACAATAACCATCAATAATAACCATCAACAATAACCAACAATAACCATCAATAACCATCAACAATAACCAACAATAACCATCAACAATAACCATCAATAACCATCAACAACAATTACCAACAATAACCATCAATAATAACCACCAACAATAACCATCAACAATAACCATCAATAACCAACAATAACCACCAACAATAACCATCAATAACCATCAACAATAACCATCAACAATAACCATCAATAATAACCACCAACAATAACCATCAACAATAACCATCAATAACCATCAACAATAACCATCAACAATAACCATCAATAATAACCATCAACAATAACCATCAACAATAACCATCAATAACCATCAACAATAACCATCAACAATAACCATCAACAATAACCATCAACAATAACCATCAATAATAACCAACAATAATAACCATCAAGAATAACCATCAATAATAACCATCAACAATAACCATCAACAATAACCATCAAGAATAACCAACAACAATAACCATCAACAATAACCATCATCAATAACCAACAATAACCATCATCAATAACCACCAACAATAACCATCAATAATAACCATCATCAATAACCATCAATAACCATCAACAATAACCACCAACAACAACCACCAACAATAACCATCAATAACCATCAACAATAACCATCAACAATAACCAACAATAACCATCAATAATAACCATCATCAATAACCATCAACAATAACCAACAATAACCATCAATAACCATCAACAATAACCATCAACAATAACCACCAACAATAACCATCAACAATAACCAACAATAACCATCAACAATAACCACCAACAATAACCACCAACAATAAGCATCAATAACCATCAACAATAACCAACAATAACCATCAACAATAACCATCAACAATAACCATCAATAACCATCAACAATAACCATCAACAATAACCACCAACAATAACCATCAATAACCATCAACAATAACCATCAACAATAACCACCAACATTAACCATCAATAACCATCAACAATAACCAACAATAACCATCAATAACCATCAACAATAACCATCAACAATAACCACCAACAATAACCATCAATAACCATCAACAATAACCAACAATAACCACCAACAATAACCATGAATAACCATCAACAATAACCATCAACAATAACCACCAACAATAACCATCAATAACCATCAACAATAACCAACAATAACCATCAACAATAACCAACAATAACCATCAACAATAACCATCAATAACCATCAACAACCATCAATAACCATCAACAATAATCATCAACAATAACCATCAATAATAACCATCAACAATAACCATCAACAATAACCAACAATAACCATCAACAATAACCATCAACAATAACCATCAATAACCATCAACAATAACCATCAATAACCATCAACAATAACCATCAACAATAACCACCAACAATAACCAACAATAACCAACAATAACCATCAACAATAACCAACAATAACCATCAATAACCATCAACAATAACCACCAACAATAACCATCAACAATAACCACCAACAATAACCATCAACAATAACCACCAACAATAACCACCAACAATAACCACCAACAATAACCATCAACAATAACCACCAACAATAACCATCAATAACCATCAACAATAACCAACAATAACCAACAATAACCATCAACAATAACCACCAACAATAACCACCAACAATAACCATCAATAACCATCAACAATAACCAACAATAACCATCAACAATAACCATCAATAACCATCAACAATAACCATCAATAACCATCAACAATAACCATCAACAATAACCACCAACAATAACCATCAATAACCATCAACAATAACCACCAACAATAACCATCAATAACCATCAACAATAACCAACAATAACCATCAACAATAACCATCAACAATAACCATCAACAATAACCACCAACAATAACCATCAATAACCATCAACAATAACCAACAATAACCATCAACAATAACCATCAATAACCATCAACAATAACCATCAATAACCATCAACAATAACCATCAACAATAACCATCAACAATAACCATCAACAATAACCAACAATAACCATCAACAATAACCATCAACAATAACCATCAATAACCATCAACAATAACCATCAATAACCATCAACAATAACCATCAACAATAACCACCAACAATAACCAACAATAACCATCAACAATAACCATCAACAATAACCAACAATAACCAACAATAACCATCAATAACCATCAACAATAACCACCAACAATAACCACCAACAATAACCACCAACAATAACCATGAATAACCATCAACAATAACCATCAACAATAACCATCAATAACCACCAACAATAACCACCAACAATAACCATCAATAACCACCAACAATAACCACCAACAATAACCATCAATAACCACCAACAATACTTATCAATAACCATCAACAATATCCACCAACAATAATCCCAACAATAACCATCAACAATAACAACCAACAATACTTATCAATAACCATCAACAATATCCACCAACAATAACCATCAATAACCATCATGTACCTTTGGAGTCATATAGGTTGATTAGTCCTCTATAATCATACTCTAGTCCACTGTAGCCATCGCCAAACAATTTACGACCTATATTTGGTCAAAATGTTAATAATGCTAATTGAATATAATTTCAGCACATTGAATAGCTGCTTCTCTTTATATGTGATATCTTTATTTATTCGTTTTTAATCCAATTTACAGCAGCATAAGAGAGGTGATTGAAATTGACATGACTAATTAGTTGAGCTATCTGCTGGTGTAGCTGTGTGACATCTTGATGTAGCTTTAATCATCCAATTTGTTTTATTGTTTACCTATAGCAATGGACCTGGTATAAAGTTCTTCAGCCATATCATATCGTTCCATATCATAGTTATAAAGTGAAGCTAAATGACCCAGAGATAAAGCTACCTCGTAATCCTATAAAACACAATGAAAAACATATCATATAATGACAGAAAACATGTTCTCTCTTCTTTTCAAATACATATAAAGCATTATTTCTTCTGATGGCTTCAATTATTGGAATAAAGCGGCATTGGACAATGTCTGCAAAATACCCTGGCTTTGCTGTAGTGATTATAACTGGTATAGTCGTTGATAATGTAATAGTGATTGTTATTCATTGTCATTGTATAGAGCAGATTTTGAATGACTATGGAAAGCTCACGGCACAAACGCATCAATGCAAGGCAAGGCACATCAAAATTAGAAACATCATGGCAAGGCACAAACACAACACTGAACCGTTTACAGTCATGTGAAATCTGCTCTATAATCAGGCACAAACACAACACTGCATGAATCTGCTCTATAATCAGGCACAAACACAACACTGCATGAACCTGCTCTATAATCAGGCACAAACACAACACTGCATGAACCTGCTCTACAATCAAGCACAAACACAACACTGCATGAACCTGCTCTATAATCAAGCACAAACACAACACTGCATGAACTTGCTCTATAATCAAGCACAAACACAACACTGCATGAACCTGCTCTATAATCAAGCACAAACACAACACTGCATGAACTTGCTCTATAATCAGGCACAAACACAACACTGCATGAACCTGCTCTACAATCAAGCACAAACACACCACTGCATGAACCTGCTCTATAATCAGGCACAAACACAACACTGCATGAACCTGTTCTATAATCAGGCACAAACACAACACTGCATGAATCTGCTCTATAATCAGGCACAAACACAACACTGCATGAACCTGCTCTATAATCAAGCACAAACACAACACTGCATGAACCTGCTCTATAATCATCATGATTAGTATTGGTGTACCTCGCTTCCTAGAATACTCTCTTTGATTGCTATGGCTTTTTTGTGCATCTCCTCTGCTTCCTGAAGACAAGAAATAATGTTATCACACCTAACAACTATGCATCATTCACATTTGATGGGAATAGAAAGGACATTTTTATTTTACTTATAAATTTGCCCTTAGTAGTATTAGCCATGGTGTGAATCTGACCTCATAAACTCCAATGCACTAAGATGCAGTTTGCTTAATACCATTTTGATTTCGTTATACAAGGAGACTATTAATAATAAATCATCAATTATAAACATAAATAACATATAATTATTTACTTGGTATCGGCGCATTGACTGGTAAAGCCTTCCAAGATTCCCATAGTGCTTTGCAGTCTGAACATTGCTTTCTCCAAAGGCTCGTCTGTAATGAGAAAAATCAATGAAATGTGCAGTGAGTATAATTCCAATCAAGCAAGGCAAGTGTAGTCAGGAGACTCTGCTAAATACTGTGATCCAGGTTTCAATGTTGGCTTTGTTTATAATTATATACAATAAGTTGTATGGTGTGTCTATCCCATGCCACAAGGGCTTCTCTGCTTTAATTCCCTCAGAGAAGAAAAATGCAAGCAGAGTTGTGTGCGTGCTAGAATGTAGGGGTAGTGAGTGAAGGTCTTATCAATTAGTATAATTTGGGTCTGGCTAGAAAATATAGACCTCATTATACACACAGGGACGACACCTAATCAATATATAATGTAAATAGATAAATGGTGTTTTTAGTGATTTTTAGTTGTTCATATGATTGATCAAGATCGCATGGGCTTCCTGTGCTAATAAAAGTTATTGTTGGGCTTTCTGTGGTAACTTTATTCCGGTTGCAGTGGTGAGATGATGAATGACAAAATTAAAAACCTTTTCTGGTGTAGCAATATTAATTGGAATTTATAATCCAGTCTAGACGCAGGGGTGGACAATTTGCTATGCAAGGGCACTCATGCGGCCACAGGAAACCCAATATTTTTTTCACAATTTTCATTATTCAATTTTCATATTTTTGGTTCATTAGGGATCCCTGTGATATACATATAGCTATTAAAATACCTAGCAAGTTCTAATGAAGACAGATGCAATTCCTGTGCTTCTTGAAGTATTTTTCCCTCTTCTTTCTTGTCCTGACAGTCAATTGCAATTTCCTCCAGAATCAAAGCTGACAAAACACAAAAACATTCAATAGATAGCACTAGACATTACTAACTAGTAATTGTTCTGTACATACAGTGTATTGTAAAGCACACTGATAAACCATTAAGAACAGGTTCCCATTTAAATCTGTACTTATGCAAATTGTGTTGATGTGTGCTAAACACACAGATCAACCAATCAGAGAAGTTCACTTCAGAAATAATATACTCTGATTGGCTGATCTGTGTGTTTAGCACACATCAACAAAATTTGCATAAGTACAGATCCATTTAAATGGGAAAGTACAGACTGATTTAAATGGGAACCTGTTTATGATGCAAGTTATATATTTAACCACATAATTATCACATGCTAACCCTCATTAATGCAATGCTGCAATGTGCTCCCTAAGGGGTGGACCATTTGACTTTTGAGGGGGGGGGGGGGGGGGGGTGGATGATTTGGTCCGTGCAGGAAATTTTTTTTTGCCCGCTTCCATGAGCACGAAATTTATTTGATAAAAATGCAAAGTTTTGAGTGGCGATTTTGGCTTGCAGGAAATTTGTTTTGGCCCTTTGGGCCGTGCAGGAAATTTTTTTTCAAAATCATCCACCTCCCCCCTCAAAAGTCAAATGGTCCACCCCCTAAAGACATCTGCTGGCATTCTTATTTTAAACTTGGCATGACAAAGGTTTCAAGATCAAATAAGAGTTTGAAATGTGCCATGAAAATGGGGGCCATTGTGCTTGATTATGAGATAAATATTGGTGAATATGGACCATTTTCACAAAAATGCTGCACACTTCTCCACAATAATGGGAATTGTTGCTCCTCAAATCCATGGCAACCATTGGATATCTATTTTAATTTAGTAAATTTAACCCGGAGACTGAGAAATTAGAAATACCATGCATTTAAATAATTTTTTTGGAATTGCTTGTTGCCAAACTAAAATTAGTGTCAATCGAATATAGTAGGAGTCTTTTTTTAAATTGTGCTGTCAATTGTTTTCTTGTGATGTTGATTTTTTCACTTTTGATTTAAAAAAAAAGAAAAAATGGTGGTCATTGAATTTGGAAATTTGCTCGCCATCTTGTTTTTCCTCAATAAACAAAATCATCCAGGCATTCCTTGGCAAGCACAAATGTGCAGAAACAATGCCTCTTAAATAACAGTCTTAGCATGTAGCTAGAACTCAAGTGTATTAAGATGCACTATATATAACCACCACACATCACATACTAAACCTCATGGCTGTAAGCCGGGATATGCAACTTCAATTGCAGTTTTTATTCAAATGAATGTATAGAGCTAGTTGTAAAGTGAAAAAGATAATGTGAAGTATGATACAGAATCACACATTACACTATATACATCATATAGAAAACCTGATATCCTCGCCTCAAATAAAAAGGATAGTTTCTACTTTGTACCACAACACTGAATCCAATAATGGAATAATATACAAACCTTTTACACGCTTAGATGAGGCCAGTAAGAGGTGATCTTTTGGAAATAGTTTTCCTACAATACTAATAGCACATTCTGCTTGACATCTACAAAACAAACACAATAGATGGTTAATAATACTAACAAACTATCAACTTTATTAATTGTAGAGGAGAAGGATATAATTACTAGAGTGTCAAGAGTTACAATGACACCAATAAAGGATATAATTACTAGAGTGTCAAGAGTTACAATGACACCAATCCAATAATCATGTTTCATGTTCATGATGATTCTCAGGCTGGACTGTCTGTTCCCAGCCCATGTAATGTTAAGCTATTAATATGTGTAATTATAGTAGTATGTGCTGATTGACATAGAAATGACAGCAAAGTACTTTCATTTAACTTATACTTTTTTAAACAAAATTAATCGATCTGGAGGTTTAGTGAGCATTGGTTACAGATAATGTTTTCATAAAAACATACACAGCCTAATTATCTGTTATATAACGTACTTAGCTAGAGGTATATACTTTGTGTATCTATAATGTAAAAATTAATGTGCGCTATCTAATTTTTAACTAGGAGAACCCCATGAAGGTGGACCGTAACCTTGAATTGAAAAAATGTGTTATACTTACTTAGCTATAGTGAAGTTCCCTGAACTGTATTCATGAACATATAAGGCATATGCCAGATCCTCATGAGCTGTTGCTACATGCAGATTTTGCCAGCCAAACACTTTACCTCGAATTTGCAGAGATGTCTAGTAGAAACAAATGAACATGTTTGATAGTTAGTCATATTTCATTATCATCATCAATGACACTCAGAAACATCCTGAATCACCCATTACTTTGCCAACATTGTGGTACAATCACCATCAGTATAATCTCCTTGATAACTACTGTCATATTGAATGATATATTATCATCTTCAGCTTGAGCTTGGGCTGCCTTGAATGCCTTTGAAGCTACTTTTTGCCACCATGATTTGCTTGTCTTGTTAGTGTTCACCAAAAAGCAGGATATTTGGAAGTTCATTGTCCAATTAATATTTGACAAAGAGTGTAACACTATGTTCTTGCATGACTTGTAAACTAATGCTTACCGTATAAACATCAACAGACAGTTGTATAGAGTCAACATTCAATAAATAGAAACCATAATCAACTAGTGTATCAGCAAACTTTGGATGTTCCTCGCCATAGTAATATCTGAAGACAGACAGATATCATAATTAATAAATGGAAACTAGCGAGTAAACTAGCTGCTTCTGTGTTTGATATGTACGATAGGTAATATAATGAAATTTGTAACACCGTAACAAATGTTAACTTAATTTTTCTGGCATAATTTTTGAGCTTTAGCCCTTCGTCAAAGTAAAAGCAACTCGGACGAAGGGCTAAAGCTTGAAACGTCAATAATGTTAAGTTAACATTTTTTACTGTTAGTGTTACAAATTTCACTACATAACCTATTGTAATTAGTTATACAGAACTACCTTTATACAAATCAGGGCTCCCGAAATTATGTGCCGATGCAAAAGCGCATAATTTGCCTCTGAGTGCATATTTCGCATAATCTCGAAAAAAGCGCGTAATGGCGCATAATTTTTTGAACATTTTGATCAATACATTAATAAACTATGTTTTTTCTTACCACAGAAGATGCATGTAATCTTTTTCGCCATAAATTTTACATTTTCACAGCAAAAATCCATCGATTTTCTTTGTAAAAGCAATCATGATATCGAAAATCAACGTTACATGCTGGTGGCCGTTTGGGCCTATGCTCTAGTTCTTCATAAAACACGCGCCATGATTGGATAAAAGATTGCCAATCACAGCTTAGGAAAGAAAATATCATTTTTTTGGCGGCAAAAGTATTTCTTTGCTGTGTTTTCAATGATGGATAATTTTGTTGAAGTAAAACCAAAGAAAAAACCATGCAATATTACCGCAAAAGAGCGGGGCAAACAGTATCCAGGAAAATTTCATGCAGATACTTTTAGTAACAACCTCCTATTTTGTTCAACTTCAAACAAAATCGTAGCAGGTCAGTCAGTAAGTTGTTTTGTTGCCTTACTTACTTTGTTGATTTACTGGTTTACTTCGTAAATTGTAATTTCCATGATTTTTTTTTTGGCTAAAAAATATTGCGCAATATTGCGAAATTCGCATAATCGGCGCATAATTTGTGATTTTTGGCACATAATTTGCCAAAAATAGTGCATAATTTGCTGGAAAAAATCGCATAATCCTGCGAGCCCTGACAAAATTATGCATGTTTAGTGACATGATTCTAATGATGACAAGTCTGATAACAGTGTATGAATACACGACTAACATGGCTAAATAAAAACAGTGTCTGATAGCAAATATTCACCTTGCGAGTTCCATGGCCTGTCGTATTAAAGTTTCTGCTTTCTTAAATTTTCTCTTGACAACACAAGCCTACAAAAAATACACACATGAATCATACACATGATCATACACAAACTAAAAGAACCTAGAACAAGAATACAAATAAAACCATGGCAATGAAATATCTCTTACCTTTGAGGCTTGTCGAACAATATCTATCACAGCCTACATGGTAGTAAGAAAACATTAATAGAAAGCATTCATAATTCATGTTATCATCAAATAGTTTTTACTACGGATAGTAATTATTTGTGTAACAGTTACTCTAGAAAATGAAAATCATAATAAATATTGCAGTCTGTTGTTGTTGTATGGTATGATAATAAGTACTTATTGACTGAGTTGGAGGGCTGTATGGCAAAATATTTGGCTTGCGGTCATGATGTACGGACCGCATCACATGACTTTTTACGAACTCAAGGTTGTCTTAAGAGCGCATGCCGCTATGGGTCATATGACAATAAGTCTGATGTGATAATATTTTCGACTGAACTAAGTATCTATAGTCATACAATTATCTCCTGTTGTTTTTTCAGTCTTTACTTTGAAAATGACTCCTGCTCACTAACTCACTAACTCATTAACTAATTATGGTGTTTGTACCTTATCAGGAAGACATGGATCAATTTCTCTTACTGCTTGAATACTATTTTGATAGGCCTGTAATCAGAATTATTATATTAAAACTCATGAATAATGATTGGGAATTTGACAAAAGAAATCATGTCTGTGTTGAGTACTGTAAATCTCATACACATTTGTCTCGATTTACATAAGTTTCTTGGCCAGATTGACTTTTATCTTGACAATTTTAGTAAAATATGAAAGAACTGATTGGTGGGGCCTCATAAATAATATCATACAGTATTCGCGCCTGATCTGTACAGGGCATCTGAAAAAGTGCGGAAAAAAACTTAGGAAAAGTGCGGAAATTTTAGCATATAGTGCAGAAAAGTGCGGAATACTAATTTGCATATTATTATTTATTATTAATATTATTTTCATGGAAAATTAAGAACTTTTCCGTGAAATTTCCGCTAAACTTGCTGTATATAATTTATAGAGGCATGTGATTGGATGCTTTTTAGACCAATCAAAAGCATTTACAGAATTGGAACTAGAACTTACGTCAAGGAACGCCTGGTAGATTATTGTCAGGTTGCGAAAGAAAACAACGTTTTACAGTCGATTTCCAGCCCAAAATGCGATGAATTCCAATGAAAAACTTGGTTATTTGAAGAATTATTGTGTATTCAAGAACATTGTCAACAGGTTTGCAAGTTTTTCTGTATTTTTCTGGCAAAAAAAGTGCGGAAAATGTTGAAAAGTGCGAAAAACGATAAATAGTGCGATTTGGTGCGATTTTCGGAAAATAGTGCGGAATCACACCCTCGCACTTTTTCAGATGCCCTGTCTGTATGAGATACAGATTAACTGTCGATACTGTATATCATTTATATGTATGTACTGTATTATTATATTACTTCACACTTATTTGTAGTGAAGCAAGCCAGAACTATTACCAGTATTATATCTATATTTAATAATAAACAGGTTCCCATATCATTTAATCTGTACTTTTCCATTTAAATCTGTACTTATGCAAATTGTGTTGATGTGTGCTAAACACACAGATCAACCAATCAGAGTATATTATTTCTGAAGTGAACTTCTCTGATTGGTTGATCTGTGTGTTTAGCACACATCAACAAAATTTGCATAAGTACAAATTTAAATGGAAAAGTACAGATTTAAATGGAAACCTGTTAATAGTAATTTATTTATAGAGTGCACGCCATATATCTGTGAAATAACACATAATATGTATTGTCTAATTTCACTATTATGTACAAACTAGTGGATAGCACTGGAGTGGAGCAGTGCAAAGAACAATAGTCACATAATTAGCTGCCTTTGTGTTTCTTTGTATGATTTATGCCTGAGTGAAATCTTAGTTAGTTGATAACAAACTAGTTGATAACTAAATACTATTATGCACTACAAAGTTAGTAGTTGTTTCATGGATATATGGTGTGCACTCTATTCCTGTTGTGATATATTCACATCCTAAAGCATTGATAATAGCCTAACCTGTTCGTATTCACTTAATGCAAACAACAAACAACTTCTTTCCCCATGTAACATTGCTGTGTTGACTTGCTCTCCTCTATTTCTAAGTTTTTGTACAAGTTCTGTTGCACTCTCAAATGCATGCTTGGCTTCAGTGAATTTACAATATGACGTACGTACATGTAGTAACCTGGGAATAAAACACACACAAATCCATCAATAATTCAGGAACATGTACAAATGTTGTAACATGGATTATTATATCCAATACTTCCTTGTACGTGGGAATCATAATAAATAATAAGTCGTTTCTTCCATGTTAATTTTAATTTGATTCCTAGCTTTTGGATTTACTGTACCAATCATCATCAGGGAAAACTAACAGTTTACAAACGTCAAGGAAATTAAACAAAACGTGGAAGAAACAACTTATAATTAAATGATTGTATTATTATTATTAAGGACTACCCCTAAGGCTAGGGGATTTGAAAATCTAAATGTACCATCAGTAAAATATCAAATCAATAGGATATGTAGGGTTATTATCATTTGTATCCACATTTTATTGGTTCTCAGTAATAATGGAGACCAACCTTGTTAAACATTTAAGAGCTATTCTACAGTCGCTTGGATTTCTTATATCACACAGTGATACACATGATACATATATTTTTTCAGCAGCAAGATCCCATCCTGTTTCTGACAGAAATCCACCTACAAATACAAAACTATTTTGAAATGAATGTACTTAAAGGTGTGAAATGATAGCCAAGGTTTCTCAGAATTGATATGAACCATGGCCTGCTTGATTACCATGCAAGTGGTGAAAACATACAACCACTACTTGTGACCAAGCCATAATTGGAGCATGCATTTTAATCCCCCCCCCCCCCCCCCCCCCCAACACACTTTCTTTTTAATCAAAAAAATTGTAAAGCTCCTGATAATATTTCATAGTTTAGGTGCAGCTTTAAATTTTTTTAAATATCTAGTATTGTTAGGTCATGTGACGTCTTACCTATTCTAGGGTAATGTGGGTTCTCAGTACATTCCTCTACTTACCTATTTGCCAGCCAATATTAAGAAGTGCTTCATATTCAGAAGCATTTCTGCCATTTTCTAGTGATACCTTACATGTTTGTGAGAATTCTTCTGATAGTATTTCTGGTAGATTGTATCCTCTATCGACCAGTGTTTGGAAAGGACAGTAAAGTTTAATTCTGTAACATATATCAACAAACAATTGTTATCATCTAAAGCTGACAACACACATATTCATGAATACATTATAAAACAGATGTCAGCAATTTTAATTGCTTGTCAGGACAATAATATTAATGTCCTTTTTGCCAATCAATACTAATTTATAATAGTTGGTAGGATAACAGATTTCAAAGTCAACAATGTTTTGTCTTTACAGCATTAATGTTATGCCTTAAAGTTGACAGACAAACTATAATTTATATACTAGATCACAAATTATATACTATTTCTTACATGGATAATGCATATAATATTTATATAATAAAGACTATACAGTGACTATGCTTGATAAAAAGCTTTTACTCATTATTTCGTTTTTACTGGGGAGGGGAGGATGGTTGTTTTATGGTTGTTTTATGGTTTGCTAGTTTGTATATAGAAAATACCACAAGTGAGAATGTAAGACGGGTTATTAAAATACCAGCTGAGAGTAGATAAACATACAGAAAATCATGTCACATTTATTGTACCATATAAAGATCGGATATTGAAGCTTACCAATATTTTCTAGAGTTCATATATTAGGATAACTTCACATTGTATAGCGTAATATGTATAAATATTTCAAAATTAACGAACGACCTATTTTTAACCAACCAAACGAATCCTCGCCATTTTACAAGAATTATTCCGGATTACATGAGAGGAAAACCTTTGCGAGGGTTAACGTACATGTTGAAACTCAAGAATAGGTATTACTTAGTTGTTTGACTTTAAACAATACATGTACATAATATTTCTTTGCCCTATAATCGATATGTCAAGAGGGAAATGCCATGCAATCAAAAATCGATCAGTTTAACATTCAGTTGAATTTACAAACCTTTTATCTCCTGCTCGAAGAGCCTTAGCAAATACTTTAAGGTCGATGATCTCCTCGGCTAGAGATTCCAGTTCTCCTTCTTCGTAAAGCTGTAAAGAAGAAGTGGTGGTTTGACAAATGACGCCATGACTAACTACATGTATAAATGTATACAAGCAAGCTCACAGCAAACGGTGGTCTAGTTTTCACTCAAAAATGGCGTATATTTCATACCTGATGGTAAACTTCGCATTGTATCACATCCGGTAGGAATTTGAATTCAGTTCTAAATAAATGTTGTAGACGTACAGCGTTAAGGAGAGCTAAATCATACAAGGTACCAACTCTATCGCCTTCGCTACTGTCCGCCATGTTTACATGAGAAAGAAATATCCCACAAGACAATGCGCCACAAAGAACCGGAAGTGTGTTGTAGCTTCCGATCAACTTCCGGTAAAAAATACAACAGGAACCTCGCGATGAAGACCGGAAAAGAAGTTGGAAACTTTTAAATCAAAATAGAATAAGATAAAATTGACAGATATCCTTTAAGTTTTTATGAACACAACGTGTACGGACACGAGAATATGAAATATCTTAATATATAGGAAATGTTGCAGCACAGGGAGCCCAGCTTTATCATATGTCTTCTTCTCTTCTTCTTCCGTATTACCCCGTCTCTTTCGAAAAACCGTCTCTTAAGAAAAACCTTACGGGGGGTCTTAAGAAACAAAACAAAACATATCATCTTATATAAATAATGAAAAAGACAATAATAATAATAAAATGTCAAACAGTGTTCTCTATTGCTTTCTTAAATGCATTTACGCTGGTTTTTTGAACAATGTCCTCTGGTAAAGTGTTCCATTCTCTTAAAGTGCGAGGAAAATAAGATAAGAGGCGATAGTCTGTTCTTGAAGGTGGTATTTTTAAAGCTAGAGTATTCGTCTGTCTACATCATGACAAATCGAAGAATCTTTCTTCTGTGTGCGAGTGATTTCCATCCAAGTCGTTGTAGCATATCTGTATTTTCTTTATAACGTTTACTGCTTTATTACATACATTTTCCTTAGAATACATATTTTGCTCTTTATACTCTTTTAGCTGCCTTTGGCACCGTTGATCATCTCATTCTCCTTGACCGACTTCACACAAGATTTGGAATCTCTGGTACACTGGCTCTCAAGTGGTTTCAATCCTATTTATCTCAACGCTCTCAATTTGGCTCTCTGGATGGTGTCTCTTCTGTTACTATTGACCTTGACTGTAGTGTTCCTCAAGGTTCTGTTCTTGGACCAATTATTTATCTGGCTCTACACTTCACCTTTTGCAGATATACCTACAGTTTCTTTTGATGGCTCGTCTTCGTCTCCAATATTAATATTAAATAATGCGGTCTTCGTCGTTTGAGACGGAATATTGTTATAAAAATCTTTCATTTGGAAGGTAACAGCCTCTCAAACACGCCGTTTAATAACCTCGGATGACCTTGAAACGTCTTCCGGTGTTTTGAAAACTTTAGATCCTAATAATTTCACTGATGCAAACGGTAACAAGGAAGAATACATCTTGAACTTTCACCTAATTCCCCGAAAAGAGATATTAATTTTTGTACATTTTGCCTGAAGCCAACAAACATTTTAAGTTAATTATGGATATTGGCGAACAAAATTCTGTTTACTATTAATACCAAAGGTACCCTTTCAAAAGTGCAAATGTCGCATTGATTGTAGTTATGTTAGATAAAACCTGTGGCATTTTTATTATATCCGGATTTGAGTCAAAGAATTTATCACATGCCGTATCAAAGCTAATGGCTGTTGTTGTTTGTTTGTCCTTGTACATAATCAAGTTTTTCTATGTGAAAGGAAGGACATTACTTTAAAATGTATGTCAAGTAAAGCTACAAACTTTATTCTGAAACTGTAAAGAAATAAATGAGTAAATAAGTACAACTGTATCAACTTTATTTTAAAACATTTTCTATTTGCCAATGTTTTGGACGAATTTTCCATCACCAGGGCTAGGGATTGAATGTGAAAGAATGCAAGAAAATTGCCAACGGAGCGAATATGCATTTTAATTTCAATATAATGGCAGTCAAAGCACTTGCTGTATGACAACTGGGGAAAACCCAACGATCAAAACTGTTTTTCCTTGTTGTGCTTGCGTTTATAGTTACCATGCTGATCACGATCAATCGTTTTTTTTTTGTCGTCTCAACTCTTCTTGCCAGACACACAAATGCTAATAATTGGGGCGACTCAGACATCTCTGCTCACATGCTGAAGGGAGGAAAACCGGGTGGCCGGAGAAAAACCTTTGAGGCATAGTAAGGAACAACTTTTAATACAAATTCAATTCACATATAATCCAAGCCCTAACCGGTACTCGAACCAGAACCACTGCGTTGAGAGTCGCACGGAAAACCACTACGCTACCCATGGCAACCATGGTAACCAAGCCACCTTAAACCACTTAAGCCACCCATGCTACTCCAAGGCACTTTAGCCACCCATGTCACTTATACCAATTATGCCACCCATAATAGGATGTTAGGCCACGTTGGCTATTATCATGCAATCCGTGTACTATTGAATGAGTTATTACCTTAATCTCCGTATTATTACAGGTACACACGCATTCGCGTATTAATATCATCGTACTAAACTTTGGTAAGTACAATGGTATAACTAAATCAGTTCTACAGGGCATTCTTGTAGATTTTACGTTTGTTTCGCCTTGAACAAGCTATAGTAGAACATTACTGGGCATGCGCATCAACAAGGTCATGTTAATGACTATAAATATAAGACAAGGCACAACCAGCTAGCCAGTGCCTTGTGGACGAGTCAACACGTACAAAACTAAAACATTGATCTGGTAAGTACATAGAACTAGATAAAGTCAGTTTCTAGGACTGACTCAGTATACTCTGTAAGGAAACAGCTAGTCTACTTTTACATACTGTTTTTGCGTTCGGTTACTTTTCAATGTACGATACTAATAGCTGTTGTTGTATGCAAAAGATTTGAAGTAAGGAATTCAAGTCGAAGATCGGGCGAAAATAAGAAATTAGCGGGAAGCTCACGTATGTTAAGGATACGGTTCACGTTCGCGGGGTGCTCTCAGTTAAAAAATTATTGAGCGCGTCATTTTATAATAAAGATAGACAAAGTGTATTATCATTGTAAAGCTTATTTAACTGAGAATTAGACTGTGTATGTTTTTTTTTTTACGAAAACGAATATCTAAAAGCACTGAATGCTTCACGTAAAACTCCATAATCGAGTGCTTTCATTAAAAAAGTATAAATTCTTACTAACTAGCCGTCATTTCTTCATTATGTCAAAGAGCACATACATTTGTTCAAAACCGTGTCCCGATATTTGATAAAATACTTCGTTCTTGAGTAAATGTGTTTCAAATTTGACTCATTGTGAAAGCTTCAAGTCAAGTGACACAACGGGCCATAACTCTAAAACTAAGCATTTTATCAAAAAAACGGGGCACGGTTTTGAAGAACAATATGTGTTGATTGACATAACGAAGAAATGATGGCAAAGCAGTATTAACTTTTTGACTTATACATTTTTAATTTTGAGGTTTACGTTTTTCGTAGAGCATAGGTTACAGAAAATTGTTGTATATAATTTGTCTATTATTATTGTAAAGTGACGCGGTAAACAATTTTTTAACTGAGAGCATGTGAAAGCACCCCGCGAACGGGGTGAAAAAGCCGGTTGTTTTGAAAAGGCCCTCAGCAAAGAATTAAGATTTTGGCTTGATCGTTTTTTCAAGATATTCGCTTGTTTTCAATGAAAATTGCTGTAGATGTTGATATGAATGCCCTAAATTTTTCATTGCTGGTTACTTGGAGGTCACGTGATATATGACGTCATAATCTCAAGAAAATATTCGAAATTTGCGCGGACGTGAATTTAAGTTAAAAAGAAAAACTAAAAGCCAAAAGCTGATAAGTAATAGATGACAAATAACTTCACGTTTGGAGAGCTTGAACTCGATAGCTTGGGAGAGAGATATGAGGGGATTTTAGGCGAGAATTAATTATGGTCACGTGACTGTTTTACAAAATATATATAATAATAATATATAATGTGGTTGGAATTATTCTATTCTAATTCTCGTCTATTCTAAGCGCTTAAAATAAAAGTTTTGAGATTGGACTTGAAAGAAGATCGACTTGAAATGTCTCTTATTGACTAAAAAGGTTTTCAACCAAATAGCCTGAAAACTGCCATATAGCATTCACAACTCAACACAATTCAAATGGTGTGAGCGTTTGTCGAATAACAGCTTAGTTTCTGATTTATGACCAAATAAAGTTTCGAATTTCACAAAAATAATTAATAAAAAATAATAATTATATCTAAATTTAGTAAAATATTGACAAAGCCTCACACCATTTTGAAGGCACGTATGTGCTAATTGACATTATGCAGAAAAGGCGACTACAATTATAACTTTTTTTAGACCAATTCGCTCAAACAAAGACGGCCATTTTGAGTTTAATGCATCAAAACTCTTTATACATTAACATTTCGGTAAAACAAATTACACAGACGTATTTTATGGTTATTTAGCTTTAAAAATGATGTGTAAATATTTGAAATAATATCTAATCTGACGAGCTAATGTTTTTTTACTGAGACACCCGCAAGAATCCTCAGCATGAATCCATTGATCAAAATCGTTTGGATATAACTATCATAACAGCTATTTTAAAATGTATGTCAAGGGTACAAAGATAGCATATATATAATGATGTTAATAAGAGCTTAAATTGGTATAAAAATATATGCACTCATAAAAATTAGCGTGTCAGTCAGTGTGAACGACAAACGGCTGAATGACCATTGATATTCAAGTGATTCCATGTTCTTTGTTATTCTAGTATTACCCTGACATCATGAATCGTACTCAGTTCTTGGTGGTTGTTCTTGCATGTCTTTTCATTGTCTCCGCTGCGGAGCGGAAAAGAGATGAGTATGCATGTGAGTATCACGACGCGCATGCGTTATAACCGCTTTCCAGCAATATATCAGTACGGACAACATAAACAACTTGAGTAAATTTCGATATGGTGATAATAATGATATTTCTTTTGATATGTTTTTATATTAAATTACGATATTATAATGTGTACTATATATAGAATTGTTGCAAATTAGAGCAACGAATCGAACTAATCAATAATTCAGTGTTTGTTTGTTTACTTAGGGGGTAGGCTAAATAAAAGAGCACCAATGTGCACATGTACAGCATCTAACATGCGAGGCCATTACGGATTCCGCACATACGCTAGATGTGCCAGACATCAAAACAATTGTGGGGCCGTTGGACCTAACTGGTATTGCTGCCAATTCTAATCATAATAATCATATCGTTGTTAATTTGAGAAATGGAAAACAGTTTTGTAACAGACTGTTCAGCTGGTATAAATTAATTAAGTACATTTAAGCTACTATAGCTATCTGATATAATTATTTGTAAACCAATTGCAAAGTACTTAATAAATCATCGTTATTATCCAACCATATCATTTTATTAGACAATTGATGCCGTAATCTTAGCAATTTTCCAACATAACCGCTGTCGACAATTGTTGCTATAAAACAAGCTAGTTTTTTGGCATACAGATTTATAATAAATAGAATTTCGACAAGGCCAATAAATTAAGACCGAAATAATCAAAATAAATCGACAACCCTTCTCGCAATTATATTTATTATCAATTTTTATTGTTTTATTCTCACTGGGCATTCATTAGTTAATTTATTATTATTGTTTTCATTGTTTCTACAAAACAAAGTCGCTGTGCACTATTGCATGTGTATTCTCGTCTTGTATAGTTTGTATAGCTTGCATAGCTTGCATAGCTTACATAGCTTGTATAGCTTGTATAGCTTGTATAGCTTGTATAGCTAGTATAGTTTGTATAGTTTGTATAGTTTGTATAGCTTGCATAGCTTGCATAGCTTGCATAGCTTGCATAGCTTGTATAGCTTGTATAGCTTGTATAGCTTGTATAGCTTGTATAGCTTGTAGAGTGCATAGCTTGTATAGCCTTTGTTTGATGGTTTCCGCTCTGATCTTCTTTTATATATGAATCAATATTTTAGACTGGAATAGTTGCTGTTTTGTGATGGGCAATCTCTACAGTACATTGGGCTTGGTCTACCTTTTACGACTCTATCCACTCATTAGCATATTTTTGATTCATTATAGCATTTACATATTGTTCTGAGAAATTTTTTGTCATTAACGTTGTCTTAGCCCCTGATTCAATCTATTCACAATGGTTCTGATCTAGGTTGTAATTGGACCAACGTCGCAATAGGGACCCTATAAGCATAACAATGAAACTTGGACGAGTAGATTAGTTTTCAAATAATTTAAATCGATAGTTTCTTAGATAGTGCAAACTGCTTGTAATCTAGCGACTGGTTCTCCTCTCTCTCTGGTCTTTTGACTAGCGCACGTTAGGTTTTTTGTCGGGATAGCGAGGCAGAAATCTTCATACTATACGGAAACCGATTCGAGGCTCCAGCTTTAGGAATATATCGGAGGAGTCGTCCCATTTTATTCATTTTAAATTATTTCTATTATTATTATTGTTTATATCTTAGTTCTTTATTTATGTTTCTATGCTTCAGAGTATTTAAAATTGTAATAATGTTGTCATTCATTGGTGCATTTACCAAGCTCGTTTACTGGGCAGACAAAATAAACAACACGCGTGTCATGAAGTAAATGGCTTATAAGCCAATTGTAATATTGGGCTACTTAAACTGCGACTGGCAAAAGGACTCCAGTCCCGAGGGTAAAGCTCTTAAAACCTTTTCAACTGAGATGAACTTGCGTCAGCTCATCAATTCACCAACCCGGATTACTGCCTCTGCTGAATCCCTGATAGATGTAATTCTGTCCTCACCTAGCTTACATGTGCACAGCAGTAATGTGATTAATACGTCTATTAATATTAGCGATCACCTGCCTGTGTACGTCAAGGTCAAAATCAAGAAACCTAAACCATCGCCTTAATACATAATAGTGCGAAGCTATAATTAAGAACTATTCTGCCAACCTGTTTATGGAGGATCTTGCAAGCAAAGCTGATCAACTGCTCAATGTCTTTGATGACAATCATGTAAATTCTAAGCTAAACACCTTCAATGATGTTCTTCAGACAACCCTTGACTCGCACGCCCCCGTCAAAACTATCAAGATCCGGAGCAGACCGTGTCCGTTTGTTAATCAAGATATTAGAACACTTATGAAGTCAAGGGACACTATAGAAGCACGCAAACTGGTCAAAAGATCACTCAGAGAAGCTCAATCGAAATATATTGTCTACTGAAGAGGTTAACCAGCATAAAGACAACCCTGGCTCTCTTTGGAAGATCATCAACCGTCTCGTCCCGTCCAAAGATCATGATAGGCCAGTTTACTCAAAAGACCCCAAAACAGTTGCCAATGACTTTAATCTCTTTTTCTCGTCTGTTGGTAAAAACGCCAGCAACGAAGCTACTCATCTGGCAGAAACCAACAACATTTACTCCTGGCCAACATTACCAAATACTACTTCCATTCCATCTGAGGAGTTGTTTAGCCTAAAACCAGTAACTATTGAACAAGTAAGACGCGTCATCACATCTTTACCGTCAAATAAATCTCCTGGTCCAGACAAAGTAAGCGCACGAGTACTCAAAGACTCTCTCTCAGTTATTCTGGGACCTCTGACTGAAATCATCAACTCTTCGATCCAAAGTAGCACATTTCCCACGTGTTGGAAGGAGGCTGAAGTCATTCCCATTCTTAAAGAATTAAGGGGACCATGAAGTAGCTGCTAACAACAGACCCCTGTCACTCCTACCTATTGCTTCCAAGGTTTGCGAGAAAATTGTACTCGAGCAATTTAATAACTATCTTCTCAGCAAAAAGCGTCTCTCCCCTCACCAAAGCGGAAATAAAAACTGCCACTCTACTGAGACTCTAAATATCCACATTACAGATACCTTCCTTGAAGCTATGGACAAGAAGAAAGCCACTGCCCTCGTGTTGTTGGACCTGTCCAAGGCTTTCGACAGCATCAGCCATCCAAGATTAATAAATAAACTATCAAATGTTGGTGCCGCGCCTGCAACAGTGAATTGGTTCAGAAGCTACCTGTCGAATCGCACTCAAACTGTCCGCATAGACTCCACCTTATCTGACTACCAACTGATAACCCATGGAGTACCTCAAGGTGCTATCCTCTCACCGCTTTTGTTCTGCATCTACTTGAACGACCTGCCTTACGCACCACAGTTTTGCAGCCTTGAGTCTTACGTAGACGACTCGAAAGTGTTTCTGTCATTCTCACTGTCAGAAGTGGATTCAGCATTAAGTGAATTGGAGCAAGATCTTCATAAGGTGGCTGCCTGGTGTTGTGAGAACCAACTAATTATCAATCCTGACAAAACCATGTTCCTTCTGATTGGAACAAGGCAACTATTAGCAAGACTTCCCAGTCCTCCAACCGTGTCCTTTCTAGGCAAGAACCTGGTTCCGACCTCCTCCGCTAAAGACTTAGGTGTCATTCTCGATTCAAACCTAACTTATAACAGCCATGTAACTAAAGTAGTCTCTTCTTGTTTTTCAAAATTGTGTCAAATTAACCGTGTTAAAGCTAGTTTTGATTCCAAAACTCTTCAACTTATTATCTCATCCCTAGTTTTCAGTAATAAGAGGTTATTAAACGAGCGCGAGGTCTGTATGGAAAATATCAGACCGAAGTCTTGACAGTACGGAACGAGCGCAGCGAGGTCCGTACAAAAAAGACCGAGGTCTGATAATTTCCATACAGACCGAGCAAGCGAGGTTAATAATTCGTTTATTATATGACTATTTTAAAGAGAGAAAGTAATATTTTTTTGATATTTTACGACGTGCGCATGCGTTGCTTTTGAATGGCTTCCCAGTAGTTTTACTGAAAAAGAGCTGGTTGAAACCAGTTGAAACCGGTTTTCATTCAGCATGTGTCGAGGGCTGCCTCAACAAACTTACAGAAATTTTAATGCCAAAATATTAAAATTACTGCAGCTTTCTTGATCATTTCAAATCAAAGATCATTTAAAGACAAAGTGTTTTGCTTATATCTCAACATCAAAGAAAGTCAAGAAACAAAAAACAAGTATTACAAAGGATTTTAGCTGACATAAACAAGTGAGCCACGATGGTTGTTGAAACGAGTTGAAATTCGTCGGTCTTGTGGACGTTTGCATCGAGAAAAAGAGCCTACGGAAGCTTATTTTACGACAAACAATAATAAGAACTTTAATCGAAATCACTGTCAACTGTTGAAGGAATTTATTTGTCTGTGTCATACTTTATGAAGAAGTGATGAAAGGATGAGGAACGCGCTGACAGGACTTTGAATCGAGTAAATTGTCCTTTTCAAGATTTTTGAACCTTTTGTATGCAGAAAAAGAAAGACAATAACACTTCCTGACTTCAAAAACTATGTTAACTTTAGTAGAAAAACTTATCGTGAATTTTAAAGCTTTTTAAAAGTGACCGAAAAGCAACGACATGTATATCTCAACAAAAAAAGCTCAACTCACCGCCGTGTTGTTTACAAGGAAAGATAAAAACTAAAAGTACACTTTTCAACTGTTATTGAGGTATGTGAACAAGCTTTATGTTCTTTAGAGAATTAAAAACAACTTTTGTGTATTCTCACAACCTTTTGTGTATTCTCTCGTGAATTTTTGCAATATTAATTTGATTTTTTTGCTTGTTAAAATGTTTGCAAAAACTAGGAATGTTCGCCACGTAAGCCTTTAATTTTCTCTCAGTCGGTTTTCGCCGCTAAAAAAAACGCGAAGCCTACTACATCCGGGACACAGGTCCTGCAGATAAAAAATATAGCCCGTGGTCCGTGATACGCAAAATACAGCCCGCGCGCGAGCCAATCAGATTGCACAAAATTAACCAGTCATATAATAAGATGCTTTATTATATAACATATAGTGGTATACCGAGTGATATCAACTAGATAAAAAGCCTATCCTAGTCATGAAGATATCATTGATATCGCACATGTGTGATATCACTCTCAACCAATCAACTTTCAAAATATTTTTTTTTCTTCAATCTGTTATATAATAAACAGAACATTACATGTGCGCTTGGAGCACAGGCAGCCCAACTATTCTATCTGAGGATTTTTTGTAATGACAATAAAGTTATTTTTAACCGAGCGCCATCTTGGAATAAATATCTTTTGTTAGATTGAGCGCGCGGTTGGGGTTCCTGTGGTGTATTTGTTTGAATGCGCGCGGATGGGATTCCTGTGGCTTTTTGCAAGCAATTTCTCGGTCGCGCGGAATCGCACGTACGACAAAAATATCGAAGAAAGTTAGCAAATCGAAGTGTCTTTTCTATGGTCTATACTCTTATCGAACATAGAAATGACGTAAGAAAATGGTCAAAACTCAAGTGGAACCACGAGCGCAGCGAGTGGTTTCACTGCAAAGTTTTGGCCATTTTCTTACGTCATTTCTATGTTCGATAAGAGTATATAGACCACAGGCAGCCCAACTATTCTATCTGAGGATTTTTTTGTAATGACAATAAAGTTATTTTTAACCGCGCGCCGAGCGCCATCTTTTGTTAGGATCATTGAGCGCGCGGTTGGGGTTCCTGTGGTGTATTTGTTTGAATGCGCGTAGATGGGATTCCTGTGGCTTTTTGCAAGCAATTTTTCGTCAAAGTCGCGCGGTGTTGAAGAGGGAGGTATTTTGACAAGGTATGAAACTCGGTCACGTGACAAATTTAGTTTCGCGCGTAGTAAATCAGCCATGGGAGAAAATTTTAATTTTTCTTCGAATATATAAACTTTACGTTGATCTTCAACTACGGTTCTCAAACTCATTAATAATTCATGAGCTAATCAACCAATGTGAGCACACCATCTGTACCACGTGCATGGGTTTGAAACCCCGATGAAACACGATTATAGGTTGACCGGTGTTTGAAATATTTTCATCACTAGTGATGAAAATATTTCTAAATCTACATAGTGGTGCGAAATCTGAAAATAATTAGTATTCCCTAGTTACCTACCTTCAATCCTTTATTCCCTTAACCTTTCTACCTAATTTACATTATTATTATTTTTACATTATTATTTTTTTCCTTTTTTATTGGCGTGTCCGAGTCTCGAACCTGCAACCCTTGGAGTTGAATTCCCTCTTCATACCAGCTGAGCTATTGGTGATTTTGTTGGCAAAGTAGAGTTTTATTTCCTACACCATCAAATACTCTGTATATATTATATCAGAAATTACACTGACGTCAAGTACTCACATAAATGAACTTTATTCGCATCTTTAATGATCCCTATTGAAGTTACAACTTATATTTAAATGACAATTTGGATTATTCTCTAAAGAAAATGAAAAAAACTACTTATGTAGGTAGTTACAAGTTATATTTAGAGTACAGAGTACAATTTGAAATATTGCTCAACTGGATTTAAAGGAACATTTTCTAAGCCTTTTTGAACAACTTCAATTAAGAACCCCGTAACACTCCTTATAAACCCTACAGTATTTCGAAATCAAACAAATTCCGCACGAGATGAATTCAAAATAACTCTAATAATCCCAGGCAATATAATGAATGACCTATTATATTATAAAGAACTAGCCACATTCATGCATAATGAATTATTTATTCGACTGAGAAGTAATTCCAAAAAGCTCGTGCTTCGTGTTTCATTAGGGTTTCCAAACACTCAAAAACAATAAAAGCACTCGGCCTACGGCCTCGTGCTTTCAAATGTTTTATCGTGTTTAGAAACCCTAATGAAACACTCGTACTCGTTTTTGAAATATTACTAAAAGTATGATCAACTCCGAAATCAGCAAATGGGTTCAAATAATTTTAAAAAAAAGGCAGCATGGAGTCGAGGTTCTTTCCCAGTTGCTAGGGCAGAGTTTTCGGTAAACAGTCGGATTTTACAATCGTGGAGGAATCGTGAAAATATCGATCGAGCCGCGTTGTTGTGAAATACCACATTCACCTAAAAAGTTGGCGATTACTTTCTTGCATTTAGCTTATGGATTGTTAAAATGACTTTAAATTGAAAACTAGAATACAAGAGAATGTATTTTATTGTGGAAATCATGGGCTGCGAAGGGAGAGTCGAAAAGATCGTGATTTGCACTACATTCGCTGCTAGTTGTACGATTGTTGATAAAGTTGCTATGCAAATATAACGCAAAAAGTCATAAGACATGACAGAAAACGAAATTACTGCCCAATACAACGTTAACCCCATTTAGTGAAGAAGAACTTTTAGTTTATGGAAATGTGCTAATCAATCCAGAAAAATACTCAACGTTCACCCCGTCAACATTCTTCTTTGTAACTGACCTGCGTTAAATTGCTTTTCAATTAGTTTAACAAAAAAAAGCTTTTGATTTGAATTGATTTATGGTTGACCATTCGTTTTCCACAATTTGAAGTCTTTTAAGACTTAAAAGATCTTATAAAAGATCTTAAAAGATCTCTGTGTCATTGTCAATTTTGCAAGCTACTTGACGAAGCTTGTTTTTTTCACTCGGTTAGTAGTGCATCAATAATATCCCTCCAAGTCAGAAAATCGTTGTCCTTCCAACCTTCTTCAATTATCCCAATTTGGGGCCACCAGTGACTGTACATGTGTTCAGATACAGGAGGAAACACTCGTACTTGATCTGGCTTCTCAAACCATTAATAATTCTTGGACAAATCAAAAGCAAGACGATGAACTTTATTCGGCTATTATTATGCTGACACAACATAGAGACTTGTTTATTATATACAAACTGAGATTTACTCACAGTTTGTTCATTTGTAAACACGCTTCACCCGCTTCAAAATTTATATTAGCCAATCCGCCGCGGCGAAACGGTTTTGCCACACGTGCGAAAAGCGTTTCGTCCAATCAGGGACCACCTGTCAAACAAATGTCATTTAACATTGACTGAGTCGACTGTGCCGCGTTTGCAGTCGCACGAGCGTTTTTAAAAGTTGTTTATAAATTTAAACTATACTTAATCTTAAGAATGGCTAAAAGCTTAACGAGATTGAAACCTTTAGAAAAACCTATAGATATATAATCGAGCAATAGAACAACAATATACACAAAAACGACAAGACATATGTGAAGCTACTCAAGAAAAGGACGACCAAAGAAATCCCGAAGACATCGAAACCAAACAACTGAACGAATATCTTGCGTAATTATAAAGGTGGCCAAAACTATGATCCTTCAAGTATGAGGGACCTATTTTCAAGTTTTGAAAGAGTGAAAATATCCCGCCAGTATTATCAAAGATGTCGCCTTTAAACGTACAAGAAAACACCTTTATCGTTACGAAAATCTCAGTATGTATATAAACAAACACACTTCACCATGGAAAGTGATTTTGTACGGTATCTACGCACTCGTTTGTTTTTCATTTTGTTGTTGTTGAAAACAAACTTATGCGTAAATACCGTACGTCAGCACTTTCGATGAAGAAATCTATACTATGAAAAATGAATAATTGTAGACTAATAAAATTGACAATAGTTGAGTCTAGAAATTAATTATGAAGCCAAAACCACAATCTTAAGAAATCTTGGAATTCCACGATAGTGAGTATAGAAGATCCTCCTGATAAAAAGCCCCGATCACCCCAATAACCATGATCACCAAAAACTGTTAACTATTGTTGACTCGCTCAAATGGTAGATTATACGTGTTATAATTGAACACACCAAGTCTAGTGCTCAGCCAGCTCGACCAGAAAGACTTTCCTAATTAGTAGGTGTGGTTGTTAGAAGGAATTCCTTACAAAACCACTATCCTTACTTAGGTCCGTACTTTCTAGTAAAGCTACACTGCATTCCCAGACCCGGTACTGGTACAAGAATAGTATTGTGCGAAGTTACATTGTCAATCTTCGGTTTTATAATGATCTATACTAACGCAATATCCTGTTATCCAGCTATTTACTAGTCACAACATATACTTATGGCTATGCCTATCTAAATAACTAAATTTCACTTTCTAATACTATGATCTTTGATTCCAAAAAAGCTTGAAATTCTGATTTTAGACCACAAAAGATCTGCCAATCCCATCTAAATTCCGCAGTGACCACAAATAATTTGACATTTCCATCCGTGCTAGAGCACGTTTCTGCATGAGAGCAAGATCCCTCACCCGGACATTTAATTCGGGAAATGTTCTACTCAAAGGTGATATTTATTTTGAGTTTCCCGTATACAGAGCCTTCATTACTCGCGAAAATACTTCCATACCCGGACATGAGAATGTTCCAGCTTTGAATTATAGATATTACTTTTTCTTTGGCTACAAAAAGAAGTAAGCGAGAACTGAGTTGTTGCCAAGTTCCTTCGTGGACTAAACGTGCATTCGCCGAGCCATTATATGACAGGAATATTTCATTTGAACGACTCTAACCGATATTGACCGCAACCTCTACCTATTTGTCTAAACTGTTAGAGGATATTTCAAAAGCGATCGTGTGAATAAACAAAAAAAAAACGCCAGCTGTCAAACATCCCTAACAATTCTGATTAGTTTTTTTTTTTCAAACTTGCAAAAGAAACAAAGTGAAAGAATTCATTTTAATTTAAAGTAAATTTTATAGGCATCCAACATCTTATAATCCACTCAAATATTCATCTGTTTGATGAAGTGTTTAGTTGGATTGATGGCGAAGCGTTGTTTCTGATTGAAAGAACCACACTGGGTTCTTTTTGACTGCACGATTGTGTGAATACAGACACTTTGTTGCTATGCCTTTGGACGCCCAATAGTAGCAAGAACCCGTTACGAAAGTTAGGTACTCTCCATGCGTATAAGATAGGGTTTACTCCTGATGACACGAAACCCATTACCAGCGTCACATCTCGAGCTAAGCGAATTTCAGAACTAGTTCTACAACTAGGACAGAAAACCAGTGTGAAATCAGTGATAACAAATGGACACCAAGCCACCAGAAATACTATTAGCATTATGAAAACTGTAGTCGAGATTCTCTTTTCTCTCTCGTTTGATTTCCTGGCAAACGATGCTTCTCTAGTGTTGGTGAACTTTTGAAGATTTCTTGACTTTTCTTTTAATATCTTTAACAAGCCATAATATGATAGCAGCATGAAGATGGTAGGAGTTAAGATACCCAGTCCGTACAGGTATATCTGAAAACCTTCAGTTTGCCAGCCAATGATAGGCATAACAGCAAAGTGTGTAGAGAAACTCCAAATACAAACAAGTGAAATACGAGCACGGTATTTAGTGACGATGGTCTTGTATCGAAATGGTCTGCTAACAGCTATATATCGATCTACCATAAGAGCTGATATAGTTACTATTGAACAAACACAAGAAACGATAGCAGTAATGTAGAAAGAGAAGAGGATTCTTTGCTCTGGGATCCAATTGGTTGATGCATTGAGAGGTTCTACGCCAAGGCCAACCACGATATCAGCGATACTGAGATTGATTACAAAATGGTTGGAAATTGTTCTTAGTCGTTTCCCTGGATCTTTTAGGTACACGATACAAACCATTGTATTGCCGACTATTGTGTAAATACTAAAGAATATTAGGATAATAGCGATTGTTAAGTTGGACTTGAGGAAATACCCTTGGAAGAACATCACATAAGGCTCCATTCTGGTGGCAGATTAGTAACGACTGCGTATGACAATAGTCTTAATACAATATGTTAATAGCTGAGCTATGAGTTCTCCCGCAGAGTTGATTTGTAAATAACAGTTAATGTTTTTCTAGGAATCACGACTTGAAGTCGCTTAGTGAAATTAATTCGGCCTCCCAAAAGTTTGATGATGTCGGATCTCTTTAAGATCGGAAGTCCTTGATAACCTTGATGTTATCGTATATATCAAGATAATTATATAACTAACCTTGAATATGACAGTTTCTGTATTTCCGGATCAACTTATTCCCACTAATGATTGAGACTAACTTAAACTCGGAACCTCTTACAATTAAAAAAAAAAGAAAAAAACAAACACATAATTTTACATTGTTGAAGTCGTGGAAAGATGTAGACTATTTGCCAATCAAACAATGCCATTGAGGTGGTCGTCGTCCTGACAACCTTTTCCCATCTTATTCACGGTTCAATTTGAATTTTGATTAAAACATTCGTTCTATTAAAGGTTTGTTTGCCCAATATCTTATCAAAGTAGCCACTTCATTTCAACATATTTAAACTTGAATGACTCTTAAAGCCAGCCGAATAGTATCACCATGAATTAAATGTTTGATGGACAAAGCTGTGAATTTTGGTCTTTTTTTCTACTTTTGATTATACAATGGTATAAGTGTTCAAATTTATTAAGATGAATACAATGATAATTAAAAGCGACCATTTCCACTGAATCACCAGATTGTCGTAAAGTGTCATTTTGATGAGGCGTTAATCGCAGTTTCTAGGATTCATCTACCAAGTCACACAACATCTTTAGTTACTTCAATCATTTTTAACGAAAAGTAGAAAATGTGAGATATATGGTTTTATAAATTATTTGTTTACAAAAACAAAATGTTTTTCGCTTACAATGCAGCTTCTGAATTCTAAAGCTTAATTATTTTTGACTAAAAATTAAAGACAACATATTGAATATTTCAAAAACGTTTAAAGCTGTGAAATATCACGCTGAATGATCAAACTTAATTGTCATCTTGGTTTTTCCATTTTACTTTATGACAATTACAGTACGAATGTGAACGCAAGGTAAACGAAGATTGTGAATTAAAATTATTGCTCTAACTAAAAATAGCAATTAAAAAGCAAACAACATAATATTGTTGATAACAACGAATAATCAGAACCCACTTCCAGCTTCTTTTAAAATTAAATGAATTGCAAAATATATTAATTGCAAAATATTTAGCTTTTCTTTCTTTTTTAAGCATTCGTTATTTCTTTCTTTCTTCTTTCTTCTTTCTTTCTTTCTTTCTTTCTTTCTTTCTTTCTTTCTTTCTTTCTTTCTTTCTTTCTTTCTTTCTTTCTTTCTTTCTTTCTTTCTTTCAAAGAATCCAATGAGAAAAACATCATTCTATATAATATGAAATTCATTTTTTTAAGCTATCATGGTGTATTGTCAATGCACCAATTCACCTTCCCATATCAGGAAATACAATCTACGTACGATATGGTAAAAAAAAAAGAACGAGACACGAAGGCAAATTAGCTAGCAATTACCAGAAGAACGTATCAATGTCAGCAGATATCTTATCTTTGTCAAGATTGTTATAACAAGATCAATTTTTACTCATTACTATTAAAATTAAAAATTGCCGGTTCCTTTTTGCTCATTAAGGTTAGATTAACACAGATATCTTCGTTGTTGGCTATTATATTTAAAGGGCTTGACTTGAGCCAGCGGTTCCTAGAAAAGGAACCGATTATTGAAATGCTGATAACATATTAACAATTAGGTATATGTGATCAGAGATAGCTATTTTGTGAACAGAGATCGTTATCTTGTGATCAGAGATCGTTATTTAAGAATCAATGATTCTATTTTTGGGTCAGAGACAGTTATTTTGGAATCAAGGATCCGATCTTTATTTCTTATGGATCTTGAGGATCTTGTTAATTTGTTCAAAGTATAATTGCCTCTTACTTTGACATTTTTAGGGTCGTAATATTCGGTGACTTTTGTGGAAATAGACGATCAGAATCGCCAGGTTTAAAACAAGTTATAACAATATTGAATAGATACAATTGAATAGATAAAACCACGATATCTGTAAAAACAGTTTAATACATCTAAAAAAAAAATCGAAAAATGTTTACTCAAATAAATGATCCATCCATCCACCTTTAAAACCACTTCGCAGTCAGACATATTTAATTGCCATTATAATCGATCTGTGGGAAAGTCTATCAAGAAAAAAGTCGGTTATGTTTCAATATTCAGTTTTTATAGCTATTCGAATTCGATAAAAAGGGTTGTTCATATAATCGCATCAGTTCAATGAAATAACTCTTTTTCTATAACGAGATATCGACCACTTATCATCATCATCATCATCATCATATATATCATCATCATCATTATCATATATATCATTACCATCATCATTAGATATATCATTACCATCATCATCATATATATCATTACCATCATCAGATATATCATTACCATCATCATCAGATATATCATTACCATCATCATCAGATATATCATTACCATCATCATCATATATATCATTACCATCATCATAAGATATATCATTACCATCATCATCAGATATATCATTACCATCATCATCAGATATATCATTACCATCATCATCAGATATATCATTACCATCATCAGATATATCATTACCATCATCATCAGATATATCATTACCATCATCATCAGATATATCATTACCATCATCATCAGATATATCATCATTAGATATATCATTACCATCATCCGATATATCATTACCATCATCATCAGATATATCATTACCATCATCATTAGATATATCATTACCATCATCAGATATATCATTACCATCATAAGATATATCATTACCATCATCATCAGATATATCATTACCATCATCATTAGATATATCATTACCATCATCATCAGATATATCATTACCATCATCAGATATATCATTACCATCATCATCAGATATATCATTACCATCATCATTAGATATATCATTACCATCATCAGATATATCATTACCATCATCATTAGATATATCATTACCATCATCATCATATATATCATTACCATCATCAGATATATCATTACCATCATCATCAGATATATCATTACCATCATCATTAGATATATCATTACCATCATCAGATATATCATTACCATCATCATCAGATATATCATTACCATCATCATTAGATATATCATTACCATCATCAGATATATCATTACCATCATCATTAGATATATCATTACCATCATTAGATATATCATTACCATCATCAGATATATCATTACCATCATCATCAGATATATCATTACCATCATCATCAGATGTATCATTACCATCATCATAAGATATATCATTACCATCATCATCAGATATATCATTACCATCATCATCAGATATATCATTACCATCATCAGATATATCATTACCATCATCATCAGATATATCATTACCATCATCATCAGATGTATCATTACCATCATCATAAGATATATCATTACCATCATCATCAGATATATCATTACCATCATCATTAGATATATCATTACCATCATTAGATATATCATTACCATCATCAGATATATCATTACCATCATCATCAGATATATCATTACCATCATCATTAGATATATCATTACCATCATCAGATATATCATTACCATCATCATTAGATATATCATTACCATCATTAGATATATCATTACCATCATCAGATATATCATTACCATCATCATCAGATATATCATTACCATCATCATCAGATGTATCATTACCATCATCATAAGATATATCATTACCATCATCATCAGATATATCATTACCATCATCATCAGATATATCATTACCATCATCAGATATATCATTACCATCATCATCAGATATATCATTACCATCATCATCAGATGTATCATTACCATCATCATAAGATATATCATTACCATCATTAGATATATCATTACCATCATCAGATATATCATTACCATCATCATCAGATATATCATTACCATCATCATCAGATATATATCATTACCACCATCATTAGATATATCATTACCATCATCATCAGATATATCATTACCATCATCATCAGATATATCATTACCATCATCATTAGATATATCATTACCATCATCAGATATATCATTACCATCATCATAAGATATATCATTACCATCATCATCAGATATATCATTACCATCATCATTAGATATATCATTACCATCATCATCAGATATATCATTACCATCATCAGATATATCATTACCATCATCATCAGATATATCATTACCATCATCATTAGATATATCATTACCATCATCAGATATATCATTACCATCATCATTAGATATATCATTACCATCATCATCATATATATCATTACCATCATCAGATATATCATTACCATCATCATCAGATATATCATTACCATCATCATTAGATATATCATTACCATCATCAGATATATCATTACCATCATCATCAGATATATCATTACCATCATCATTAGATATATCATTACCATCATCAGATATATCATTACCATCATCATTAGATATATCATTACCATCATTAGATATATCATTACCATCATCAGATATATCATTACCATCATCATCAGATATATCATTACCATCATCATCAGATGTATCATTACCATCATCATAAGATATATCATTACCATCATCATCAGATATATCATTACCATCATCATCAGATATATCATTACCATCATCAGATATATCATTACCATCATCATCAGATATATCATTACCATCATCATCAGATGTATCATTACCATCATCATAAGATATATCATTACCATCATCATCAGATATATCATTACCATCATCATTAGATATATCATTACCATCATTAGATATATCATTACCATCATCAGATATATCATTACCATCATCATCAGATATATCATTACCATCATCATCAGATATATATCATTACCACCATCATTAGATATATCATTACGATCATCATCAGATGTATCATAACATATTTATCAATTAAACAACACAAAGACGCGGGCTAATCGCTATATCAGTCATCGTGTTCGTGCACACAATCCATTTGAAGATTGGAAAAGCCGCTTGAAATAGAGAAATAGTCCATGATAGTTTTTTGACCAATAAGAGGGTATTAATTGTGCTCTATTATAATTATATTAGACAACACAAATTCGCGGGCTAATCGTTATATCAGTCACCGTGCGCTCGCTTCTGACACCTTCCATTTGAAAGAATGAAAAAGCAGCGAACGACGGTTTGAAAAAGAGACTCTAGGCGTAGCCGATTAGTGGTACACTAGTGTATTGCTGGAAGGTTTCTAGACTTAAATATTGATTGATTGATTGAAAGGTACGAGTGTGCGATGTTCTTGGCAGCTAAGCTTATTCTGATATCAAAGCTGAGATAAAATGACACTTAAAGGTAGGGAGTGGTGTTCACTTTTGAGTCAGAACCCGACTAGGGTACTCACAGGAAATGTTTTCAACCCCAAAAGAAACTACGATGACCCCAACCACTTGGACAAAGGGAGTATCCCCGCGCAATGCACCATTCCTTTTCATCAAAAAGGCAAAACAGTTGATTTGGATTCCAATAAACAAACCAATTATTACAACGAACAGAGGTTAAACACTGTTAGAAAATATTGTTCATAAGTTAAATTGTAAAATATTCAAGAGCTTTTAAATAGATTTATGAAATATTTAAATACATTTAGATTGATAGGATAGAATACTGGACGGGATATTGACCAGGATAAAGTATCCATCAATACAAGAATTGATCACATCTTTTTTGGTCAACACAGCTTCGCTGTTTCTTCAGTTTGTTTTCTTTGTCTTCCATGTGACTTGGTACAGGCTCGTTTACCCTCCGTTACCATGGAATGTGTTTCTTGTGGTAGTATCTCCCAATGCAATGGTAATGCAGTTACATGTGTTATCTATCACCGCTGTACAATTTGACAAAAGGCGCATTTGCATAGGCTAAGCCTCGATTTGTTGTAAAATATGTCACAAATTATGACAAGCAAAGCACAAAAAACATATTTGAATTTACTCTGAATGGAGTCCTTCCATGTGAAAATGAAGTATCTCTGAAGTCATTGATCCAATTACATGATTGATAATAGGTTAACTATATCATTGATATTAAAGCAAGAAAAATACATCTCCAAACATATTCAATAGGTTCTTATTAACATGTTCAAGTTTCCCTTCTTGGACAGCTCAAATCATTTTCCGTATCAAATAAGAAGCGAGTTTTTTGACCAAGACAGTCAGCCATTTCTTGTCAACATCAGTTCGCTTAGCAAGGAAAATCCTTTAAAAAAATGAAATAATAGAAACCCTCCATAATATCTTCTTTTTGACGTTCCAATGGCCAAACAGCCAAAATATGCACGGCGATTAGCCTACAAGGGTTAAGAAGCTTTCCTTGTCATAATGCCCGTAATGACGTGTAGAAAACCCTAGTGATTCCCAAAACAAAGGGGAGTGGGATTTTCGCGTGTTTTTCTTTCCAAGAGAATTCATAAAGTTTTTGATCAATCCATGATTTCTTGCGCTGGAAATTCATCTTAAAGCATTCAATTACAACGTTAAATCTTAGTTTCAGCTCCTTTAATTTTTCCGCCATGTAAATGATCTTCCGTTGTTTCATCAATTTCTTTAATGACGTCACGTGGTGTGAGCTTCATCGCCCCATTCTTCTTGTGCAGCGCTGGCGAGTAGTGGAAGTTGTCTTGACGCCTTCGTAAGGGGTCTGGTGTTGAGTGAGATGATCGGAGCTCTTTTTCGTGTATTTTCCTCTCTAAGAATGGAGACTTGGGAACGAACTGATTCAGGCTTCTGTAAGATAAGGTTCTTTCTGTTGGAGTGATAATTGAACCTTGGTCAAGTTTTTCAATGGCTAACTTTTCTTCTCGTTCTCTGCGCACCATTTCTTCTTTGTAGTAGTACTCAAAGTTTGATACAATAACAGGCACAGGTAGAGCTATAGCCAGCACACCAGACAAAGCACATAGAGTACCCACTAGTTTACCTATGAAATAATGACAATAGTGTTAAACTACCAGACACAGCACATAGAGTACCCACTAGTTTACCTATGAAATAATGACAATAGTGTTAAACTACCAGACACAGCACATAGAGTACCCACTAGTTTACCTATGAAATAATGACAATAGTGTTAAACTACCAGACACAGCTCATAGAGTACCCACTAGTTTACCTATGAAATAATGATAATATACTATATCGGGATACCTGTTGTATATCAAGGGAAAGAACACTAGGTTCGATAGTTAGTTTAACGCGGGGATACCTTACACAGCGGTTAAACGGCTACGCATGCGTGTCAAAATCTGCCATTAAAAACATTAGGAATTTCGGACTTCAGTGTTTGATATCGATTTATAAAAAAAATCCCTGAGTATACACCTATTTCAAAAATCGTTGTCGCAAACAAAGCCACAGTCCTCACTTTAAAATATCTTTAATCAAAATACTACTAAAACAGTGAAGACTATACTATACTATGAAGCCTGCAAAGGAGGTCGGTATTTCTTCTCTTGTTATCAATATAATCATAGCATATTTTGTTAGTACATGTTTGTGCTATATGACCAAAACGAGATGTTGTTGTGGTAGATATATACAAATATTTCTTTAAAAAACGTGCAATAAAACACAAATTAAGTCCATGTAACCGACATCTTTTGCAGGCTTTAGGGTGTGGAATGCAGCTTCGGCTGCGACAACGATTTTTGAAATAGGTGTATAAACTTGAAGTTTTGTGTACATAACCTTTGTTACATTGTGAAGCTATACCATTAGTTTATACTTTTGTATTTATATTGTTTATATTTTGAGAAAAAAGTGACGAAAGTCGTACACTCCATCATATTTTAAGTCCGTACGAATGTAAGATTTGTGTGCTGGATCATTTTAATAGCTGTTATTACAGTTATATGAAAATGATTTCAAACAATGGGTTCAAATCGAGGCTTTCGGGCAAACCTATTGTTTTCGCCCGAAAGCCTCGACTTCAGCCCATGGTTCAAAATCATTTGCATATAACTGTAATAACAGCTATTGTTAGTTTTTTTCGCGCATGCGTGGTCATTTGACCGCTGTGTTGAAACATACGGTCATACGACCATACATATTTACGTGTTTCTATCATTGCAAGCTCAACGTTTGTCTCGCTTCGATTGTCCTTCTGCTGTCCCACAGGGTTCGATACTTGGCCCTTTGTTTTTTGTGCTGTTTCTAAATGATGTCCATACTGTCCTGAAACATTCGGCTATCACCTCGTGCTCTATTTGATTTCTCGTTCATTCTACCACAGCAGCCAACGCGTGCGTGTATTTGCCGGTAAAGCACTCACAACAGTCTCTAACCCATATATAATACTGAAATGTTATGTACACGAGAATTCACGTTTATAAATTACGGGAATTGCTCATAAATCAACTTCAAACTCTGTAGACCAAACTTCTAATGTTGAATTTAACAAATTTACCGCCGTGAAAATTTTGCCACGCATGCGTAGTCGTTTGACCGCTTTGTTGTCTTGGGATAGTGTTGGGATACCTATGGCAGTACAAGTAGCGAGAGGACCGGGTCTGTTTAAATAGTGATGGAAGCCTATGGCATCTTGGATATTTCCCGACGAGCATCAGATACCCTGAGACCAATCCCTGGGAGGGGAAATAACAGTCATGTATATAATGACTGGTCCTGAGGGAAACAGTTAGTTAATGTTTCCCGATGCTCCGGCAGTCATGTCTATAATATATACATATATTCTTTTAACGTCAGTTACCTGGTAATGTTATCGGTGCGATGTCGCCATAGCCAACTGTTGTCATGGTAACAACAGCCCACCAAAAACTGTGTGGAATACTTGCAAACTGATTGTTTTCACCATATTCAGCATAGTAAGCAGCACTTGCAAACAGGATAACCCCCATTAGTAAAAACAAGAACAGCATTAACAATTCGTTCAAACTAGCGTGCATTGTTTTACCGAGAATGTATAGTCCACGCGAGTGTCGTGAGAGTTTGAAGATCCTCGCCACTCGAATCACACGCATTACACGCAGGATTCCAATGCTTCCGCCATGTCCCGAGAGGAGCTTGGTAACATAGAATGGCAAAATTGACAGAAAGTCCAAAATGTTCAAAAACGTTTTAATAAAATGAAGTTTATTTGGGCAAACAACGAAACGGATGATGAGCTCTATTGTAAACCATATCGTACAGAAAGTATTAAAACCATTAAATATACTGACATTTATCCCTGGTCCTGGTTTAACAATGGTCTTGTTGCCTGACTTGACTGTAATGTCTTTTGAATCATCCAGAGCGGGAAGGGTCTCTATACAAAACACTATAATCGAAAGTACGATGATAACAAGAGACCAAATGGCCAAACCTTTGGCAAATGCAGACGAGCTCGGGCTCTCAAAAGTCACCCATATGACCTTCATGAATTTATTGTGAGGCAGCTCTTGTTTGTTTTGCGCTGCAACTTCTTCCAATTGCTTCCTCATTTCCTCCTCGTTTCTATTTTGAATCACGTCAGTAAGTTCAAAGAACTCGATTTCTTCAAGGAAGATGTGTTCTGGTACATTCAAAGGTCGTTCTAGTATACCGCTGGACTGGTAATAATACAAAATGGCCGTGAACGAGCTTCTGTGTCGTTCAAAGAAATACTCGTCTTTCTTAGAATCATAATACGAGTGTCGCTTTTCTGATGAACCCAGCAAAGTGTTAGGGAACTGAGCTAATGTGTGTTCATAGGTTTCGAACTTTTTGCCTCCAATGTTGATAATGATAATTTTCTCCTCGCCTGAAGTGGGTAGAACAACATTGCTAATCCAGTCTTTAGTGATATGACTAGTTCGCCTTGCTCCAAGAGTTGCGGCGGCTTGGACAGCCATCATTTATAATATTCAAGTCAAATACCAAGACGGCTAAGACCAAGCCTTTATGAGATGGAAACAACTATGCATCAAAGCCTGCCACACAAAAAGAAAATGTAAGATTTGGAGAAAAAGATGGCGTCAAAATGATGGCAACCCCTTCAAATATTACAAAAATAGCAATGCTTATAAGACTTTCAAACAAAGGTTATGTTTAGGAATATATACAAGTTAAATAAGCAAACTGTTTTCACTGCTTGATGTAGCAATACTATATTTTTTGAAAATCATTTAAATAGGTATATAGATCAGAAAAATAAATTCTATTCAGCGATATGGTGTTTTTCAGAAAGAAGTTGCCAATATCCTATTAGTCCAATAAAATAGGATAAACGTTTTTACACTGTAATGTGGCAAATCAATTTTTTTCAATTTTCAACCAACATCAAATGGTATGGTTTTTTTTAGATTTTGAAGCAGAGCATTTCTAAATTATGTTTATCAAAAAAACACTGATAATTTTAACAACTGTGTAACAATTTGGTGTAAGTTGTACTTACATGGTAATATGTTTAACGGTTCGGTGCCAGAAGCTAAACAGCTCACTGTTTGACTGTCAAATGAATCTAACAGCGAATACAAATAGAAAGGTGCTTTTTGCAAGTCAGATGCGTTTTAACCACAATCTTTGTAATCGTGTTTTTATCTGGTCTTAGTTATCGAATAATTTAGTCAAACACCCTGACAAAAACGAAGGATTTCCCTTAGGATCATTCCTTGTCATTTGGAACTTATCCTAACTTGGTCTTAGTTAACCAATGGACTTTACATCTACACCAAGGCAGTGGGGATAAACATGGGAAAAACTGTGTTTGTTATTAAGATGGCAGCGTCAAATCATGTTTTATACATTTGTGACGTCAATCAGGTTATCGAGAAGACCGTTTCTCTTCGAGCCAGTCGTGAGATGGTCGTGTTTTGTCAGTATCACTTGACTAGCTATTTACCGGCTTCAATTTGTTTCGTTCCTTTCAATGAGCACATTGACAATTGTTTAACTAGTCTTATAAACATCACCATTAATTAAATCAATCTTTAAAAAAAAAATATAAAACACAATAACATTATGAATGACAGTTTATCAGAAATAATAACATAAACGACTTTGGATTGAATTCACTTCAAATTTGTGACTTGTGTTTTGCGTGCTCGACCTCAAATTGCAGAGTAAAGCGATAAAAAATTAGTTATTTATAAAGTCGTGTAATATTCAGTACAATATTAATATTAATGAACTAAATCAAAGCTTAGAACTCATGAGAAATGGGCGACATTGAGTATTAAACCAAACATTTTGTATCACTTTCTATTTGTTTTGGACAAATTTTAGTTAATATCTTGTTGTGTTATCAATTATTTGAATAACACTCACTTAAGGTTTCTGAAAGGAGATTAAATAAGCAAATAAATCAATTGTTTTAAACATTTCGTTGCAAATATACAAATTGTTCTAGAAATACACGCACTAAACCCTAAAAAATTAATAAAAAGTCGGTGAACTTTGAAGGCATAAATAAATCTACAATAAAAACAACACGATACCTTCATTTGGTAGATATTTCTTTCTTATTCAGTTTGTTGTTATTCAAGCAATTGATTCACGATGTCATATTTGCAGTATTTCTGGGCGTCACTCTGCTTGCTTTTCCCAGTCATCACGGTAAATTTGACTCGAGTTTGTAACCGCAAACCAAAATAAACGCAGGCACACACGGCGTATAAGAGGAAGAATGAAAAACCGTTCATACTGTCAAAAAGCACAATAGTGATATACGTTATAACAGCGAATCAATTGAAGTGACGCCTCTACAACTACTACTGTTTTATTGGGTTGTTTTAATTCCCTTTGTTTATTCTCTTTGTCTATTGCTGTTCTATCTTTACCGACTTTAATTTTACTCGATTGATTTTTAGTGATTTCAATCAGAACCTATTAGTTTATTATTGATATTCTCATATACACGTGGAAGGTTTTACTTATTAAAAACAATCCATAATGTATACATAGAGATTTTATCGCGCATGCGTAGTCGTTTAACCGCCGTGTTTTGAAAATTTGATTTTTTAACTTTTTTTAAAACAGTTAAACTTGCATGCCAAAATCCAGAAATAAGATAGAAATGATATTTCTATCCAAGATGGCTGCCGATGTCCGACGCTTAGAATCTTTCAGTCAGGAATATATCAAAACTATTTAATACTGCAATCATGCACTTCTAAATATTCATTGCTAATCTTTACTCGGTCAGAAACTGGAGAGGTAAAGACACAAAAACATGGATTGCAACTTATTCTGTAATTGTCTTGTGTAACGCCTTTCATCTGCGTTTTATTTTTATTTTTAATATATTCAACGGTTGTACTTAAAGTTAACTCCTGAAAGGCTCCATTAGACATACACACTGAATACCATTATACAAGAAATATTAAATATATTTTAAGATATAGCACTGTTTTCCTGGCGTGAAAAAGCTTCATCTTCGATAGTATTTAATAAAAGTGAAAGGGTTGTAGACACACGGTACGTGTATTATTCTGTTAATATGTAAACAGGACTTGAAAATAGAAGAAAGAAGAGATGAAAAGAAAATAACATGAAAATATAGAATAGAAAAAAGGATACAATTTCCAAGATGGCGGCCGCATTTGACAAATCCACATGGTGGATGGAATGGAAAGCTTTTCTTCACTATTTATATGATGTGATACGGGGAGTAGTTTCTGGAATATGTGGTCCAAACATTGCTCACAAACCATTACTCATTACTCACAAACCATCTAATCACTTACTTGTCTAGCGTTATGTTTTCGGGAAATATGCCAGAAAAATGCATCGTTACTGGTTCGGTTTCTCTGTACAAATACTATGATACAAACATTCTCAATAACCCTTAATATTTCTAGGTACTATTTACAAGTTTTAACCTGAGAACATGTTCTTGCGAGTGTCACTTGAAGTAATTTAGTTTTGATAATTTTAAAATGCTAATCGTACAACAGTCTTCTATACAAGTGAGATTGATTGAGACCGTTAGGTGGTAGCGTTAGATTGCATTGTTCGTCTGTATTGTTCAGGCCTGTCAGTTTGTGGTCTAAGCTAGATATTATTACTTTAGTCATTATGTAGGAGTACCCTACATGTTGTTATCTATCATCGAGTAGGATTAGATATTACAAGTTACAAAATGAAGTATTTTTATTTTACATTTATGTTGAAACTACACTTTATTTGAGAGAAGCTAGCTATACCTCATGGAAGTATTATCACATAAAACAAAATTGTTATTCTAATAGTCAAACAATTTTCAGCATAACCACAAAAATCTAGCATAATCATGAAAATGAATGACGATATGGGAAGATAAAAGTAAAATATGTAAAATACATGTAAAAAAATGAGCAAATAAAAAACATTCATTCATTCATTTGATATAATGTTTTATTTCTTCAAACCTTTTTTTCAAAAAGAAGAAATTTAAAAATAAAATAAACTTAGTTTAACATTTTCAACTAAGAATTTACAATTATTTTGTCTTGACTGATCCATATCGCAATCCTTATCATCATCACTATCAACATAATTATCATCGTCATCATCATTCTTCAAGAAATGTCAATCGCTATCAAATGTCGTAGGTTTGGTTTAGCCATAATCTTCATCATTTTGCGTTATCATTATTATCATCATTATTGTTATGATCTTCATCGCCATCATTATTATTATTTATTTTTCTTTGCTCGTTTCTACTTCCAATAATTCCCAGTAACAAATAAGCTTGTTTATATGTATATATAATGTACTCTTTCTCTGACAGCTAAAGCATTTTCCAGAAATATAAATTGATTTTTTGACATTTAAACCTGACAGTAAAAATATTATTACTGATATGCATTATATTATATTTGGAAACTAGCGAGTAAACTATAGTATAGGCTGCGACGATGGTGTTTGATATAAACGATAAGTAATAGAATGAAATCTATAGCATTCACTATAATTTTAAACTATTACCTATATTTTAGTTGTGTTACGCGTTACTGCTTATAAAGCATACTAGCTAAAACATTCATTTGTTAATGTTAAGTTCGAGTTTGCTGGTATTTTTTTTTACAGAAACTACTAACTAGTAGAATTATGAAGCAGTATTCGGAGTGAATACATTTTTCCTAATGCCGGCTATTGATATAACATTTCAGTCAAGCTGCATAACATTTTCCACTCATGTCGAAAACGTTCTTATTTTAAATGTTATTTTTTGCAATCTTGGTTATGTAGTTAATTCTAAGGAAAAAAATTAAGCACAGCAAAAGATATATTTTACAAGTTTCTTATAATTACAGATCTAGAGATTAATATCTGTCCGTGTTTGAAAAGAAAGGATTTCGGATGCTATTCGGTAGCGTGCGAAAGATAGTGAAATAACTAGTCCATAGCGAAAAAATAATTTCAAAGTCAAACAAGTCTTCAAAATTAAATAGAAATTGGGTTTGAAACAGCGCCAAATCATTGTGTTTCTTCGATGATATTATAAAAACAACATCTTAAAAAGTTTCTACAATTATACACGTAAATCTAGTGGTTTTTGTTTACCTGAATGAGCATCGTTCGGTGCTTTTGCTCGCTTCGTCTGCCCTTTTGTCGTTGACTTGCTGTAAACACATCGATCTCACCAACTAGATATTAAAATTTAAATAAAGCTCCTTGTTGAGCACTGAGAAGCAGGTGTCAGTCCATATCAATACCAATTTCAGCATAATTTTTGAGAACTATTTTAATATACAAAAAGAAGCCCACATCTTATGAATTATAAAACAACCAAAATCTCGATGACTTTTGACGAGTAAGCTGACTTACAACAATGTCTATGTTTCAAAATGGCGGACGACACTTTTACACCGGAGAAAAAAAAACAACAGTTAAGCAAACATAATTTCGTTTAAGCTCAAAAAACACCGGTAAACTTAAATTGGATATGACATTTAAAACAAATTAGATAACAGTGAAAGAAATTCAGCGAACATATGCTGGTTCTATTCCTTGTCTTTTTTGCCGAGAGAAAATAGCTATTGGAAATGAAACTTTCGTCGAAATAATGCACTTCTGACACATTTCCTTTATTAACCTGCATGCCAACCAAGGCAAAAACTGATGCCAATATGTGTATAAATACAGCTTGATAAATCAGTTGCTTAGTAAATAATAGTTCAAAAGCTTTCAGCTTGTATAATATTTCGTTTGCAATTGACTTTTATTCTAGTGTTTTTAGTATCGGTTTATTCCGCTATCAAAACCCTAGTCTGTGTTTTTCATTAGGTTAACTGTCTTGTCACTTCTAGTAGTGAATACCATAAATAATTCATTTGTTATACAAATGACGCATCAGAAAACAACATTTGAATATAGCCTATTATTTCTTTTGCTGGTAGCAATCATGACAAAAATTATAAAAAGATGATAATAATTAAAATTATTTTCATTACAATGTTTTTTCTTAATCTGACTAAAATAATATACATCTATTTGCAAGGATGTTGTCATATTAAAAAAGAACATTTAATAACCTGAAGGAATATCAGGAATAACAAAAGAAAGAGTTCAGCTTGAGCGATCTTCTTTTGTCTTTTAATTAATTCCTTTCCCACTAAAATAAAAAAGGACAAGGTTCTTGCACGAGTGCATTTTTGGTTCCGCACCATCGTTATCATCATCATCATCATCATCACCGTCATCAAGAATAAACATTTTCACTTGTATATATGTTATTGCCATATATATTATTGTTAATAATAACCGATAGCTTTATTACTTGTCTTAAAGACACTGCATAATATGGGGTAAAAGCGACATACATATTGAAAAAGTCAGAAACACAGTAAGCGGTTTCGTATATTGTAATTTCTTTTCCACCCATTTTAATTGTTATCGGTGTTAAAATAAAACTGCAAATAGGTGACGGTTACTAGTATAGATCACAAACCAAATGTAAACCCACTAATAAAGACAGTGTACGTTAAACAAAGTCGAATATTAAAAACCATTGTGAAGCGTGCAAAGCAAGATCGAAATGCATCGTGGTTCTTATGTGAGCTTTCATCCATAATTCAATTTAATGCAAGATTGAAATGCATCGTGGTTCTTATGTGAGCTTTCATCCATAATTCAATTTAATGCAAGATTGAAATGCATCGTGGTTCTTATGTGAGCTTTCATCCATAATTCAAGTCAATGCAAGATCGAAATGCATCGTGGTTCTTATGTGAGCTTTCATCCATAATTCAATTTAATGCAAGATTGAAATGCATCGTGGTTCTTATGTGAGCTTTCATCCATAATTCAAGTCAATGCAAGATCGAAATGCATTGTGGTTCTTATGTGAGCTTTCATCCATAATTCAAGTCAATGCAAGATCGAAATGCATTGTGATTCTTATGTGAGCTTTCATCCATAATTCAAGTCAATGCAAGATTGAAATGCATTGTGGTTCTTATATGTGAGCTTTCATCCATAATTCAAGTCAATGCAAGATTGAAATGCATCGTGGTTCTTATATGTGAGCTTTCATCCATAATTCAAGTCAATGCAAGATTGAAATGCATTGTGGTTCTTATATGTGAGCTTTCATCCATAATTCAAGTCAATGCAAGATTGAAATGCATCGTGGTTCTTATGTGAGCTTTCATCCATAATTCAAGTCAATGCAAGATTGAAATGCATTGCGGTTCTTATGCGAGCTTTCATCCATAATTCAATTCAATTTGTAAAATACATTACTGTCACAAGATAGAAAACTAAAGAGTGGAATTATTTTAAATTATTTTATTATTTTATTATTATTTTTAATTATTTTAAAAAGATCGATAACGCATTTCTACCTTGTAATACATTAATTAGTATGCAGTGCCGGTTATAAAGAAACAAAGTTCATTTATCTAAATATAAAAACGTGTTGATAGATGTCCTAATCGATGTTTTTTTACGAGAGATCAACACTAATTATCTGAAAACTGCAAGGGAAAGGACAAACGAGGGAGTTTGCTCCAGGAGTAAGTATGGTTCCGGGTCATTTTTCTCTCTCGTGTGTATCAACGATTTCAAACAACAAATGTTGTCGCAGGAAAATAATTTGCGCTCGGAGCGTGCCAGGTGATTACGCGCGCGCACTTCCGGCTACCTAGTATAAACCAATCAGAAGCAATTTTGTCGCATCACCAACAGTTCCAAAATGAGAGTTGGAGAGTTTTTCCCGCGTTAACCCTCTATAAATACGTCCTAAACAAAGCTTTACATTGAAAAATTATATGTAACTTGGACACCAAAAGCTCTCTACTGCTCTATCAGGAATAAAAAATAAATAAATACAACGCCCAAATGCCTTAAAGTAACTGAAACCGTAGCTGTTTCGAGGCGCCATTTTGGATCTGTTCGTTTTGACCATAGTTAGTTATGTTAACTATGTTTTGATAAACAATCCTTTGCGTACTTCGAGGCAAGATCACCATAAAGGAAAGGGAGAAGGGCAGAGAGAGGGGGAGGGGAGGGAGAAGCGCAACGTCGGTTTCCTTGAAGATCATGCAGCTTACTTCTAACTATTAGCAGCATTTCATTTTCCCCCATTTTTTACAACTTCGCACAACGCCGAGTAACGCAAGCTAACGGTACGTAAAGAAAGCGAAACTGGAAATTTACTTTTCCTTCTCCCCCCCCCCACCCCCCCTGATTCTTGAAAATTGTCACAGTCCCGGCACAAGAATAAATTATTTCATCTAATCACTTTAATATACTTTATTTTTAGGATGATTTTGATTCTAGTGAAAATGATTTATTAGAAAACTATATCTTATACTATTGATATTGTAAAATTATTGATGCACACAAAACTGATTTTTGCTGCTCTATATTATAGATTTGTGAATTGAATAGGTACAAAATTAGATTACTATTGATTTATTACCATGCTTATTCTTTTTTATAAAGATTGTTTTGTGTTTTTACTAGCTTTTTCACTGTGATAAACATTTTACTTGTACTGATAACAGACTGCGGGCACAACTAGAAGCTATCAGCGATAAGCAAAGAGACCTTGGCGTATTAGTGCTTGTTCACACGATGCTAAGTATAAGAACACATTCCAGAAAACCTTCTAAAGGAATACCGGATCGTCTGCAATTAAGAATTACGTATAGTGTGGACGGGTGTAAACAAACATAAGTATAGCATAACGTCAATACTAAAAATAGATTTCACAATGTTGGACCCCCCGCATGACTCCATGAAAGTTTACTTTTCTTTTATGTTTGTGTTGGAAGTGTAAACTGGACGTGCATTAAACATACACTTAACACGCATCGCGTCATATAGTCCATTCTTGTAAAGGTTAATATGCTAATAAAGATTGATCGATATTAGTGCGTCATGTATGCTGTAGTTCTAGTGGACCAGCTAAATGCTCCAGTATAGATGAGGGTTTCGATGGGAAGTAGAAAAAGAGTATCTAAAATAGAAAAACTAATTGACTAACTTGACTAACTATTATTGAGCCCAGTCTCTAGGGTTGCGCAATACTTCCAATAGCTTTTCCTCTCGACTTCCTTGCTCTGGTGTATGCATGTACTCCCAACGAGCAGTCAGCGGCAGGGACATTAATATGCTCTCTATACGGGACCCCGGTGTATATAGGCCAAACTTGGTACCTCGGTCATAGACAAGGTTGAATTCAACATACCTACAAGAAAACAATTCCATTATTATTGTGATATAGCCATACTCCAAACAAGTCACAATGGGGTCTGGGTATGAGATTGTAATGACGTCACACAGAGGACAAAAACCTTTCATTCACCCTTTGGGTTGTATTTCTCCATCCTACCACCATAACAATTTCCATTATTTTTTACTTTGTGAAAATAAAATCGTTGAACTATTGAACCTTTCATTAATGCGTATGCGTAGCTGATCCAAAACCCCAGAAAATAATAGCATCCTCCGCAGGCAACCCAACTGGAATTCGGACTTCCTTTTTATATTGGGCTTCCTTTGTCGAGAAAAAAAAAGATTAGGACTAGGTACGAAAAGCTGGAGGAAAAAATTCGCCCCAAGTCCTTTCTCGGCCACAGGAACCCCAAAAAAGCAAAGAAGCGTTAAAAGGCGAGAAGTTGCCTGCGCAGGAGGCTAAGAAAATAACATATCATTTCATGTTTTGCTATTGCTGAATAACATTTCATTTTTAATTATAATTGCTATATAACATTTCATTATTTGTTATTACTGATTAGAATAACATTTCATTTTCTGTTCTAACTGGAATTCAATCAACAAGTTGTTTACCTTCCCCGTCTCAACAGCTGCCATAGTCGTTCCTGTTCTGTGTAAGGATCGTTTTGATGTTTTTCAACTATGGGTACGTAGGCAGGGATGACGGCAGAAGCACAAGCTTCAACAAATTGGAACAATTCTTCTTCTGAAGAGTCATCAAGATCATCGAAAAAGATTCCTCCTATTCCTCTACTTTCACCTGACGATAAAAACAATATCAGAAATAATTGATATATATTACCTATTGTTGCTGCAGTTGAACAACTGTCAACACTACAATGACAGCAAAGGATGACGACAAAGAGAGTACACCCCCCCGGATATATATATAAACTATTATGCATAACCCAAAAGTATAAAAATACTTTTGTTTTGCAATAATGAAGTCATGAGATAGTAAATACATATATATTTTTTTCAGTTCTTTCTATTTTTAAGTCATTATGAAACAATAGATTTAAATCAAAATTCACTTTATCAGAGATTTTCTGGAATAAGAGGGGTTGTTTTTTCTTTCTAGAAAGGGTGTTGACAAGTAATACACATTATTCCAAAATGGCTGGCAGGCCCTTGATGTCTCGTTCTCATGAAATTATTATTTTCTTTTAAATTCACTCAAGCGCAAAGACAAAAGAATAATTTCATGAGAGTGAGGCAACAAGTAACAAAAGGTCACCATTAAATATGGCGTATATATCCATAGTTTATCATCCTCTGCAGAAATCACTGTCTTGGGCTTCCTGTTTAGGAAAGGGGAAGAGGGGAATAACAAAGGAAGCCCAAAGGAGGAAAAAGGGGATGCATGTGGATATATCCATAGTTTTTATCCATTTTGAATAAATCCCACAAACATTCTGTGACTGCATATTTTGAAATCGCTCTAATCAAACACTTTAACTATTATCTGAATAGCAGTGCCTGAATGCGAAGTTTAACACGTATTCTTGGCTTTCAAGTGACGTCATCGATTTTTTTATTTCGAAAATGTTTGTTATATTTACTTCTGGTAGTAATACTCTTTAGAGCTCCCCTAAACGAACATTTGTGCCAAATCTTGTGTCTTTAATGTGTTTTGGTTTCGAAATATAAGCGAGACAATTTGTGTCATGCAACTCTAGTCACGCATCTTTAGTACATGTAGTCGGAAATCAAGCTAGATTCGTGTCAGTTTAGTATTTATTGATGTTTGATTGAACTCAAAACCTTAGAATTATCATTAGAAAGCTAAATTACTGGCATTTTCGGCTTTTGGCGCCCATGTTGATGTCCCTTAGAGGGACACCAACATGGCGGCGCCATACATTTCACTGTAATCAAGGCGCATATTCACTGGCTCTGTATTCGGTCACAATAAGTCCATTTACACTCAAATGTTGACAAATGATAAATTGGTCATCTGGCTTTAAGCTAATGTGGCCTAGATTGCTATTTGTATTGCAGAAAAGATCTGGTTAATGCTATAATCAACACAACCGGAAATGCTTTTCCCATACATTTCTTACTAAATTTTTTAGTAATAGCTTGACTATAACTCTGACAATATTCATTCTTACTGGGAAACACCTGTTAATGTTTTCATATTTAACCAGTAAAAATTGATGAGAATAAGAAACTTACCTCTGAAGGTGATAAAGAAGTATTTATCACACCATTCTTTAAACTTCTTAAAGTATGTTGGATTGTGTCTATCACATGTTTGCTTCAAAACTGAGTGAAAATGCTGAGCATCCTAAAGGGAACAACATCATGTCAACACCATGTCAATGGACAAGGGTATAGTATGGATGGTGATTTACTGCACACCTATTACCATAGTAACAACAATAATGTCAATGCACAAGGGTATAGTATGGATGGTGATTTACTGCACACCAATTACCATAGTAACAACAATAATGTCAATGGACAAGGGTATAGTATGGATGGTGATTTACTGCACACCAATTACCATAGTAACAACAATAATGTCAATGGACAAGGGTATAGTATGGATGGTGATTTACTGCACACCAATTACCATAGTAACAATAATAATGTCAATGGACAAGGGTATAGTATGGATGGTGATTTACTGCACACCAATTACCATAGTAACAACAATAATGTCAATGGACAAGGGTATAGTATGGATGGTGATTTACTGCACACCAATTACCATAGTAACAATAATAATGTCAATGGACAAGGGTATAGTATGGATGGTGATTTACTGCACACCAATTACCATAGTAACAACAATAATGTCAATGGACAAGGGTATAGTATGGATGGTGATTTACTGCACACCAATTACCATTGCGTTCCAGTAAGTCCCAACTGGCCATGGGCATGGATAACAAGTGAGTTTGTTTGAGGTGTTGTTCTCTCTAATGCTACAAGGTTTTTCTCCAGGTGATCTAGTTTGTTTCTGTTTGTGTAGTGTGCTAAAATATCTAATGTAGGGGTAGTGAGTGTGAGACTCCTCAATTATTATTATTACTTAGAACTCTTGCAATGTGTACAATTAAAGCATTGAAAAAATAATTTATGCACATACATGTAGTAACCCTATTGGAAACATAACAATTGTAATAGCTACTATGTCTCTTTAAATAACCCCCTAGTCCTCCAAAGAGACTTTTATATTAGTTCCTACAGGTGTACATTATAGTTTTTGTAGTACAATAGTCATTCTCATCATTCTAGGTGCTTCAAAACAAAAGCTTCAAAATATATTCAGAACTGATTAATCTCTTTTTATTATCATTCATTTTACCTAACAGCATGCTGTCAATGAAGTAAATGTATGCATGTTTTAACATATTAAACTATTGTTCTCTTACCTCTTCATTGAGATAGTAAGGAGTTAAATCAGTGCCTCCACCAAACCAACAATGCTTTTTACCATCGTCATCCGTCACTTCAAAGTAGCGATAATTAAAATGGACAGTAGGAATATAAGGGTTTCTGGGATGGATTACAGAACTGATACCACAAGCAAAGAATGGAAGATCATTGCCTTTGAAATCTTTGCCTCTGCTTTTCATTTGTTGAGCTGCTTTTTCTGGGAGAATTCCATGGACTACAGACACATTGACACCAGCTTTCTCAAACACCTTTCCTACAAATAAATAAACCACACAATATTCAGTGTTATATCAATACTATCATATACAATGTCTTATAAAGAAATGTTTTGCAACAGAAGAAGCTTAAACAGTTTTCCAATGTTTTTTTTTTATTCCAAAACCCAAATTTATCATTCATTAATATTAAATAGTGAAAGTTTACCCTTTAACAAAACAAACGAATGCCAAGCACCTCAACAATATATCTGCAAGGTCAGGTTAAATTTACAAATAGTATTTAAGTTCCGTATTTTTCAAATATGTTGGGAGAATTGATAGATGAATCATAGGAAAAGGAGTATTATTTAGCATCTGTAGTTCCTTCAGCTAGAAGTAAGCTGGTCTCTCAGGAAGCCCATGGTGTGCTCTTTCAACTTAGCTACACTTGTTCCTATGGAACATGGAACACACATACACAAAAAAATTAATTTCCCCATCATTTCATTTTAGAAAGAAAAATCTTGTTTGTGGGCAATTCCATGTCACGGACGTTACCATTTAGACACTTGAGATCAGTTTCAAAACTCACTGTTCCTTAGTTTAAAAACTGTTTATGAGCTATAATTAATATATAACCCTGTTTACATACAGAATATTATGTAGGGCAGTTCAATTCCCAATTTTCATTTAACCAAGGCTTGACTTTTTAAAAAAAACTGGTCGTCACGGACGTTACATAAATATCAACCACAGTCTCCGATGCAGTTACTTTAAATGAAATTTTCTGTGAACTGTAAAAGTTTTCTAAAACAATTCCCCCCAAATGGTAATGCACAGAGACTACCTTAACTAATTCTCTTTATTTCAAAGTCATCATAATTGTCAAAACTTTAAAATAACAGTATATGTGCTGTCACGGACGTTACATGTAATGTCACAGACTTTACATAGTGTGAATTGTCATAAAAATTTGGGTTAAATTATTTGTTTTTATTCATTCTATATACCTTTTACAATCATACTTGTAAAATTAAAAGCTTTTCAGCAATTTTACACCTGTGGGCATGCTCTCATCTGTATGGATGTCACCGAGCATGCTCTGTTAATTAATAATAGGTTAATTATTAAACACTCAGTAATTTTTAAAGAATTAGAAAGGAAAATAGCTGAATTGCACTACAACCCAAGAAAAATGCTGCTATTATCCAAGACAATTGATTGACATTCAATATTTGTGTTTAAAAGATCAAGTTTTAAAAATGTAACGTCCGTGACGTAACGTCCGTGACAAACTTTGTCTTCAGGTATTTCATTGGCTTTGCAACTTTCTCAAGTTTTTCTCTTACTAAAGTGTTCCTATTTAATATCTTACAGTACACCACCTTTCCTGTAATTATCATCACTGTATTTTTTTATTGAGAGAAATTAATGATTCCAAATGTCACGGACGTTACGTAACATCCGTGACAAAGATTGACAACACCCTATTCTATTTTTAGAAATTCCTGACACAAAAATTTATGTCACATATATTTACACTTAAGTATGGTACATTGTCTTATAGTAGTGTTTGGTGCTCTTGGAAATATATAAGTTTGATTTCCCCTGATATAAAATAGGCAGTATATTTTTATAATTTGAAAAAAAAATGGAGGGTACATATTGAGACCCCCCCTGGCAGAAAGCAATCATGTTGTAAAGCTATGACTCATTTTTCTACAAACAGTAAACACTAATAAGTATGTTATATATCATTAATCCATTAAAATGTTGTTTTTAAAAATCATATTTTTTGTTCTTCTCGCGTGGAACTGCCCATGTTCATTTAAAATATTTCAATAAGTAATAGATAAAATATGAGCGGGAGACCTTTATGGGCATTTAAAAAGGAGAGCTGCAGGCGAGCCTTTTTAAGCACATAAAGGTCGGACGCGAATATTTTATAGACTTATCAAATCCCAACGTTCATTAAAACTCATTTACTAATTAGTTATTAAAGAAAAGTCCAAGATTAATGCACATTTCTAGTAATGACGTGATCATTACATTTTAATCATGCGCAGTGTCACTCTTGACATCCCACATTTGAAAGAGGTCTTGTAAGGTACAGTAGGAGACTGCTAGGAAAGTGAGATGGTTTGAAAAACCGGCAAAGGTCGATGATGCGATGAGACCTTTGCTGGTGTTTGTGCCATCAGCACTATTAACTTTGATACAGATTGGATGTTTTATTCATCAGATCTTTATCAAAGTTAGTGAAACTGATGCATAAAACATCAATCCTTTATTGGGATTTAAAGGTGTGTACATGTGACCACAATGGACAACCACGATTGGATTAATAGGTCATGAATTATTCATGAATTTGATAATATACAAATCAAGAAAAATATGGCAAAACTTACTCTATGGAATGAATCAGTTTTTGTTTCATCTTCATCTTCACTTGAATCGTCATCATTTGTTTGTGACCGTGAAGTTTTGATATTATTATCAATACTTTCATTTTCAGGCATTTCTACAATAGATTTGTTCCTCGGAGCATCATTGAATTTGTTTGTCAGTGACCACTCAACCAAAATATCACCATAATAGACGAGTTAAACTTGAAACTTTACTCCGACGAAGGGCTAAAGCTCGCAAACGTCAGTACAGTTAAGTCAACAATTTTTACGGTGTTACAAATTTCATTATATTACTGGCTCTATCATTTATACGAAACACCGACGCAGCCTATACTAGTTTACTCGCTAGTTTCCATTTAATCTAGTTTTAAAAGTAGGTCTATAATTATTTTTCTATTTTATTAACTGCTACTCTAAATTCAAAAGCCACTTGAATAGCATTGCAGCATTTCACTGCAGAAACTTATATATTATCATCATTTCTAACACTTAACTAAACAAGTGAGAGTAACCACATGAGCTAGCTCCTTTAATTTCAAATTTGCCTGCCACCTCATTTTCTCGTTCACAAGCCAAAACAAAGCCTTTCCAGCATGACATTCAATTTATTTTCAGTAATTAGCTTTTTTCATATCGAGCAAGGGAGTGGAACCAAGTTTCTCAAAATTAATTTAATTCACAAATAAACCCCTTCACACTAAAGAACAAAACAAATTAGTGAGAATTGAAAGTTGGATCAAGTTTGTGCAAATTGCAACGAAATGGTATTTTAATTTTTTTTTCGAAAATACAAAGAATATATGGTTTGGAAGGATGTTTTGGAAGGACACCATACATTTCTCTGTAATTTTGTCAGAGTTTGGATGCTCATAATTTTTTTCTATTTAGCCAATCATTATGAAACTTGGTCAATAAGCTTATATTTGGTAACTCTCCCATGAGACGGGGATTTTTGTTCTGCAACCATAATTAAATTAATTTTTCACACTCGTACCCAGCCCCTTGCTCGATATGGAAAAGGCCAATTGAATGCTGTGAGTCAAAAAGTTCAACAATGCTTGCTCCTAAAATAATAGGAAGGATTTGCCAGATCATTTCAAGCAATCAGAAAAAAGAAATATTTTGAATGAATAATAATAGTTCTGTTAGAAGGTACACTCGTCTGGTACAATTAATTATATTAATATGTTATTTTCCTCTTGGTTTGGCATTTGTAAATTTACAATTTTTTAAATACAAATAGATAAATAAAAAACCCTCTGATTTCCAGCAAGAATGATACATAACATGATATACTTTAGATTTAAAATTAAATTAAAATTAGTGTACTGACACCATATATTGTAATTATGTACCAGTCAACTCCAAGAGAGTCTAAGAAATGTTGACTGCTGACCAGAGATTTATTGATCATCAAATGCCCAACCAGTTAGGCTTTAATTGCCTTTTGTCAACTGTGCAGACAATAAAATGCCCAGGGTGTGACAGGTATGGTGTGGTGGGTGTAACGAGTGTGGTGGGTGTGACGAACTTGTGTGGTGGGTGGAATACAAAAGGAAAACATACACAAAAGAAAACTGCAAACTAGTGTGTGTATTTTATTGTATTTATAAAATTTGGTAAAACTTAATTAAGGATTACGTAAACAGCAGTTTTACTGCACACCCACGTCTTATCAATGCAAGCCGTTGGGTTACGTAATCAATACATTACGTAATCATTGTTGAGCCAATCAAATATATTTATTGTGATATAAAACTTAATTAACTACTTTCAAAGATAATATGATGAAATACTACTACTATAAACTAGGCATACCGTCTTGCAGCACGCACGATATTCCTCCACCGCCTTCCTTTCTCTCCCAGCGATCAACACGAAACTCGCTCCCTTCGATTTCAGCAAGTCTTCTACAGATTTCTCCTTGTGCATTCAATATCATTAACTCCATTTTAGTGCTCATTTTGGACGGTGTTTGTTCTAAGTCACTTGTTAGTGCTTTACCCATGAAGTTTTTCGACATTTCTTGCACACTCAATTCTCGAGCTAGAGTCGAGGTATTCTTTACTGCAACCACTCCAGCCGCTGTAAAACCTAATGCAATGGCAACTTTTCCACTACGGGAAAGCCATAAAGAGCGAAAAGCATTGAACGACGCCATTGCACGCTTCGAATTGCAATAAAAAAAAGCACTTTATGTAAAGTACGCCCAAAGATTGACTTTCAACCTCTTTCCCAGGAACTGATACAACTACTGAAAGGCGTTCCTCGCTCCAGTACGCTGACCATTATTTGCTCGCAGGCGCATAAATTAACAAAGTTGAAGTCCCGGATATTGAAGGCCTCTTCGTCTGTGGCTTTTTCGAAGGTATGAAAATGGTGGAAGTTGGTGATGATAATCTGTATTAAAAGTAGCTCTATTTAAGTCATCTGAAGACATAAAGTAAATCAAATGGCTGTGTGATTATTGTTGAACTCATTGGCTTCTTCTTTTTCATTTCTCTTGTATACTTCGCGAGAAAATGATTCCTATTTGGAAGTGTTTATCGGTTTATGAGCCATGTCTCACATGTTGGTCGTATTATTAATGTTCATCAGTGGATTTATTGTATTTAGTGCTTGTGCATAAAGAAATCAAACAGTTTATAAACTGGCAGCCATGTAGAGTAGAAGAATCATGATATGTCTAGCAGTTGGTTTTCATGTAAATAGTTTATTGAAGGAATGTCGTCTTGTGCTTCGATCGTTAACTCTTTGAAACTACAACGTTGTATTTTGTCTATAATTTGTAGGATGGCTAAAAAAGTCCACTCATCACGTAACCCGGAGCTTGCTCCCGGTATTGGCCGATACAGTCGCTCTGCCATTTACAAGAAAAGGGCTCTGTACAAAAGGAAAAAGACTGGTGTAAAAACAGTCTCAAAGGAACAAGAGAAAGTAAAGAGAAAGGAGATAGGAGGAGATAAGAACGGAGGTTCAAGAGTTGTCCCAGTACAAAGAGAGGTACTGTCAACACGAATTGTGTATCAATATTAGCCCATTTATTTAGACATTGATTGCATAACTTATTGGTAATATAAGTGATGTTGATGGCTATGATATTAATATTGATGATGATGATAATGTTATTGATGATGGTGATCATAATGGTGTTAAAGATGATGATGATGGTGTTGATGATAATAATGGTTATAGTATAGATGATGGTGATAATATGGTGATGATACAAACACTTCTGGCTGTAAACTCCATACATTCAACATTCATGTATTTTTATAGTTTATCTTGTTTAACTGCAAGCAATCAAACAACTGTTAATTGTAACAATATGAACCTTCCTAAGCAGCAACTTTAAAATATTTCAAGAACTAAGCTGATAATCTATTTCATTCTATTCCAGTCCCGTTACTATCCCACTGAAGATGTTCCCAGAAAACTGCCCAATCGCAAGAAGACTAGCAAGGCCAAGCTAAGACAAAGCATGGTGCCAGGAGCTGTACTAATCCTACTCGCCGGTAACCACCGTGGAAAGGTATTCTTTAGCTATAGCACATACATTGTCTTTATCATCAAACTATGTTTTTTTTATAGGTAATATAATGAAATTTGTAACACCGTAAAAAATGTTGACTTAACTTTACTGACGTTTCGAGCTTTAGCCCTTTGTCTCGTATATATATATCAAACACCGACGCAGCCTATACTAGTTTACTCGCTAGTTTCCATTTATGTTTTTTATAGAACAGTGGTACCTCTATTAAGTGGTCACCCATTAAGTGGTCACCCTCTATTAGGCGGCCACAATAAAAAGTCCTAAATCAATTCCTATACCTATTCTATACCTCTATTCAGCGGCCAACCTCTATTAAGCGGCCACTTTGGAAAGACCCAAAGGTGACCGCTTAATAGAGGTACCAATGTATCGATATCTCTATTATTGGAAACTAGCGAGTAAACTAGTATAGGCTGCGTCAGTGTTTGATATAAACGATAGGTAATAGAATGAAATTTGTAACACCATAAAAAAAGTTGACTTAACTTTACTGATGTTTTGAGCTTTTTGCCCTTCCAACCATATTTCATTATATTATCTTAATTATTCGTCTGTTTGACTTGTGCTTTGTGTGTATTAACTAGTTCAACCTAATAATGTGTAATACATTCTTTAGAATTTGACTACAGCCCTTATAAATAGAAGGAATGTACACATCAACAAGCAATGCAAAATTACTTGGGCTGTATATAGACAAATTGTAAAGAAATTATTATACCCCATAAAGGTTGAACAAAATGTTAAATGGTATATTGGGTTGTCTCTCCCTAAATCTTGATTGTGGCTTGTTTTCAACAGAGGGTTGTTTTCTTGAAGCAGTTGGATTCTGGTCTTCTTCTTGTTACTGGTAAGTATTTTTATCATAGATGACTACCATTTTTATCTCTATTAAGAATCTGTGCACTGAATATTACACAATCATTATCGTTGAAGTTTGATGTCTTGTATGCAAACTAGCATTTTGTTGGCCATCAAACAAAATACTAGGAATGAGTTTGACCAAGTGATCAACAATAACAGTTGTAACTAACGGATATGGGACTAATTTGAGTACCTATAGAGGGATTGCATTGCAGCCATGTTTGTGTGCAAGTACAAAATAATGTTCCCTTGGGAGAAAAGCTCCATTTTTTTTACCACAAACATGGCTGCCATGATATCCCTCTATTGTTCCATACATTTGAAGAATCCTTTGTGTTACAACACAAGCACAGGCTTGTCAGTCAAGAATAATAGCAGGTCATCATATCAACACTAACCCAAATGATCTCAGTAGGTTTTGTTGGAAGCCACATATGCTCTAACACATAATGAGATCTTTCAGTTTGATTTTTAAGTACATTAAAAACAAAACAAATGAGCAGCAATGTTTTTGATAAAAACTCCATCATTTTAAAGACTCTTGAAATAAATTCACACTAACTCTAAACTTGCAATATACCCATGAATGCTGTATGCATCAGTGATTATCTATTAAATAAATGCTCAAGACGGCTCTATTAGGTGTAAAATGTTAAAGTGCATGTGCTCCATCTGATAACCTATAGAGTTATCAACAAGTTATCTATCCATGATAAGTACTAGTCATTCAGTCCAGTAATATCATCACTGTTTATTCTAGGACCCTACAAAATAAATGGTGTTCCTCTGAGAAGAGTTTCACAGACATACTGCATTGCAACTGGAACCTCTGTGGATATCAGTAAGGTGACAATTCCTGCACATCTTAATGATGACTACTTCAAGAGAGAACTTAAAAAGAAGAAGAGGACAGAAGATATGTTTGAAGATACACCTGAGGTCAGTACTGTAAACACACTTCTGTAAAACAGAAAAATAACATACAGTCGATCCCATTAACGTTGTCCATGAAAAAAAAATTTACAAGTTAACAAAACTAATTAAATATTCAATTTTCTCTCACAGAGCTTTTAATTTGCATAAGATACAATAGCACATGCATTGAAAACACGTTGATGAAAAGTCGTTGATATTGAGAGATGCCTCAACCTTTCTCTGATGATTTGTCCAATCTGACATTCTTTAGTAATATTATCTGCTAAGTCCGGAAGAAAGTTAGCTAGTGCCTAGCGGAATTCTATGACGCTCTCCAGAACTGCGAAATTAGTAATTCTTCTAGTCAAATAGCTACTTTTTTCTTCTCTTCTAAAACCCCCACTTCTAAACTGTTTAAAAGCTGTTTCGAACTTCCTGCTGTCGCCATTTTCTACACCTGTTTTTATGGCTTGTTCCACACACACACACACACACATATTAATGAGACACATGACTTTTGTTAACTTGTAAATTTATTTTTACATGGACAACGTTAATGGGATCGACTGTAGCTCCTATAGCAGTTTCATTATTCAAATCATTATTCATCTCAATAATATGAATGATTGCCTTACACTGTGCAACTCTCTGTACTGTAGTCACTTACAAAAACGTTTGATTAATTTTTGACATTATTTTGACATTTTGTTCATCTCAATGGACCAATTACAGACATCAAAGTTTCTAAAGTCCCTGCCTGTTTTGAGATGGAAAAATGTCAAAATAATGTCAAAAATTCATCAAAAGTTATGTTAGGTGTTTATTTAATCCCAATTCTTAGTTTTTTATATATGGGCAATTCCGTGTCACGGACGTTACCATTTAGACACTTGAGATCAGTTTCAAAACTCACTGTTCCTTAGTTTAAAAACTATAATTAATATATAACCCTGTTTACATACAGAATATTATGTAGGGCAGTTCAATTCCCAATTTTCATTTAACCAAGGCTTGACTTTTTTAAAAAAACTGGCTGTCACGGACGTTACATAAATATCAACCACAGTCTCTGATGCAGTTACATTAAATGAAATTTTCTGTGAACTGTAAAAGTTTTCTGAAACAATTCCCCCCAAATGGTAATGCACAGAGACTACCTTAACTAATTCTCTTTATTTCAAAGTCATCATAATTGCCAAAACTTTAAAATAACAGTATATATGCTGTCACGGACGTTACATGTAATGTCACGGACTTTACATAGTGTGAATTGTAATAAAAATTTGGGTTAAATTATTTGTTTTTATTCATTCTATATACTTTTTACAATCATACTTGTAAAATTAAAAGCTTTTCAGCAATTTTACACTTGTGGGCATGCTCTGATCTGTATGGATGTCACCGAGCATGCTCTGTTAATTAATAATGGGTTAATTATTAAACACTCAGTAATTTTTAAAGAATTAGAAAAGGAAAATAGCTGAATTGCACTACAACCCAAGAAAAAAGCTGCTATTATCCAAGACAATTGATTGACATTCAATATTTGTGTTTAAAAGATCAAGTTTTAAAAATGTAACGTCCGTGACGTAACGTCCGTGTCAAACTTTGTCTTCAGGTATTTCATTGGCTTTGCAACTTTCTCAAGTTTTTCTCTTACTAAAGTGTTCCTGTTTAATATCTTACAGTACACCACCTTTCCTGTAATTATCATCACTGTATTTTTTTATTGAGAGAAATTAATGATTCCAAATGTCACGGACGTTACGTAACGTCCGTGACAAAGATTGACAACACCCTATTCTATTTTTAGAAATTCCTGACACAAAAATTTATGTCACATATATTTACACTTAAGTATGGTACATTGTCTTATAGGAGTGTTAAGTGCTCTTGGAACTATATAAGTTTGATTTCCCCTGATATAAAATAGGCAGTATATTTTTATAATTTGAAAGAAAAATGGAGCGTACACATTGAGACCCCCCCTGGCAGAAAGCAATCATGTTGTAAAGCTATGACTCGTTTTTCTACAAACAGTAAACACTAATAAGTATGTTATATATCATTAATCCATTAAAATGTTGTTTTTAAAAATCATATTTTTTGTTCTTCTCGCGTGGAACTGCCCATATATTGAACTGTATTAAATGTTACTATAATTTTTAATATTCCTATTTTTTATATATCAATTTTGTACTATATATTTCTATTTTTAAATCATTATATTATATATTCTATTTGTAAATTGAACGGAAGATCCCTTCTGGGGAGTGTCAATAAAGTTAATTGTATTGTATTTTATTTGAGCTTGTTGAACATTTGCGGGTAAAAAACTTGCCTTTGTCTCTGTTATTATTCCTTGATATTCACCTTGCTTTCTGTGAATGGTTGTATATTTAGTACAAAGTATTGCATGTTTGTAGGGCTGGTTTATTTAGTATGTAGTTTATTATGCTGCATGGTTGTAGGGCTGGTTGGCATGGTGACATGCCACTATCATGTTTTATTTGGTATGTAGTTTATTATGTTGCATGGTTGTGCTTGTACCCTTATCAATCATTTGACTTCCGTTTACAAAAATCATTAGCTTAAATAGTGAATATATTTTTTTTAGGAGAAGAAAGTGAGTGACAAGCGTGTTGAAGACCAGAAGACTGTAGATGATCAAGTTCTTCCCCTTATCTCCAAAGTTTCTCACATGAAAAAGTATCTCCAATCTCTGTTTAGTCTGCGACATGGCCAATATCCACATGAAATGAAGTTCTAAGCAGCCAGACACAATAATAAAAATCTTGTGAATAGCTGTTTGTTGTTTTCTATTTATAGTACTACTATATATCAAACCAATGGATTATATGGATAGAGTACAAATACTAAAAGCCTGCAAAACTTATCACTATTTAATACTAAATAATACTTATTAAACAATAGATTACAATAGAACTTGCATCACTATTTATATTGCAAGCTTTTAATGTTTGTACTCTAGGCTGATTGAATATCTTGCTTGATAGATTCTTAGCCTGCAACCATCCAAAATGCAATACAGGCTAACGATTTTCTGTCTTGAGGTTGCAGGATATATGATCATTGACACTTTTCATCTGTAGTGCAATAATCACTTGTAATCAACATAGGTGCAAGAAATTAGCTGTTACTATCGTTGAAAATGCTCCTCCCAAAAACTCCCACGATTGGCCAGAAGTGATCACATGGTACAAAAACACTGATACAGACTCAAACAAGCATTTCACCTCCAGTGGTTTCGACAGTAATGAGTAATAATGAAGATCATCACGGTAATAGCCTTTTGCAACACTTGACCCAACCCCTTTTAAATTGAGCAGCTGTGTTAAAATGAACATTAGAAATGAAAGGAGCACCTGGATATTAGTAAGAAAGCAAAGTTTCAGCTCCTAATTTTGAGATTTGACATCCAGAGCATATTTTCCATACAAATCCTTATAAAGTATCAAATCAATTTTTAAAATACATTTCCCTCATGGTACATTTATGAGCTGAGATCTCGCTTTCTTACTAATATGGAGGTGCTCTTCATTCTAATGTTCATTTTGACACGGCTGCTAGATTTAAAAGGGGTATAGGGTCACGTGTTGCAAAATGTCCCCAAAAGCCGGCCATGCAGGCAATGTTCCTGAATTTTGTTGGAAAAAGAATCTGTGTTATTAAAGTTAGTCTGGGAGGATGTTCTGAGATAGAGTATTTCTCGAGTTATCGCGCTCGTCGCACCCATTTTGACATGAGTGCGTAACTCGAACTTGAAACAGCGAAACAATATTTTTGAGTTACACGCTTTTTTATAAAAAGTAAACGATATTAGAAAACGATATTAAAAATACCAGAGAAACCTGATTTATTCCTAACAAATAGAAAGTTGATGACGGCTTTATTACTTAATAATAAGTTGCTTCCACGTTAAATTTGATTTCCACAGGCATGATATCTTACATGGATAGGATAGGAAATACCTTAGTCACCCCAATCAAAAAACTGCTCCGCCTTCACTGTGCTACCCCTTCTATTTACTTGATTATATGAAATGTTATATAGAGGATATTACATGGGCGCGCGGAGATACGAATTTTATCTTCGAGTGTTGATAAGATATCCCACGAGTGAGCGCAGCGAATGAGTTTGATATCTTTTCAACACTAGAAGATAAATAGAGGATATTACATGGGCGTGCGGAGATATGAATTTTATCTTCGAGTGTTGATAAGATATCCCACGAGTGAGCGCAGCGAATGAGTGGGATATCTTTTCAACACAAGAAGATAAAATTCATATCTCCAAGTGCACATGTAATCTGTTTATTATATAACAGATTGAAGAAAAAGATACAATATTAACACGTATATAATTATGACATAAATAAATTTATTATATAACATATAGTGGTATACCGAGTGATATCAACTAGATAAAAAGCCTATCCTAGTCGTGAAGATATCATTGATATCGCACATGTGTGATATCACTCTCAACCAATGAACTTTCAAAATATTTATAAGGGCATTGAGATTTTTTGTATTATGTAATGCGCTAGAAATACATTTTAATATCATTCTACCCTAATCCTTTTGAAGGCAGGTACGCTTGGGTAGAGTTCTACTTTTTTTAGCGAATATTTTGAGTGCAAAAAATCGAGTCTGCACAGCAGGGTAACACTTGGGCTGCTCTTTATAATGATTGGTCTCCCTGTGTCGACCTAATGCTGGGAGGTCCTGGTAGAACAATCAAAGATAATCCAAGATGGCGGCCGAGGTGCGATCGCTAGTTGGTGGTGTCGGAGATGCAGGCTCACATAAAGATGTTACACAGAAATATAGAAATATCTTAAACAAAATTTTTACATTCAAAGAACCTCGTCTTACTGAAGGAACTAGAGTGTTCATCGAAGCAGGTAAAGTGTACGACTTAGCTCGCCAAAACAACACCCAAAGAATACGTTATATTATAATGGAATTTCATTCAATACACCTAATAAGGTTTACCCTGGAAACTAGAGGGCTTCTTGATCTAGTATTTGCTTTTATCATTTATACGTCTGTGTTCGTTATCCTCATGAGAAGTCTTAAATTCTCGTTGCTTCACAAACCGTCACAAACACTACTGTCAGAGTATAGCAAGTTTTCACATAGCCATAAAATTATTACTTTCGCAAAACTGAATTTATCTCTGCTTAGAAGGCAGACTTAAATAGATACTGCATGTACTATACATACTCTAACTTGCATATAATTATTTTCATCAACCTGGGGGCTTTTTTTGAAAAAAAAAAAAAAAATCATCATCATCATCATCATCATCATCATCATCATCATCATCATCATCATCATCATCATCATCATAATAATAATAATAATAATAATAACAATAATAATATTTATAATTCTAAAATCTAAGCCCACTTTGTTATTATTTTTATCTGGCAATGTTGTTAAAATAAGGTGTATCTAAATTTAAATGGTTTAATGCTATATGGGTTTGACTTTTCACCTTCCAAATTATTATGTTACTTACTAGACCTTTTCACGGTTCTCATTGAACAACCTCAGCCTTGATAGCATGTGATACTATAATTACAATTTGACAGCAGTGCATGGAGTCTTTGTAGTGTTTTAATTGTTTGATAATGTACACCTAATTTAACAGAGGTTGTCAGGCGATTGGCGATTGCACAACTGAAAGGAACTATGGGTAATACAAATTCCTTCTTATTTGTTTCTAAATTACCCATCAAAGGTCATCGCTGAACGGTGTTTGGGTAATTTAGAATGGAATAAGAAGAAATTGGTATTACCCACAGTCACTTTCGGTCGTGCAATCGCTATTTGCGGTTTGCCAAACAACCTAATACATTCCCTAAATTAAGTACTGGGAGCTGTAGTCAAATTGTAAAAAAAAAATATTACACACCATTGAGGCTGAGGTTTTAGACTTTGGACTGTCGTGTGAGGTATAATGACACTTAGAAATTATTTACATTTCAACTGCATCTCTGTCAGTCTTTATGACAAATTCATTAGTCTGACACATCTTGATAATCTACATCCCAGTATCCAGCTAATAAAATAAATTAAAAAACTCATTAATAATTCATGACCATTTTGTCCAATCCGATGCCCCTCTCTGGTCACGAGGAAAGCATTGTATATCGCATAATCTACGGCTGAAACGCGGAGGGATTTGATTGCAGCCCAGGGGAATAATGATGTACAATAGAAGAACAATGGAATGCAAATGAACATGAAGCATTATATAATGGCACATGTGTCAATATATAATGCTTCATGTCCATATTTCAGATATTACCCATCCCCCCATCCCCCCATATCTACTGACGAGAGAACATCAGACTTAGAAATAATTTACTTTTAGATTTTTGGCGAAAAAAATACTTTGATCATGAGTGCCAATGCCAGGATTCGAACCGAGATCTTCTGCTTGGTTGTATCCGAGTTTTAAGCCATTATGCCACTGAGGCAATCGATGAAAAGTTTGCAACGAAAAGTCATCAAATTCATTAGCATTCAAGTTGGTTAGCATTCCTCTATTATTAGTGTAGATCAATTCCCAAATGCAAACAACCTTCCATTTTCTTTTGTTTATTGATATTGGACAAAATGGTCATGAATTACTAATGAGTTTTTTAAGCCGTTCAATAAACTCGCAGAACGTGTTTTATCAGGTTTAAAATCCCTTGGGCTTTGCCCTCGGGATTTCAAACCTGATAAAACACTCCTGCTCGTTTATTAAACTATACTAAATAAATCACTTTTTTAACGTCTCAATGTATTCAGCCAGTGGCTAATTGTGGAGACTCAGACTCACTACCTCTACATTAAATAGTTTAGCACACAACTCTGCTCACATGTTCATTTTTTTCCAGCTGTAGTTGTTTTGTAGGTAACATTACAATTTGCTTGTCTTCAATTTCAGTTGCCTCAGAGAGTGTAAGCCTTGTTGTTTCAAGACAAATCTTAACTGAACTCTGCAGTCAGATCCCCAAAATGGACAGTTTGTCTGCAAAGGCCATCTCACAAATTGCACTGGAAAAACTCCAGCCTCGTGTGATCTCCTTTGAAGAACAGGCAAGAATAAAACAATGAAGTTATGTCTTATTGTACAATCAATGTCATTAATGTTGTCACATGAAGTGGAGATAAACACTTTAACAAGTGACACGATTCTTTGTTTTCAGCAGTTGAAATGTTTAATTAATTGTATAATAGAGAGTTATATCGCATAACCAACTTTTAAAATGCAAATGAGATTTATGTGTAAAATCATATGCTAATTAGGTGTGTGTGTTATAAAATACTTCAATGAGTCACACTCTCGGCTTCAAATAATCAAAATAAAACATGATTGACAACAATAACATTATTTTATAGATTTACTCGAAACCACTTTTATCAATGTTTTTCACAGTGCCGGCCTGACGTGGCTCAAGGAAAAAAATTGAAAGCAAATAGCTACACGCACACCTCATTAACATGTTATTTCACACATATATATGCTCATTTGCATTTTTAAAAGTGGGTTGTACTAAAACGCTCTAATGAAATATGGTGATCTATCTTCATAAACAATTCTAGTATACAGCATTTTTAGAGCAAATTTATGTGGTGTCATGTGACATTTCTTTTAGTGTTAATTAATGTCTTTGTGGACAATGGTAATGACATTAACTGTATACACCTATTTCAAAAATCATTGTCGCAATCAAAGCTACAGTCCACACTCTGAAGCCTGCAAAGGAGGTCAGTATTTCTTCTCTTGTTATTGATTTATTCATGTAACATATTTTGGTTGTACGTGTTTGTGTTTAAAACCATAGCAAGTTGTTGCAGTGGTAGATGATGTAACAAATATTTCTTGTAATAAATCTCAAATTATGTTGATATTAACGAAATCCTTAGCAGGCTTCAGAGTGTGGACTGTAGATTTGATTGCGACAATGAATTAGGTGTATATCGTATAGTTAAGAGGGCAGAGAAAAAGCCTCTCCAGATTTTATGTTCCCACACAACTCTACATATTAGTATTGTTTAATGATATCCAATTTTTACCTCTGCAAAAAGGTGTCTGCTATTCGTCAACATCTTGCAAAAATATACGAAGAGGCACAGCAATGGAATGCAGCTGCTAAAGTGTTAACTGGAATACCTTTGGAGACCGGGCAAAGGTAAAATCTGCTATTAAACGTGTGTCACATGTGAAAAGCCTACTAATATGTCAAAACTGTCATGACCCTGAAATCCCTGCTATCTAGTAAAGTATGCATAGGTTACCCATAGTCCACTGCACTACTAGTCTGCAGGCTTTTCACTCTATGGGTGACTAAGTTTCTTGGTATATTAAAGGTATATCTCTACATGATGACTAGTAGTACCAGTCCAAACCTTTGACATTCGTAAGACAAACAAAGAACATTCTAGATATAATAGTTTAGTAATAAAATCAAGTGTAATCAATAATGCATCATTCTACAATTAAGCAGATTTATCTTCTTACAGGCAGTATTCTGTAGATTATAAACTGGAGACATATCTAAGAATTGCACAGCTTTATCTTGAAGATGATGATCCTATCCAGGCTGATGCCTATTTGAACAGAGCTTCTCTACTGCATGCTGATACAAAGAGTGAGAAATTACAGATCCTCTATAAGGTACAGTATAAACTACCAGTTGAATGGAACATTGTTTCATGGAATGGAGCATTGTTTCATGCTCCAACAACTCATACATAATTAATGAGCTATTAGACCAATTGGATTAGCCTATTTGATCACATGCATGGACCTTTATATATCTGATAAAGACATCCTTTTAAGGATATTAAAAGTATTAGTATTCTTTATATAAAGATATATAAGGATGACCTTTATCAGATATCCATGATACTAACAAAGGCCTCAGTTTTAACAACTCATCATTGACCTTTACTAGAGGCATCATCTGAAAGCTCCTACTATATTACACATGATGTTTCTCGAATGTGGGATGCCAATTTTGGTGCTCGGTGTGATTTGAGAATGCGCAGTGTACCTTGTAACTAAAATTTGTTTCAAATTTGGACTTTTCTTCAAGAAAGTTTTATAATTTAGTTTTAGATAAGTGTTGGAGTTTTTGAAGCCGTTCAATAGACTCGCAGGTCGTGTTTTATCAGGTCTAAAACCACTTGGCTGAGCTTCATGGTTTTAAATCCTGATAAAACACTCTTGCTCATTTATTAAACAATACTTAACAATTAAAGTTAGTCTATTATTAACGACCAGTATTGCAGCTGGATACTGGTACGCTGTACAAAGACAGTCTGGAGCTCATGTTTACTGCTTGGATCATGTGACCTCTTATCAATCTTCTGGCTTCCACACTTGTTTTTACTCCTTTATATTCTGTTTAGCTTTGAGTAGCTCTTACTACCCGTAAAACGGGGCATTGATGGAAAGAGGGGGCATCCTGGGAGAGACTTACCAAAAATTTCAACAACAAATTAGCTATTACTAAATCAAATTTTGTAATTTTTTAAAATTTTGTTGCTGTTTGTAATTCTTATGTTATTGGAAATATTAGCTGTATTCTGTACTCTACTCTTTACAAGGAACTACTGATGCTAAACAATAGGTCTTTTCCTTTTCCTCTATTGCAAGTGGCCTTTGAAATTTATTTACAATTATTTACATGTTGTTGTTTTGTTTGTTTTCTGTAGGTCTGTTATGCTCGTGTGCTAGACTATCGTCGTAAATTCATTGAGGCAGCTCAGAGATACATAGATTTGTCGTACAGAACAGCTATCCATGAGGAGGAACGCATGACAGCTCTTAAACATGCCTTAATATGCACAGTCCTTGCATCTGCAGGTACAAAAGCTTACTATACAATCCCATGTATATTATTTAATGGATACTAGTGAGTAAACTAGATATATAGGCTCCATCATACATACATACAATTAAACTTTATTTGGATTCGAATTTCAGATTAGCATTACACTTTGCCTAGTATCTTCGAATATGCATCAAATATGGTTCGAATATGCATCGTTGTCTGATATTTGAAAAGTCAATAGAATGAAATTGGTAATAAATGCTAAGTTTCTAGAGACAGGCTATAATACTCTGTTGTCTCATAGTCTTTTATACTCTGATCAAGGGCTAAAGCTCCAAAAACCAGTGAAGTTAAGTTAACATTTTTACATGGTACAATCTTCCTAGCCTCCTCCGCAGGCAACTTCTCGCCTTTTAACGCTTCTTTGCTTTTTGGGGGTTCCTGTGGCCGAGAAAGGACTTGGGACCTCCAGCTTTTCGTCCCTAGTCCTAATCTTTTTTTTTCTTGACAAAGGAAGCCCAATATAGAAAGGAAGTCTGAATTCCGGTTGGGTTGCCTGCGGAGGTACCCTGGGTTCCAGAGGCTCTAGAGGGGATTGGGGAGAGACCCCCGGCGGGGAGGCAAAGGCGGAGAGAGCCTCTGGTCTCACGAGGCACTAATCTCACTTTCGCGAATCAATAAGGTATCAAGTTCTCGCCAAACCGGTTTTTTGATTTTGTTGACATTAAGTTTCACGTGGAGCGATCGACCGGAAAACAACTTTAAAAAGGATTTGTCACCTACAAAATCTCCCGTGCAAAAAACTACTAAATAGGCAAATTTTTCGGTATAGATCTCTTGATAAAGATAATTTATGTAGACTCTATAATATAAACAGGTAGATCGTTTAATACTAGAAAACAGGAACATCAGAAAGCAGTTCAACAACAGGACAATCGAAACAACATCGCCATGCATTATACCAAGACTGGACATTCCATTAACTGGGATTCTGGTGAATGTATTTCTTTTAGTGGGAACAGAAAGCAAAGACTAGTCCTTGAAAGTTGGTTTACCAAGTTAGAACATCAACCAATTAATAGATCTATTACACTTCCAACACAATACAACCGGCTTGTAAACAAACTTAGCAAACAAAACGCCGCCGAAACGGTACCGCCACACAATGGGACTTATGCCGCTAATTACACCCAAGCGGTTCAGCCACACAACAAGACCGATGCCGCTAATGACGCTACATCCATTAATTAGCGTGGGAGTATAAATATCACTCTATCTGACTTTTTATTCACTTGACTCTGAAGATGACTTCCGCACAGGATGTCGAAACGTCAGTCACATCAAACAGCCCTTCTGAGGGCTACATCCACCCGGATGATCCTATTACAAATATTGTTACTTCGATAAATATTGTTACTTCGATAAACATTCATTCACCTGGGTTCAGACCATTCAATACAATACTTTAAATAATACCGAACAATTCCGAGTAACATACGATCGCTTCCCAATACTAATATCACAAGATTGAAATAGGAGCTAGATATTTACTAAAGGTCAATCTATACCAAGCAAACCGTTGAAACTATAAATAAAACATAGATAAACAATGTAAAAGCGAATGCAAACGCAAAGGAGATTCTGGCGCTCATAGTCCAACATGATAAACTGTTATCCATTATCTGCTCCAAATGCAAGCGAACGTTTGAAAGTTAAGACTGGAGAAACTCAGTTGAATTGCGTAAATTCAAAAAGATTTGCCACGGTATAAACTCCACAAAGAGCTTGAAATAAATATCAATGATTTCCCGCTTCTTGTGGGTAATACTGCTAAAACATCTTTCCCTTTTAATAATGCACAAAAGCACATATTCTTCTTCCACAGCTCTTCTCTTCTTGAACAAACATTCGCCATATCAGTTATTACCATCATGTCACAGGAAAACAAAACCAGTTTTAATTAGGAGACAATAATTACTCATACCGACAAATCAGAGCGCTGTTTCTTTCGGATGTTATTGAGAACCAATCAAACGACGAGTACAGATTCTGTACTCGCGAAAGTGAGATTAGTGCCTCGTAAGACCAGAGGCTCTCTCCACCTTTCGTCTCCCCGCCGGGGGTCTCTCCCCAATCCCCATCTAGAGCCTCTGGAACCCAGGGTACTGCGGAGGAGGCTACAATCTTCCTTCTATTATCAATGATGCTGATGTATTATGCATGTAAATATGGGCCATTCCACCGTGACGGACATTACATTCACAAACCTAAATAAGCTTGTGTTTCATACACAGTTGCATTATCTTACAATTTATTTTTTCACACAACTTTCTTAGAACCTTGTCTACAATTTGCATGAAAAAAGTTTTCAGAAATAATTTTGGACTTGTCATTTTTTTGTCCAAAAGGATTGGACGGACATTACAGCTAAAACTACCACTAATTCCAGTTGGGTAAATTAGAAGTGAAATTCCTGTGAATTGTGAGAAGTTTATAGCAAACAAATGCTTTTAAGCATTTGGTTATAGGTTAAGTTTTCTTACTGAAGACCTATATTTTTTAGTTGTTTTTTCTATTTAAAAAAAAGGGAATATTTAGCCTGACGGACATTACAAGAAACGTGACGGACATTACAATATAAGAAGTCAAATATAAGAAAATTGCCTAATTTGCTTAGTAAATATCACATAGAATAGATAATATTAACAGGTTCCCATTTAAATCTGTACTTTCCCATTTAAATATGTACTTATGCATAATGTGTTGATGTGTGCTAAACACACAGATCAACCAATCAGAGTATATTATTTCTGAAGTGAACTTCTCTTGATTGGTTGATCTGTGTGTTTAGCACACATCAACAGAATTTGCATAAGTACAGATTTAAATGGGAAAGTACAGATTTAAATGGGAACCTGTTTATTACAGTAAAATCACATTGAGAACCTTAGTCAGTTAACTCTCTTTTTGGAGCACGCTTTTTAATGTTGTTAAATTTTTATTATTTCAATGTCTCATGTGGAATGACCCATATGCATGTTATTGACTAGGTCAACAAAGATCAAGGATGCTTGCAAATCTGTTCAAAGATGAAAGATGTCAACATCTACCAGCCTATGGTATTCTGGAAAAAATGTAAATATGACATATTTTTGCATAGTTAGACCGTTTTCACATACCATAAATTATTTACATGAATAAGCACAAACCACCCCCCTCCCCAAATAAGCACCAACCTCATAGCCACAGCCCTTCAAGTATATATGGTATATAAGTGATGTTTCAAATGTGACAAACACAAAAGTGAACTACATTGAGGACATATTTTCATATATCAGTTATGCTGTCAAAACCTATTCTGTATAACTAAATATATACATGTATATATATAATTATTATAAGTGTTAAAGTTTGATGCAGGGACTTGTGTAGCATTGTGTCTGTTTAAAACAAGTTCTGTTGATATTTTGTAGGTATTTAGACAGAATAATTCGTGGTCCTGAACTGCAAGAGTTTGCAACAATGCTACTTCCTCATCACAAAGCAACAATAGCTGATGGTAAGAGAACTTCAAGTGATGATACTGAAAGAACATGTAATAATGAGTATACTGTATCATGACTGATTGCAGTAAGGAATTATTTAACTACTTGTATTATAGAATATGAATTATAATGAGAGGTGGTTCTTTTTAAGGTTCAACAATCCTTGATCGTGCTGTCATTGAACATAACTTGTTATCAGCCAGTAAACTGTATAATAACATTGAAATCCGGGAACTAGGAGCTTTACTGGAGATTTCCCCACCAAAGGTATTTACAATATTGCAATTTCTTTATATTATGTACTATATACAATATGAGTGGCCGATCTGTATGAGATATACAGTGGCGAGTCGAAGACGAGCCACTGCATGTATATCTCATATAGATCGGACACAAGTATTGTATAGTACTGAAACTCCAACATTAGTTCTTGAATATTTTACTAAAATTGTCAAGATAAAAGTAAATCTGGCCGAGAAAATTCAAGTTAAGGTATCAGGACTGGTTATGGACCCCTATGTGCGCGACTTCAAATTGTGCTCAAGCTTTACAATATTTTGTAATAAAAGTATATATTATCTGATAGGTGAATAAATGTAGTTTTAGGAAATGTTTTCGAATTGTCCATAACTTAAATTGCGAAAAAGATATGTAGAGTTTAATGCGATTTGAGTGTCCTTTGTTTGAAAAATCACAGCCCTTTACAAATTACCGTCACGTCAATAACAAACACGTCTTTGCACGTTAGAGAAGTTAATCTCCAAAACGGTGCCTGGGATTTTTCTTATCTATCTTAGATCAGTTGCTACGAGATCTCAAACATCGACAATCGATATTTTAATGTATTTTCTTACTAATGAAGTGATATCTTTTTAACAAAATAAAAAATAGGAAATCGCAGACACCGTCCCACGCTTGAAACATCGTTCTACAATATTGCGAAGTTTAGTTGCAATCTGTCAAAATTTGAGCGAATGATAGTCGTTTAAAAATGAAAATTTGAGGCTAAAAAGTTACCGAGAAAAACGCGTTTATAAGTTTCGGGCCAGGGAGCCGCTGAGTGTTTACACAGACACTTCATCTGTCAATGAGTTGTCATCTTGCCTGGTCTGTATCATATACCGTAGGCTATTATTAGTGTAATAGGATGCTATTCCAGTCACTCGTTCTCTGGTGTATTGAAACCCATGTTTCTAGTCGATGTCGTTAATGACTTTATGATGCATTTCGCCTATAATATTAGTTGACACTCACTGAAATCCTAACATACGATTTTACAAATTCAACTAGAGAAACAAACTATGCCTAGAGGAAACCGTTCGAGTGTGAATGGCGAAGCTGTGGCCGATGCAAACACACAACCAGAGCCGCTACGGCGACCTAAAGAAATTGTTATTCAACATTACAAATGAGGGAATTGGGGCCGGGTAATTATGATCGTATTTTAATGTCAATACCTTTGTAACAACGCACAGATAACAATGCTACTTTTGCCGCTTACTTCCCGTAGAATACTGAATATTTGACGTTCTAACTTCGGCCCTAACTTCTAGATTTGATTTCGAAGTGTTTGTATTAAAACCTCGAAGCAAGCACTTAACTACAATCGAAGCAAGCACTTAACTACAATATGCAGCACTTTGTGTAGAATCCTCTGACCTTTGTACGTGTTTCCTGAGCATATAATACGAGCCTCGATCGCTTTCGCCGAGAGATTTTCGTCGTTCGAGCGGGAAAGGTTTCTTTGGTTTTGGCGATATAAACAAAGAAGACGATCTGCGCTTTCGAGAAGCCAATAAAGAATCGTAATGGACTATACGAGAATCTATACCATGAATATGACAGAGATTATTAAAAGTTTTTCGATTTTCGCGTAGAAGCCGTATTTGAGTAAGATTCTTGTGCACGACGATTCACGTATGAAATCACATGGGGCTCATATTGTTGCCTGGCAATTAGCTTACGATGACAGATAGCTAATTAGCTGTTGACATGATAGTTCCGGTCAAATGTTGATCACGAATTTTATTATCAGCAATTTAGCGAAATTGGAAGGTAAAAACGGCATTTTTTTTAAAGAATATGTTAGATAATATCACAATCTAACTTATAGAAGAAGAAAAAAAATTTGAGCAGAGAGTATATATATATATATATATATATATATATATATATATATATATATATATATATATATATATATATATATATATATATATATATATATATATATATATATATATATATATATATATATATATATATATATATATATATATATATATATATATATATATATATATATATATATATATATATATATATATATATATATATATATATATATATATATATATATATATATATATCGGATTTAAAACCTCAGTTGGACATGATTTCTTTTGTCCATTACTCATTAATTATTCATGAATTTTATAAGAAAAAATAACTATGTGATGTACTGTAGTATGCACACTATTATTAGGGGATAGCTGCCTATAAGGTTGTCAGTGTGTGTGGATGGACGTATCTATACCTCACCATACAATTAAACCAACCAACCAACTGACCAACCAAACAGCTGATCAACCAACCAATTGACCAACTGACCAACCAACTAACTGACCAACCAACTAATTATCCAACCAACTGACCAACCAACTAACTATCCAGCCAACAAACCATCCAACTGACCAACCAACCAGCTGGCCGACCAACCCACCAAATGACAAACTGACCATCCCACCAACTGACCAACCAACTAACTGATCAACCAACTAACTATTCAACCAACAAACCATCCAACTGACTGACCAACTAACTGACCAACCAACTAACTGACCAACCAACTAACTGATCAATCAACTAGCCAGCTAACAAACAACATAAAGTTGTTTTGCATAAAAATAAAAATAAAAATATATAAGAAATAAAAAGAGATCTACGAGAACTTAATCAATAATACAATTGAATGAATTGTTAACGAGACAGACAGACAATATGTTATGTGTTGTTTTTAGGCTGAGCGTATTGCTTCTCAGATGATCACAGAAGGTCGTTTAACAGGGTCTATTGACCAGATTGACGGTTTTGTACATTTTGAAGGTTGGTACACATAACATAGTGAACTTCGTTTTTGGGTTACCTGTCCTGGCTCTCAACACAGGTAACCCTTCCTCGAGACAAAGTTTGGTTATAACACATATTGTTGACAAATATGATGGATTGTGACATTTCAAATGCTATAACTATTCTTCATAAGGAATACCCTGGTTACCAGAGGCTTGACTATTAACTCTAATTACTCTTTTTTAAAGCCGCGAAGCGGCAAACGAGCTGCGAAGCAGCGAGTCGTCGTCTAAGCTCCGCGGTTCAAAATCGCCGCTTCGCGGCTCAAGATAAGTGGCGAGGAGAGAGTTAGTCAAGCCTCTGGTGACCAGGGTACATAAGGAAACGTTAAGTTCTAGACTGGGTGGTGTTTTTTTCCATATAAACGCTCGATACAGTTGTCTCGGGTAGGAGGGTAACCCTGGTGCCAGGGACAACTTTTTCCCATGTAAACGGCCCCTTCGTAACAAAAACCTGTTGTCATCAATGGGCTCCAAGTGGGGATGACTGGGTGAAAAATAAACAGGTAGAAAAAAACACAGCAGATTAATATACTCTACACAAGTATCTATCTAAAGATAATTTGGATGGTTCACGTCATGAAGTCATTTGTTTACAAAGATTTAACAACGAATTGCTGCTTTTCACTGAATAAAAGTGTCTATGTTTCAGCCCAAGAGCCTTTGCCATCGTGGGACAAACAGATTCAAGGATTGTGTGTTCAAGTTAACAACATTATTGAAAAGATCAAGTGCAATGCTCCTGACTGGGCCAACAAGTACACCGATTCACAGATGAACACTTAGAATAGATTACACAAAAGATGGGATTATACCAGTTATTGACGATGTTCTTACATGTATTTAAGTATTATGATTAAAATTAATAAGCATTTAAATATACTGCATTTGAAGTCAGGATCCATGCATATTATGTCTGTTCTTTACTGAGACTTAATACAGCATAACGCGCCTTACCGTGGCCACCCAATTTAAGTTTTGTACAAGTTAGCATAGCTACACCTTTTCAAATTTAAACATCCTGGGAGATTTTTCAGACACCTATAAACTTCACTCTTGTCTTCGATTTGAACATTTCAAAGTGTTTACCGTTTGACACTCGGCGTGTCTTTTATATTAAGGTCAAATTCTCGCTTTCTGATTGGTTAACTTGTGCAAAACTTTAATTAGGTGGCCACGGTAATATGCGTCGCTCTGTAAATTATAACATTCCACACTATTGGTTGGCCTTTGCTCATGAGCCGTACTGCTTGTCTTTTCTCACACCTGTTCTAGAAATGCTTCATTGAGACTGCGTATGTTGCTTATGCTTATGTCGCTAGTGTGAACCAGGCGTTAGGAGAGACATGTATGTTTCAGGAAGCAGTCGTTCTATGACGTAGCACCTTTTACTGTGTACCAGACCTATACTGCGTGTATTTGTTAGCGCCTAGCCATGGCATTTGCACGACACAACTTCATGGAAATCTATTAAATGAAATAAGTCTCATCTCAAATGAAACAAACTGTTTTAAACTGCTTTTATTAATTTCAAAATCTAATCAAAGGAATACAAATAAAATAAAAGTTTTAAAATATCAAAATCACTAAGGATATCAAATCATCATCATTCTATCATCAGTACGACATTAGACTGAAAATCCGTCCGTACTGTAATGAGAAAACCACACAACATCAAGAACGATCGAATTATAGAGAAAGTGATGAGGGACAAGCATCGTCATCTCTCTCATCTGCTAGCCGAATATTTCTCGTTAAAGTAAGGACTGTTTTCATGTCTAATTTTCATCGTCGACTTCAACTCCTTGATTCAAAGGCCCAGTGAAGTTTGGCAAAGTTTTTCGGTTATGGTGTACATAGAAGAACCTGAATTATCTAGAAAGACAAAAAAAGTGCGTTTTAGTTCAAAGAGCAAAAAGTGAATTATCAATATAGAAATCACAAAGAAATCAATAGTTGTGCTTCTAGTATCAGGTTCAGTTTCAGGTTTATTCAATTAGTTTAAGAAAACTGTTACAATATAACACGTAGCCGCATATAGCTGTATAGCTAGTCTAGGCGGGATTTGTGAAGATATAGTAGAAACAGTTTCTAAGCTAAAGCGTCTAATACAGGTTGGGGAAGAGGTTTCCCGTGATTCACCCTAAATTTGGCCTGTGATTCGTGAAAATCAAAAAAATTTAACCGGATCCGTGAAATCATCTTCGCACGTGACCCGTGATTTACAGATTTTCACTGGTGACTCGTGATTACAGAATCGGCGAACCGTGAAAGCTTTTCATATAAACGGTTGTGTAAACTGAAAGGTTACTAGCAGTGTTATTCTTTGTATAAGACAGCGGAGTTCTAAGAAAATAAGTACCCTAATCAAGACAAATTGATAAAACGTAGACCCTATCCAAGACTCAAGGAGTATATTGTGTGCCCTACACATATTTACACCCTGTGTAAGGCATAGTAAATTTATTCAAGACGCCAAGGCAAAAAAACGTACCCTATTTGGCGGGACGTCCCCGTATAGTAAATATAAGGGAGTGCCTCCCCCCTTCCCCGGAAGTAGTTTGCAAATCTTATACCTGTGTCGTAATACTCGTAAACAGTTGCAGATGCAGGCTGCATGTTCTTTACAACAGATGTTTGATCGATTCCAAATGTAACACAAACTTTCTTGATCTGTCAAAATATCATAATAAAATATACATAATTAATGTCAAGAAAAAGAACGTCCAGTCTGGGATTAACCTATGCTAAACTGATACACTTGATACATGTTTTTTAAAATATAGTTTTTCATTCATTCATTGTCTATGTAGCTATTTAGTGTTCACCTCATTGAAGTACAAGACAATCTTGTTGTCCTCGATTTCAAACCTCATCAGACCAATATCTGCACGGTTCAACAGCTGTACAAAAACATTAAAAGATTTGACATAAATAAATCAACTCAGAAGGACGTTACAAGATGGAACACGACAAACAAAATGAAACAAATGTTACCTTTTCTAACGATTCTTCATCAGGTCTGAACCCAGACACCAGTTTAACCTCAATGACTGCCATGCCAGATTGGTCAGCTCCAAGCCACCTAAATCAAACAATCTTGATGAGCAACTAACTGTATATAGTCTCCAATTTCAAATACGTGTACTTACTGTGCACAGACATTGATTTCTAGAGGATGGCATAACTGTTCTCCAGCGTCTGTTTTCAAAGCCTTAGGATTGTTATCTTTACTAAGACCTACAATGCTAGAGAGTTTAAACGATGGTCTGCTTATAATACGCTTAATGGAGTAAGACACGTCCGCCTGAAAGTTAAGCGAAATATTTATAAGAAGGATTTGTCTTCAACACAAAATGGTCAACAAACTAACCTGGATGAGGGAACAACCACTTCCACGAGCAGTAAATGGGAGTTTCATTGGAAGAAGTTTTGAAGGCACCTTAGGTTACGTAAAAATATTAATTAGCAACAACAAAATTTGCCATCAGATATTACATGAAATTTGTCGGTGCCTTACTTGAATTCTCTGCAGTACCAATCTGTTTTTCTGACTGACACTAAAGCTATGGAAGAAACTTTTCTTGTCACCAACTTTCACATTCATCCATGTTTTCGGATGACGGTGTCCAGCATGTAGTCTATTATAATCCATTAACTCACCATAAAGATATCGTCCATATACAGACAAGGCTTGAAGAGCTACACATGTATCCTAAATATCAGAGACAGAGCAAATCTTAAAAAGAATTTTCATATGAAATTGGTCCAATGGGATAACTTTCGAAGCATCTCGAGTATCTGTTTGATATATTCCATCTTCATTACGAATTGCATGAATGATTAAAAAAACTGATCAACATTACAATCCAAAGCTCCTCTCTGGTCAAGAGGAAAGCACTAATCTACGTTTGAAACCGGGAGGGATTTGAATACGACCCAAGGGAATAATGGTGTAGAATAGAAGAATAATGGAATGCAAATGAACATGAAGCATTATATAATGGCACATGTTTCATCATATAATGCTTCATGTTCATAATTCAGATATTCCCCTCCTCCTCGTCTTTACTAGTAAACATCAGACTTATAAATAATTTACTTTGAGATAGCGGTTTTTGGCGAAGAAACGTCTATGAGTACCAATGCCAGGATTCGAACCGAGATCTTCTGCATGTTTTTATCCAGCCTTTAATCCATTATACTACTGAGTCAACCGATGAAAAATTTGCCAAAAAAAAACAACAACAAAACAAAACCAAAACCAAAAAAAACCCAAACCAAACAAACAAACACGTTTAATGTCATCAAGTTCGTTAGCTAGCATTCAAGTTGGTTAGCGTTCCTCTATTATTACTGTAGATCAATTCCCAAATGGAAACGTTAACAACCGCCCTTTTTCTTTTGTTTCAATCGATATTGGACAAAATGGCAATAAATTACAAAGAAGTCCAGCACGTTTTTTAAAACATTCCTGCTCGTTTTTTAGATAGTACATAGTGCGATTCTCAATTTGTACACACAAATTTAATTTGTACTGTGAAGAGTACAATAATTAACGATTGAACTGTAATCCTCTGGTCCAATCAGGATCGAGAATATTTTGTACAGTATATTGTAGTAGATATAAATTATTCAAAAGAACTGGATTACCTGTGTAGATGAGAATCCTCCGTGTGCGTTTCTTTGATTTGACAACCATTTAACTACAGGTCTAGCCTTGTGAAGTGCTTTAGAATCAGTCCCATCACCTATCATAGCCAAGAGTGCATAGCCAGTCATTTCAATGTTAATTGAAGAAGAGCGGTGAAATGGCTGAACCCTTTCTTTCTTTGTAGTCTTTTGGTTAATTGGTTCCTGTTCCTTCTCCCAGTGCATTTTACCGTCTACAGTAAATACCATACAAGCCATTAGTATATCAGTCTATTTACATACACATCATCAGCTTTCTTTACCTTTGACAATGGCTTGAGATGCTAATCTTGTAAGGAACTTTGTACGGTCGGGATGTTTAGCAAGTGTCAGTGCATAGGCAATGATTGCGTTACTGTATGAATCTGTCACGCTGTTTTGCTGATTTATGATGCACTTGAGAGCGTTAACAATGACGTCATTCTATAAAAGTAAACAGCAAGTTAGGGCAGTTCGGATAAAATTTCAAAAATGATTTACCTTTGTCCTTCTTCATGTAAAAAAAAATAAATAAAAAAGGACTATCGAGGAGAGCTTTGATCTACCTTAACGATATTTTAACTTTTATTATCGTCGATATCGTGTGTACCTTAGGATTATCGTTGCTTTCCAGGAGTGATATCAGTACATAGGCTGTTAGAGTGACAGAAGTAGAAACACCTCCCTGAAACATAAAACAAAAACGCAACTCTGTTAACTTCCTCCCGTTCAGTGTTTAGGTATAATACCACTTAGTAACTATTGACTGTTATTTAAGACGTACTTTTGATCTAGCCTGCGTAGCTACGGAAATTTTGTTTGCAAAGTTCATTTGCGAATCAGCGCCTGGAACCTTGTTCTAAAATGAACGATTGTATATCAGTATATACTTTCTGATTTGGCCATGTCTTTTGCTTATTCTTACACGAGCTTCTATCCTTCTATCCAAATGTCATAATACTATAATTTGTACGATGGCGCTGGTCCATCAAGACATATCTGCAGCATAAAAACTTAACATAGTTTCTTGCAAATTTTACCCTGTCAGTTGCAAATGACTTTTGTGAACTTCTTTGATGACCAAATTTCGAAAATCAGGATGGGACTGCCTTGTTGTTATACGTTTTCTGACACGTTTGATGAATTTGACCATCCTGTTTAGGACTGTTCCTTTGATAATTTTACTTCAATAATAGCTGACCAACTACAAAGCATTGCAGGAAAATTAAGATCTTAACTGTGGGGTGCCTCAGGGCTCTGTACTTGGACCTACTCTTTATTTATCCTACACTTCTCCAATTTCCAATATTGGGAAGGGGAGGGGGGGGGGGGGATTGTGTTAGCGGTGGATTTTTTCAATACAACGAATTTCAGGACATGACCTCCCACAAAAACCACATGTTGTCAATATGACCCCCCTCACAAAAGTTTACTTTGCACCTTCTTCTATTCACATCGTTGTTTTATATTGCCGTTATTTGTACATTTTTGTTTTTACATTATTCTTTATTCTTAAATATTTATTTATTATTCTTTATTCATAATTTATCATAGTTATTATTATTCATTACATATTTCTATTCTTACTTTCCTTTTATGAATTTCATTTACCATTATCATACCACCGTTTACTCCACACATACAGTCAGTTCGTATGCATCATATCGCCCTTGCATTCATAAATATATTTCCACCTCAGTTTGAAACGCCGCATATATTCACACATGCCACGACATGCACTCTACAACTCTTACATCCCGTTGGTACGAATTCCTACTTTTTAGCATGTCATTTAGCATTGACCTAAAACCCTATCCATTCGCATACATTTCCTTCACCACTCTTCTCCACACCCAATTTCGTCATTTTATTATCACCATCATGCACTCATCACTACCACCATCGCCATTACCATCAGCACTCATCAATTCCATTAGCATTTACATTATCATCACCATAACTATACGCACATTATACCCATTAGCATCACTCGCTTCATCATTACTACCCCTTTTTCCCCATTTTATTTACATACAGGTCAATGCATTTGCACTTGGCTCTTTTTTTACAAAAAAAACAATTTCATAGATTTAGAAAGTGGCCCCCCAAAAATACAAGATTTTTACAAGTGACCCCCCAACAAAATGACCGGTCCCCTTCCCTGATAATAAACGACCGGCCCCTTACACGACATTCTCCGCTAACGACAGTAACGATGATCAACAATTAACCATACAAAGAATCAATAACTGTTTTTACAGATGTTGATAACTGGTTGTCCATTAACAAGTTAAAACTGAACAATTATAAAACTGAAAGATAAAACTAAGATATGCATCAACAATTCTTAAAAATCTGGTAGCGTGTAAAGATGGTAACGTGTTATTTCACATGTGAAACATAACATGCATGTTATTTTCACAATGTTAAGATATCACTTTTTCGCGCGGGAGATCACCTGATATTTCACTGAATATTATATAATAATAAGAGCCATGGCACATCGCAGCTTTACTTATTACACCGCATAACTTAAAGTGGGGCATTGGGATTTGAACATCGAGAGCTCAAGTATTCAGCTTAAAAAAGTCATATAAAATAAGGTTTATGTAGAAGTAAAGGATGCAAAATGGTGCTTGAACTACGATATGTTAATTTTGCATATGCTAACATTTTTCAGCGTGTTCTTAAAACTCACAAATTACAGTTTGAATATTGGCGTTCCACAAAAATGCCAATTTTTGACAGATTTGAGCTAAAAAAGATAGTCTTTGCTATTGACATTATTAAACATTTGATAATGCAAACGTTTAGTTAACATTTAAAATATATTTTACTACACGTAGTTGAGTAATTTTGGCCTGTTTTCTTTGTAAATTACCTTATTAAATACGTCGCTTCGCCTGATTGAGATTCGCGCTCAAACAACAAGACAAGACCCGGATGTGTCCGGGAATTCTGTGCAATGACCCTTAATAGAAGCTTTTTGCGAAACATGAAAGTAATTAATATACAAGCATTATCTTATCCAATAGTCGCTTTAACAAAGGGAGAAACAAAAAATATTTTAGCGATTTGTTGAACACATTCATCACGTGTGTTTTATCCGGTTTTATATTGTTGTCCAATAGGAGTGTTAGAATAAGCAAGAATCCAGAGCCAATCAGAATCTATTATATATAATCGTGCAATTCATACGGGGTCTAAAACAAACGGCTTTCTGGCGCTGATTCGAGGACGGACTACAAGAACAAATTTAAATTCCGGATGCATGGCAGGCTTATTTGATTTAATTCAATAATAGTTGCCCAAATCAATTTTTTGTCAATAAAAGTCAACTTCTTTATGACAAATTGAAAATCTTGCGAAAGTAGAAAACCAGTCGACCCATAACTGTGTCATGATTCCAATGTAACTAAAGTTGTGTCAATTTCTCATCCTCTTAAATGTCCTTAAATGTGTGCTCTTTTTTTGTTAATTAAAAATTCAATGTCAATAGTATTATACCTTCAGTTCCTTACGAAGTAGCTTTCCATGTTTTTCAAAGCAACCATTATCAAGTTGTTTACTTTCAATCCATGTTCTTATGGATTGTATTTCTTTGTCGTCGATAAATACAAACTGACTTGCTTGAGAGAATGATCGAAGAACAAACGCCGTCAGCCTTAGAAAAAAGGAAAATCACTTAGTACAGTGCCTCGTCACGAAATGCGTCGTCAACGAAAATGAGCAGTTCATAACCTACCATAGACTACCTTCCTCATCCTTATCTCCAAAAGCACTGTACGAGCCATCTTTACGCTTGTAAGTCAATTCTCGTTGATACCCTGGAGGTAAAAAAAATGAAAGAGGCTAAATGAAAAGCACGAAAAAGACAAACATTCAATAATTAAACTAATACATATTATTCCTTGAAGAAAATGAAGGAAACAATGAAGAAAGAGAAGAAAACATTAATTTAGAAATAAATAAACACATGAACTGAAGACACCAGCAAATTAATTGAGATAGGAAGAAAGGAAGAAATAAAAGGTAGATAGATAAACAAACATCAAGCAGGAAGCAGATATAAACCAGCAACCTTTCTTTGTTATAACATGTGTATGGAATATATGAGGAATAAAAGAAAAGAAACGTCGAAGAAAAAGTAGCATAGATTTGATAGAGAATGAAAATATGCGTAGGAAGACAGGATCAGATCAATTGAAAAAGGTAGAACGTGAGCATTGAATAACGTTAGGAAATCAGGAAGAAATAGATGGAGGTAGGGAAGACAGGAAGAAATAGATGGAGGTAGGGAAGACAGGAAGAAATAGATGGAGGTAGGGAAGACAGGAAGAAATAGATGGAGGTAGGGAAGACAGGAAGAACTACAATCATTGTCAAAAGTAGTTGGCACGATTTTAGTATTTTATCTCATAGTGACTACTTCATTTATTTTAAGTATAAAAAATTTTCCCCCTTCCCCCCCACATCATTAATGTTGTTGTGAAATGATAGCGCATTGACAGGTCAACCACACAAGCACCAAACAATGACTCCCTCCTCAACATTGCGAAGGGGGGTGGGGGGAGAAGTAGAATTTCAGCAGTGCTAAAATTACTTCATCACATTCGTGCCAACACTTTTGTCAATGATTGTAGATGGAGGTAGGGAAGACAGGAAGACAAAAAAAGATTAAAAAAATAGTGATATATATAACAGAGAAAGACTTTATAAATAAACAAACAGAACAAAAAGAACCTCACCTGTTTGGAGGAAGCCTTTAGCCTTGTTAAGAATATCGTCTACAATCAAATCGGTACTGTTCAAATACTTCATGACGTAGATGTTTGGTGCAAAGTTAACCATGTTTTGTTCGCCACAGCCAGTTGGAAGTTTGACTATTTTTTCAAAGCCTTTCAAGGTAGGTCCCATTACATCACCTGAAATACAACTATATGGTAAGAACACAAAGCTATTACACTACTGAGCGAGATGTATAGTCAGAAAGTGAGAAGTGTTTTGATGAATAATCATTATGTAATAATCAGTAAGAACACATAACTACTTTAATATTAATGTCGAGCATGGTACTCACCAGTAAGCGAGACGGTTGCATAAACAGAACCAGGTATAACATCTTTTGGCAGGTCAAGTTTGATCTCATCCTGGTATTTTCCTATGTTTATCAAGAATAACGAAAGTTATAGAATAAATTTGGACTCTAAATAATTCCAGCCAGATTTTCGTGGGTGCTTTCACATCACTCAGTTAAAAATCTACTATGCTAAATACTTGGAGTTAATTAGCATGCTTCCCGATATGCAATATGCCTATTTCGTAGATAGAACTAGTAGATACAGAAAATGCAACTATTTTCGTGCTTTTGGACTCCTCTTCTGCCTTAGATACTTTTAAAGATATATTATTGTCTCGTCTTCGCAATCACTTTGACATTACTGGTACTGTGTTACAGTGGTGTTGTATTATGTCCTCTTTACGTTATATGCTTCTTTTTTGGAAACTATTATCCGTACTTATGGCATTGATTGATGTATGCCGACGATGTCCAACTCTATACACGGTTTTGAAACATTGCCATAATGTCACAATACTGAACATTCAACGTTGTATCACTGACATTGAGAGATGGAAGCTATTTCTCAGTGATGGCAAGACTGAGTCTACATAAGGTAATCCATCATGAATGTTTTCTGAAAATTTACGGTGCATCAATAACACTTTCTCGTAAAAATAGCCATCCTTTTCTTTTGGTGTCAGAAGTGGGATCTGTCAATTGTCATCTGTTCAAGTGTAAGCCAGACCAGGAAAACGAACTCAAAGAATGGACAACTACGATAATCTATCATTAGAGGATTTAAGGGAGGAATGTACAAGCAGACTGGTTTCATTTAATACAAAGGATGGGAAGAGGAATTTAGTAAGCAAACTTAAGGTAGCTGATAAAGAATAGGAATCGCTGTATTCGGAGGAAGAGGAAGGAGCAGTGGGAGGTTCGGAGGCTGTATATGTGAAATAAATATGTAAACCAACGGCTAAGTAGATACAAATCGAAATATTGAGTAAGTCATGAATTTAGGATAACACTTTATAGTGATACGTATGTGTGTCTGATCCGCGGTTAAATGATGTGTGCATTATTATGATCGTCGCGGAGAAATAAGCAATTTATGCAATTGCAATTATAGAAGCCCCCCCCCCCCCCCCCCAAAAAAAAAAAAATTGCAGTTGCATAAATTGCTTATTTCTCCGCGACGATCATAATCATACACACTTTATAGTGAGTAAACCCAACTCATTACATAGAGTAAACGTAAATCTAGATGTGCATTGAGTTCAATGTACTCTATTTATACCTCACTTTTACTCACTATAAAGTGTCATCATGAATGCAATGATTTACTCAATATTTTGAGTTGTATCTACTCAGCCATTTTTGCAGTGTACAAATTTACAAAATATTTGATAATAATAAGTGTGTTGCGACCAAGGCAGTTTTAAAAGACTTTCGAGTTGGTCAACACTCAAGTAATATATGTTCAGACTTTGGACAAGACAAAGGATGTGACAATTGCTATATACAAGTAATTATATTATTATTCTAATGAAATATTAGATTCTTGTTGCTATTTTGTTTTAGTTTGTGTTAAAACAAGATGACGTATTCATATTAATGGACAATTTGCTTAACGCACAGTATGTCATTATTAACTCTAGATCTTTATTCACGTCTTGTTCAATTATATGCTGGTCAGTATGCAAATAAAACATGTAAGTGTCGTCAGCAAAGATTTCACAAAGTCTTTTGGATACGTTTGACAGGTCATTAATATACAGTAAGAAGAGCAATGGCCCTAGTGTACTACCTTGTGGAATACCACTGGTGATACTCTTAATTTTGACTTCATGTCATTGATCTTTATTGGTCTGTTTTGTATCAGTGATGAAAAACTGGACCTCTAATTCCATATAGTTTCATCAGTTGAATTTCATTTCATCTATTAGATGGTACTAATAGATGGTTGTGGAAAAATCTGTCTCTGGGACGTCGTTTAAGGCTAGCTCGGAAATCTGCACGAAATCGGGATGAGCCATCGTACCACTGTACATGGTGATGTCCACTCACTGATGACTCCTCTCTCTTCCATCACTCGAATGTGTCGTTCAACTTCATTCCGAAGAGCAAGAAGTGTGCGGCGCAACTTCATCGCAACAGGAGTATGCTCGCCGGTGTTGATTTTGAAATGTATCCTGTCAGTCTGACCAACCTCTGACTCGTCATTTGCAAAAAAAATCGCGAAAGTCGTTGAGCAGTGTTTTACCAGTTCTGCTGAGTAGTTTGACAGCTATCTTCAAGACTTACATTTGCTGGTTGTCCTGGTCTGTTGGTCACGTGGGCGTCTCTTTAAAATAGTCTTCTCTGATGTTTGATATTTATCACTTTGTTGAGGAGACATTAACAAAGATCCTTAAGCTCCCTCGCCAAATACTGTAGTTCTTCAAAGTAATCGCTTGTTTTAATACTTTGTACACCAAGTCACCTCTTCTAATTATTTAGCTTTCAAGATTTGTGCCAGGGTGTCACCAGGATAGTGCAATTTGTTCATGGCCAGAAATAACGGTCATTTAATCCTGCAATAACGCAGCGGTTTCCACCATGAGAGTATCAAAATGGCGATATGTTGCTATAAAGAAATGGCCTGAAACAATTAAAGAACCACAAATATAATCTGACTTACTTAAATTCTCGCCAAAAAGGAAATCAACCTATCAAGTATTACATGTCCCGAACCTATCTGACTATGAATTAAATTCAGAACAAAATATCTTACCTTTCCCTTTTGATGATTTTATTACGAAAAATAGTGTCACATACCGCCATACATCTTCTTACAACGAGCGCAAATCCTAATATTCTAGGAGTTATAATCTTTGATCGACTATCGTTAAAAAAAAGGAAATCGATCCTTACAGTAGGCATGATCATCTTTTCTCTTAGCAAAATTCATATCTTCTTCCTTATTATAAGCTTTTCCCTTTTGGTCGTGAAAGTGATGTTTTGCAAATTTCGAAGCGCCAATTTTAAATACGTAGCGCGCGAGCGACACATGTTCTGCGTGACTGAGAGTTTGACTACAACTGGCTGCGTAGCGGTTTTAATGCGCTTGACAAATATGCTTTTTCCGCTCGATAATAACCGTTGGTACTTCTAAATATCTGATTAGTCGTAAACAGAAGTTGTTTAGTTTAAGAAGAGTCGAAAAGAAAGAACTCAATCTACATGAATCTATGATCTCACTGCTCTATTGGAAGGATACGAACGGTCTCAAAGCGGCTGACTACATGGAGACGAAGGCAAGAGCGAACGCAACGTTGGCCGTAATTGAAATGATGGATGGCTAGATCATATACCAGACAAGAACAGCTGATTAAGAAAATGTTCATGTTACTTCTTTCTAATGTTTAATGCGTACTTGATAGACTTGATTATAATTAAAACTTTGTGAGACTAGATTGCCGTTGCATGTCATAAAACTGCCGTAAAAATATAGCGTTATCAGTTGTATTTTCAGCAATTGTATGCCGGTTACACTAGGATTTTCTTCGTTCTAAAACTACTATTCAACATGGACTAGTCACTGAAATGATATTTGAATCGTCTATTAACAATTTAAAACCGACTGATTTAGCTTGATTTAGTTTTGCTCCAGGAGGGAGGGGGCGTCTCCAGGGAAAAGGCGTGTTGTGGGCTCGCTCTAGTGTGACGTCACGACTCGATTCAAAATGGTTTAACTCGGTTGTTTCCACAAAAACATTCGATTTTTTTGCATTGCTGAACTTTTTTTTTACTAGTGGGACTTCTTTGATATGTAATAGTATCCAATAGTTCACTATAGCCAAATTTCGTATTTATGATCGTATTTATGTGTATTTTATAATAGATATCTAAAAATGCTTTGAAACTAGCTACCATAAATACCCAAGCTGTACCCACTTTCTTAATTATTTGTCTTCAAAATCAATTCGTATATCAGTTGTTTTGTTAGAAGAATTTGATACAGTGCAGTATAAAGCTTTCTGATGTCCTGTTTTCACATCAGCTTATGGAATTAAATAATGATAATATATAACATGAAATTCATTGAATAATATTTCAAATTATGATTGAAAATCAGGATATAAAATCTGAGATTTATCAAGCTAAGCTTCCATCAGCTATTGTAACAAACTTGAATTAAATTAAATGATGATTATATAGTTAAACATTTTGTGTTTTTTTTTTTTGCAGGTAAAATGGCTGGAAAAGATAACACACTATTTCAACAATGTGAACATTGAAATAATAATTACTATTGTTGGTTTACACTGAACTATTCTATGCTTGTCATCTTGTTTATGCCAACTGATGACTGGATAAACCCCTCTATTAACTCTGTTTGAGTGATACTGAATAAATATAGTGACTATAAATACAAACTAAAGTGGTTTTCATTAACACGTGAAACCCTCTTTAGTGTATTACTCTTTATACACTCTAATTTCATTGTGTTCTTTTGTTCTTATTTGACTATTACACTTTAATCAATACACTTTGTTTCATGGGTTACTGAAAACCACTCTTTTGCTTATAGTAACTATGTTGTTTTTGTAGAGCGAAAACGCTAAAACCATGCAATATAAAAAATTGTTACTATTAAACTAATAGTTTATATCAAATAGTAACAAACAAAACAGTCACATTCCTATCGAAATCGTGTACAGGATAAGTTGTAAAAGCTGAGAAACTACACAAAAATCGATTGATAAGAAGAACCACAGCTCCAAATAAAACCAAAATCAAACTGGTTAGAGTTAAACTTATAACCAATATAACCTCCTATTTTCAAAATGTTCCATAAAGTTTTACCAACGAAATCACGATGTTTTCAAATGATGGTTGGCCATTTTCGATTAGGACCTGCAGCCTTCCCGAGAAGTTTTAACGAAAAAATACAGTCAACTATAAACGTTTTTTCGAGATCAGTTGCGCTCAACTAGTAAATCTATAAACAAAGAACACTCACTGTGGGTTAACTGCTTTACAATGTGCTGTTTTACCTCTCTTTTATCTCGTTTTCTTAACTTCAAAATGGCGCTTTCAAACTAAACTGACAAGAATATCTAGCGTATCCATGTGACGTCACACTAGAGATCGCTGTAGATAGAGAATCTAATTTGCATACAATAGAGTCATCCCCTCCCTCCTGTTTTGCTCTAATAAACCCATCATCTGTACTTTCTAAACGCCACAAAATTTAGCTTGTTACAACAACTATTAGCTATATATTACTGCTTCATTGGAACTCAAAAACCATGTTGAAAAAAACATATTAGAGCTCAAAAACCATATTTATTTACGTCCAAATAGATTTTTTTAAATTGTTGAGCTGTAAGAACTAAATTTAATTACACAAATTAAAATACTGAACGATTATTTTAAAGCTGAGTCATCATTTTACTATGATTGTGTAGTGTAATTTTGATATCAGTCCTTTCGTGTAGTTGAAAATAGTCTTAATCTCGTAATATGTATATTAGTTCAATATGTATGAATAATGATTTTATGAAATATGATGCTTAAATAACACAAATATTCCATAAGGCGAGTAAAGGTTGTAAAACCCTAGCGTATTCAAGAATATACGTAGTAAACGCTTGAACACGTCGCATATCAGAGAATTAACTTCCAAAAATGATTGAACACGGAATAATCGTTATGGAATTCTTGAAATGTCTCTATTAGTAGTTTTCTACCGTATGCGTATTTTGTACGTAAGATAATTAGGACAAACGTATCGGATCTTTGTTTTCAATTGTCATGGTGAAATTCGCTGACCTTTAGCGGGCTCAGGATGACCGCTATTCCTGGACATGTGTTTGATTCCTTGAAGAAAATGTCGTTTTACTGATTCTTTTGGTTGTTCGTCTAGCTTAACTTCTATGTCGAGGGCAAAGCATTCAGGCAGAGTCGTTCAAGTACTTAGCATAAATGAGATGGGACTCACCGTCGTTCTTGGTTCTCGAGAGAAAGAGCTCTTTGCTATTCTCCTTGGAATGCTGAAATTCTTGGATCAAAATCTTCGATAGTCTGTAGCAAACATAAATGACTCAAAGCGACTACTCAAACAATGAGAATTTAATAAATTAACATCAACAACAACCTTAAATTTGACACTGACACCTGTACAGAAATTGAAATTACACCTTTTCCGGAGCGCATCAAATGAGCTAAAGCAACTGTTTTGCTGTTTTGCCTGCGGGTTTTTTTCTGTCTTCCCTGTCTTGCACGGCCGCAAACAGCTCTACATGTAACATCCATTTGCTGATTGCTTCGTTTTGCTCCCATCTTTTAAGAACGATCACCATCGCATGTACTTGAGGCCATGGTGTTCGTCGGACTGCCACCAATATAAATTCTTGCTTAACAACTTTGTGTTATCAAACCTTTCTTTAAATCTTTTATTTTGAATCACTATGAGTATTAGAAAACTCTCAAACCGCACACAGAACACATGTACACGGCCGAGCTCAGTCAACAACTATCTTGCTAAAATCTTCACTAAACAAGAAGTCCGCTGACGTCTCTTCCATTGAGAGCCGCTTGCAAACTCAACAATTACTTAATGACATATAATCATGAGCAAGTGCGAGGCTCGATATCATTTAATGTTAATACTGCTTACTCAGTAATCACTATACTAGGAGGTGAAACGTGATATAGGAGCACGAGTCGTACATTGCTTAGAAAAAAACAATTTAATAAACGATTTATTAAGCTACAATCATGTTCAAAATTATTGGTACATTTTAACATTTATATTAACGTTTTTGTTTGAATCTTAGTTTTAGTTTAAAAATATACCAAACGTATCAATTTGATTTGCAAATCCCCCTCCCTCCAGAGCAATGTTGAGTGGTATTTTTATATGACAACCGTTTCACATTTGCAAAACTGTAAAAATGTAAAAAAAAAAAAAACATAATTTCAGGTAACATTTCTGCAAAAAGGTATTTTGCACATGATAACTATTTTACATTCAAAAAGTTCAACATTGATTCACGGGAGAGATGGCCTCCCCCGCAGCCGCGTGTGTCGGTTCTTTTTCTCTAACAAAGATCGCCTGCGCGCTCAACCACACTACATTCCATTCCCATTGTCTGACCAATCACAGTTAGCCTACTATTAAAGGCGGACCCTAATTGGCTCAAACGTGTTAATATTCTTACCATTACTTGGACATATCAATTCACTATATGTATATTCTTGGGGCTCTCCTTCAGCCTGAAATATAGTTCAAAATCTTTTGATATTAAAATATCAGATATTAAGATGTATAAGATATTAATCCCAAAGAGTTAGAGAGTCCAAATACAAACCTTGAGACTCAATATTATAAGTTACCATATATAGGGGAATTTTCCAAAATTGCTTAAACTAAGGTAAACAATCTCACTAAGAAATTATGTAAAGATCTAAATATCAAATTAGTATTCAACACGTATAAAATCAATAATATGCTTAACAGTGTAAAGGACTCGATCCCGAGGTAACTGCGATCACATATAGTGTACAAATTCACTTGTTACCTATAGGGCGGTGAAACTCGTATGCATTTTAGTACACGTGTTCGCGAACATCTTAATGGCAAATGCCCGACTTAAGCCAACAAGTCGCCCATGTTGATTTAACTTTGAATATTTAATACATTACAACACATTCAATTGTATTGTACTTCATTTAAATAACTGTATTCCTATAGTAAATTATTCACATTGAAGATATCGATGAGGTGGGTACACCTTGAAACATGTATGTTAGTAATAAAGTTAGTAATAAAGTTGAAACTTCAAAATGTCATCAGTCATCAAAATTAATATTAAAATATGTTTTATTTTCTGGTTGATTGATATCTGAATAAACATCAATTTTATTATTTACCTCGACTAGAAGAACACGTGATGCAGTATCAGATATGTCATGAGGGGGCTCGTCAGATGGGTTCTTACACACGCTTGGTGCAACATTCTTGACAGTTACAGTGAAAGGAATTTGGCCAAGTTCAGAAGGTTTGATCACGTGCTTGACACTCTTAGCTTCGTTGCCACAGATGCATATTCGTTGATCATTGGTCGAGATGAGCTTGAATTGTGAGGTTGTTCTCAACCGTATCAGAACCTGTAATAACAATTTATACTTTACTGGAAACTCTACTACTCTGTGTATATCTATAGTATAGTTAAAATATAATACTTACTGTTGTACATGTGGTCATGTAACTGAAGACCGTTGTAACGATGCTCACTCGTTCTCCACGAATCACAGCAAAGGGTAGCGCGGCGGAAACGAAAAACGGACGAAAAACGGTGAGTGTAGCAGGTTTGGCTATACCCATACCATGACTTGCCGACATTGCAAATGCACTGAGGTGCCAACTGGTTATGGAATCTGGAACTTGAGCTGTAATTATCCTTTCACCAGTTACGCTACTAAGAAAAAAATACCATGAGAATTGTAGGTTTGATGATGAGGGTGACTTTGATGACTCACCTGACAGCTTCTTCTGTCCACAGCCATGTTTCAGGAACCTGTCTCGATTTATCTGGTTGTAACGTGGGTTTCTTTAATGCCTTCGCATTTTGAAGATGTCTGTCGATTGATCGTCGACGTCGCCAAAGAGCTAGGAAGGGGCGACATGACCCGTATTTCATATACCCTATCGACATAATATACATATTTAAATTTCATTTGTCACTCTCGCAGTATAATTACGTTTATTTAATTGAAATCGAGTGTGCTTTTAAAGGTTACATCGATCCAAGTTCAAGTTCAAATTTTATTTGCACACACAGTAATAACTAACAGTGCATTTTTCTTTCAGAATAAAACATAGTTATAAACACATGCCAAACAATCAAAAACAATCGTAAGTGAGCGTAAGAAAACAAATGTATGACATAAAATATAAACGTTATAATAGTGTAGGAAAAGATTCTTGAGAGGTGCCAGAGTAACTAAATTAGTTTTCAAGCCAGCCCACCAGAAGATTGATTTATACATGAATTAAAAAGCTACTTACCAAACGCACATTGAGGTTTATTTCCTAAACAATATAGACATTGTTAATATGAATGAATGTGGGATTTTCCTTTAGATACATATGACTTTGAGATGATTATGATGATCATATCGCCGTGGTAAACTAAGCTATTTTAGCTTATTTTTTTACTTAGTTTATCGCGTAGATTATCAGCATAACCCAAAGGTAGTATTATTCGATTAAAAGTTTAAATTTAGAAACGCACATTTCAATTCAGGACAATCCATTTTGTAATCGGGATTCGGGAATAACTTTTTCTAGTAATAATTTTGAGGCGAAACGATACAACCGATCTCCGATGCAGAATCAGAAAAAAAGAACTAAAAAATACAAAAAATGTAAGTCAAATACAAAAACTATATTCTGCAAGACTTACGTTTTGGTGGCTGAGTAGGGAAGGGGAGGCATGGGCGCGACTCGATATTTGAATCAGACAAATATATCAAACCGGCATCCTGAAAAACAAAATACTCATTTATCAACAACAATAATCTCGTCTGTTTTCATAGTTTTTTTTTAACAGCTTTATTGGGCACGTATTAGTTACAAATTAGACTTACAAATCAGATTTACAAAACAGACTATATGAAAATGCACACAAACGATTAATTAAACGAGCCCAATGGGGTTTGTGCGAACGGGACACAGGTCCCATGCGAGGCGCACCCCCATTGTAAATAACAACTAGACGCTCTATGAGCGTGAAGTCGGGCTAGTCATAAAATCAACACTGGAGGCTAAACAATTCTAATTTTATGATATAGAATGAAGATTCCATAATAGTTTGATTTAACACGTGACTTTGGGCTTCCTGTGTTTGTTCCCAAAGCATCATGGGGGCCTATACGCGACATGACAGATAGATACAGTCGAAGCTCCATTAGCGGACGCTCCACTAAGCGGACAGTTCTAGTTACGGACAGCATTCCAAAACCCCGTTTTTTCTTCCATACAAACACTGTATTCACACTTTCCATTTAGCGGACATTCTTTTAAGCGGACGCGGACACCTTAAGCGAATCCCAATTGACCTTTTCTATTGTTTTCAAGCTCCCTTAAGCGGACATTCGAAATAGAAATATAGAATAAAGTTAATTCAACAACGAAATATTTTTAAGTTTTCACATAATGCCTCACATAGTCGTTCTAAAGCTGAAAACGATATTAATTTTCTTATTGATGCAAAAAGACGTTATGGTTTCCATTGAGTATGATTTCTTATCTCGTGTTAGACTTGTGTTACACCAGACCATAATTATCTAATAGAACAGTTGTTAAAATGTTGATTATTTGAATAACTCGCTTAATCATTGAGCCAGACTATTCATTGTCTTTAATTGCTATTATTGATCTTTAGAAATGCTTTTGTAAGCGCAAAACGAGACTATTTTAAGTTATTTACCCGTTTTAAGAACCCTTCCTATTAGGCGGACAGCTCTACTTACGGACACTTTTTTCGTTTCCCAAGGGTGTCCGCTTAATGGAGCTTCGACTGTGCATAGATACATAGATTGGCTAAAAGGTAAACCTAGAGTCGGGCCCTCTAGCCCGACTAATAAAACTAGAGTTACAAAACAATATTTTACAAAACAGACTTTAAGAAAATGCACATGACTGATCACAAACGAGTAATTAAACGAGCCCAATGGGGTTTGCGGGAACGGGACACAGGTCCCATGCGAGGCGCACCCCCATTGTAAATGACTATAAAATACATATATTGATATTGACAAATTGTAAATAACAATAAAACTAATTATAATTAACAAAGAAACTAGGGCATACATTAATAACAAATTAATTATAAATATTGTCGACGAGTGGAGTTCTTGTAATGATCTTTTCAAGTCAAGTCTTTATAGAAATTTGGATTCGAATACAAACGTGCTTATAAAGTACTTACATAGAAAGCTTTTGATGCATCCTCATCACCTTTGTCTTGGTAGCAATCCTTTTTCTTTTTGTACTTGTCAGTTGGACGAACATCTTGAGAAGAAAGAAAACCTGCAACCTGAGAAAATGAAACTGTATTAAAAGAATGAATACTAACCTGACATTATCAAGTGAATGTTACCGTGTTCATATTAATATCTTCTGATTCTTTTTGCAAGCTTTTATCCACAGCACTCAAAGCAACAACAGACCCAGGGGCCGCTTTTATGATGATTTGGACGGATTCACCGGGACTACGACGATTCGCGTTAAATCGAACCATTACCTGAAATCATGAATACATTAATAATCCAACTTTCTAGTAAGATTAAAATTAAAACATGCAGAGTACAAATCAATTAACCTGATTTCTACGTTTTTCTTGTACTTTTAGAACCACAGAGTCAGCTACAACCTCGCCATCTTGTCTGATGTAATAGAGAAGAAATCGACAAGATGATACCAATGACTTTGTAACAGAAAACTGGATCGATCCTTCAGCCAACGTTGGTTTGATGCGTCTTATGGACGATGAACGTTTCTTACCAGAATCTACAATGTCGCCTCCACACACAAGCTTGAAATATAAACAAAAAGTCTTAGTAAGCAAACTCTTTCGAATAACTACTCACAGCCGTTCTCAGTCACACGTCGTGCCTGTTCACTATAAAACTTTGATTTTGGTGGACGTCAATCAACTGCATTTCCAAGGCAACACGTACCTGAAAATGGCCGTTGCAGATTAGCGATAAACTCGTTACGTAGAGTTTCTGCTCGTAAAACGGGTTAAATTGATTTTAATCTCTCCAATATTGATTTCCGAGTATTCTAGGACGAAAAGGTTTGATAAAAAGACAAATATAATATTCAATTCTATCAAAATTTAATTCGTAATTATAATGCTAATCTATCGCCGTTCGCAACGGCCTATTTTGGCTTGAGTTTCCTTGGAAATATCGTTAATTGACGTCCACCAAAATTAACGTGTAACTGAGAACGGCTGTAAATACTAGCAACATACATTTCTTGTGTTTCCTGCTTGTACACATTTAACCCTCATCTATAGATCTATAACTTTATTATTTAGTTTGGGCCTTAACAAGATTTCGTCAGATTAAGTACTTGTGACTTACTTGGTAATTAAAGTCAATGTTGATTTCGTTGTTATCCACACTGTATATAAAACGTATGCTAACAGTTTCTCCAGACTAAAAACAAAATGAAAGTGTCAGAAACATTTCTTGAGGAAATGGTGCCTAGAATACTGGCAAAATCGTTTTTGGTTAGTCGGGGAAAATAGGTAGTGGTGGATCCATAATTGACCTATCCAACTGTAAATAAAAATAAAAAACAATGATAATAATATTAATTATAATAATAATTCAATAATTTATAGAGCGCATGAATCTTTATACAAGAGTGAATGGTCTGATCCCAGGTGTAATCGATGTAGATGAGGCTTGATCGTCCGGGGTGGTGTAGTCTTGAGAAAGACTGATGGTGTTGATGTCTGACGTTTCGACAACCTGAGCGGAAGTCATCTTCAGAGTAAAGAAAATGAAAAGACAGCGGTGTTATTTATGTGTCTGGTTCGTCGGTAATGTTGTTGTTGATGCGTGGGTAGGTGTTAGTCATTGTGTTAGCGGAAAGCTTGAAGTCGTTAATGAGTCTATTGTAGGAAGCCGGTAGTGTTATGCAACGGTTAAGTGGCTTTTGTTCTAAGCCGGTGTACCAGCTTTCAAGTAGTCGGCGTTGGTGATAGTTGGTGCAATGTGTAATGGAGGCGGCAGAGTCCCAGTTAATGGAGTGGCCAGTATGTTTGTGATGTTCCGCAATGTGGTTGTTAGGGTCTTTGTTTTTCGTGGCACGTTTATGTTCAGTTAGTCTCGTGTTCAAATTTCTGCCGGTCTCACCGATGTAGGTAGCGTTACAGTCGGAACAAGCTATTTTGTAAATAGCTCCTTGTCTGTTAATGGGTTCGTCTTTGTCCTTAACGTTAGTCAATAAACGTCTTAATGTCATAGTAGGCTTGTGAGCAACGCGAATGTTGTAGGGTTGTAATATGCGTTGAATGGTCTCAGAAGTACCTCTGATGTACGGTATGGTGGCAGTGGCTGTGGGTTGATTGTCGGTTCTGCCAGTAAGTGAAGTGTTTTTTTTTTTTACGAAATCTACATTGTAATTGTTCTTATCGAACACACTTTGCAAATATTCGTACTCGTCATGAAGTTTGTCAGGTGAATCACAAACACGTTGTGCACGTCGAGTCAAAGTCTTAATAGTGGTAGCTTTGTGTGAGGTGGCATTTTCTTCGATCTCTTTGGTGAACTGTATGTGAGTGTTTTGTTTGTTTGTTCAGGTGGTCGTGAAACTCGTTGATGTCGTCAGTAGGTAGTGCAGTGATAGTGTCGTCAACGTAACGTAACCAAAAATCAAGAATCGCATCAGCCATACAATCCTCCCCCAGACTCGAAAGCAATTTAAACAGAGACGAACAGAGAGCACTGAAACGACTCAAGAACGACGACGACATTGTGATACTACCGGCCGACAAAGGACGTGTTACTGTTGTCATGGACAAGACGGACTACTTTGATAAGATGGACGTTCTCGTTAACGACAAAGACACCTACCAACAACTGACTAAAGACCCCACACCTTCATTACAACGCAAACTCAACATTAAACTACTCGCACTCAAGAAAGCAGACATTTTAGAAGGTCCATGTTACTACCGACTACGATGTTCTGTTCCTCAAACACCAAAACTCTACGGACTTCCCAAACTTCACAAACCAGACATACCGATGCGACCCATAGTGTCCTTCTGTGGCTCACCCACTTACGAACTGTCCAAGTACTTGACAGCCATTTTACAACCACTCACCAACAAATCCACATATCGGCTACAATCCACTGACCAGTTCATCGACGCCATTCAGAACGTTCACATTCCAGACAATCACAAACTTGTGTCTTTTGATGTAAAGTCACTGTTCACCAGTATTCCACTTCAACTGGCATTAGACTGCACCCAGACTGCCATCACACAACATGCTGACGACAAACCGTTACCCATACCTACGAATGACATCATGGACTTACTTTCACTTTGCCTTACTTCCACTTACTTTCAGTACAACGGCAAACACTACAAACAACTACACGGCACAGCTATGGGCTCTCCAGTTTCTGTCGTTGTATCAGAAATTGTTATGCAGAACATCGAGAAGAAAGCTCTTGCTACATTCAGACAACAACTACCTTTTTGGTTACGTTACGTTGACGACACTATCACTGCACTACCTACTGACGACATCAACGAGTTTCACAACCACCTGAACAAACAAACAAAACACTCACATACAGTTCACCAAAGAGATCGAAGAAAATGGTGCTATACCTTTTCTAGACTGTTTGGTAACTCACTCTGACAATCGCTTACATACAACTGTATACCGTAAACCTACTCACACTGACAGACTGCTCGACCAGACATCTTACAATCCCACCTCACACAAAGCTACCACTATTAAGACTTTGACTCGACGTGCACAACGTGTTTGTGATTCACCTGACAAACTTCATGACGAGTACGAATATTTGCAAAGTGTGTTCGATAAGAACAATTACAATGTAGATTTCGTCAAACGAAACATTCACAAAAACACTTCACTTACTGGCAGAACCGACAATCAACCCACAGCCACTGCCACCATACCGTACATCAGAGGTACTTCTGAGACCATTCAACGCATATTACAACCCTACAACATTCGCGTTGCTCACAAGTCACTATGACATTAAGACGTTTATTGACTAACGTTAAGGACAAAGACGAACCCATTAACAGACAAGGAGCTATTTACAAAATAGCTTGTTCCGACTGTAACGCTACCTACATCGGTGAGACCGGCAGAAATTTGAACACGAGACTAACTGAACATAAACGTGCCACGAAAAACAAAGACCCTAACAACCACATTGCGGAACATCACAAACATACTGGCCACTCCATTAACTGGGACTCTGCCGCCTCCATTACACATTGCACCAACTATCACCAACGCCGACTACTTGAAAGCTGGTACACCGGCTTAGAACAAAAGCCACTTAACCGTTGCATAGCACTACCGGCTTCCTACAATAGACTCATTAACGACTTCAAGCTTTCCGCTAACACAATGACTAACACTTACCCACGCATCAACAACAACATTACCGACGAACCAGACACATAAATAACACCGCTGTCTTTTCATTTTCTTTACTCTGAAGATGACTTCCGCTCAGGTTGTCGAAACGTCAGACATCAACACCATCAGTCTTTCTCAAGACTACACCAACCCGGACGATCATGCCTCATCTACATCTACAATCTTTATACATATTCAAATGCGCTAATTACTATTTACAGTAAAATTTATAGTAATATATTATACAAAGAGTGACTAATTAAATAATACTAACGAAAAGAGCTAATACAGGAACGCCCTCGTAAATAAGTGTGTCTTCAGGTTCTTCTTGAATGAGTCAATGTTTAGGTTAACGTTTCTAATCTCTAGTGGCTGAGAATTCCAAAGGGCTGGTGCGGCGGAGAAAAAGGCGCGATTCCCTAAAGTAATATTCGATTTGATGTTAGGATTTCTTAAAGGTGTTTCATTAATATTCCTTCTAAGGTTGCATTTAGATGGAGGCAAAATCGAGACAAGCTCACTAAGATAAAAGGGCCGGTGCTAGCCCCTAAGAATTTTAAAAGTAATCAAAATTAGTTTAAATTGAATGCGAAAGCTAATCGGTGACCAATGTGATTCACGCAACAGCGGGGTAATGTGGCAAAAACGAGATTCAGGATGCCGCACAAATCGAGCAGAAGCTCTCAGAAAGCACTGCACTTTATGAAGTTGATAATAAGGAAGGCAATAGTAGAGGCTATTGCAACAATCAATCCGGCTAGGCATTAAGGCATGTACTAGATGCTGCAGATTCCTTCGTAACATATTTAGGTATATACGCCTAAGATTATACAGGTAAAAGATTACAAATTATATATATTATATATGAGACTCAAAAAGGATCTCAAAAAGCTCGCTGGTGTAGAAAATAAACAGGGCCTAAACACGATCCCTGAGATACTCCACACTGTAGATAGAGTTTTTGCGAGAGACACATCGGTTGAAAAACATTGGTTGAAAAACTGGCACCTTCCAATCTACTGATTCAAACCTCAATTAGCCTTTTATTTGTTCTCTCAAAATTTATTTTGCCATTACATTTTCAAACTCTATTAGAAATTCATTATTAAATTTGATATAAAATCGCTTGATTTTTAATAATAACGTAACCTTTCAAGTCAAGGAAAAGAAAAAAAAAACATCGGTGGAAAGACTGGTAGTCTTCCTCACAGCCGTTATTAGTGTCGGGCTTTCTGTCCCTTCCTTACTAACGGCTGCTTCAACGAGAGCTACATTCCGTTCCAATTGTCAGTGTCAAGCCAATGAAATTTCAGTTTATTAAAAGCTCGTGCCAGACGGTCTTTGACCTCGCGTCCAAAACACACTACTATTATACGATTATACACACTACTACGATTATATAATCGCTACGATCGCCAGGATCGCTGTGATAGCGCTTTGGTTTTGTGAAATGATAAATATCACTGCTGACTAATGGTTGAAGGTTAAATTTGACGAAATAAACCTAAACATAAAAAACCAGTGTCGTTTTGTTTAATCACAAAGAACTCTGAGCTATATTCTGATGACCAAACATGATTTTCGGCGATCGCAGCGATCGTAGCGATCATATGGAAACCAGGCTTAAAGTGTTTGGAAATGCCGTTGAAAATTTCAGTGTGTATTTATGCTGTACTTATGTAAACGTTTTGCGTTATTCATGACTCGAACACCGAACAATTAAGTAGAAGAAGTAGACAACTGTGTTCTGTGCGCAAACGTAGCTGCAAAGAAGGAAACTATTTTTATATTAGGACTTTCGAGGACTCATTTACCTCGCGATCAACTTGTAAATTCCTATCAATGTAAAACGTGATTTACCTTAACCTGTTGGTAAATTCACGAACACAACTTGCTGACCCTTCATACATTTTTTAAATAGCGATCTTCTGTCGTTCAGCTCTGTGTTTACGAATATTATCGTGACTGAATTAAATGTTTTACCGAGAGACGCCATTTTTGTTATCAATGACGCGAACGGCTCCTTAATTTCTAGAATCAAGCTTTGATTGGCTAGTGCTTTAGAACGGAATGTAGCGCTCGTTGAAGCAGCCGTTAGTAGGGAGGGACAGGAAGCTCGACACTTATAACGGCTGCGAGGGAGACTAAAAGACTGTCACCTTCAACAAATATAACTTTAAAATACTGATTCAAACCTTGATTGGCATTGACGTTCTTTGTAGCGACAAAAAACTGAGGCTATGGGAGTACCACGGTAGAACTTCAAATCTTGTACTTTGATCACCTCCTGGATGATAGTCAGCCTTAAAAAAAACAAAAAAAACATGATATTAGAAATAGTTTCTCAATATTAACTCAGTTAATTAAGTTATTACTCACCGACAAGGAAAGCTTGCTGGTATCTGTAGTTATCAGTGGTATTTGGAAGTTGACTATTCCATTGGAAACCGCAAATACTTTTTCAAAAACTCCAACTCCTTTGTCATTGTTAGCTTTAATGATAACTCTTTCATTGTTGGCGGGTTCCCCATCAGGCGAGTTTACATGTAGCTGTCAACAACACAAAATAATATTAAAATGGATATATCGGGAGATGTTTATAGATATATTAGGTAGGTAATCTAAGCCCTTTTGATTAATTTTCAATCAACAATCAGTAGTAGAGGAAATAAAGGAATTAGTCTTCGATGAGAATGTTTGGAGTACAGATACAAGTTATTATCCTTAAAGGTAAATGGTCATTGATTACTAAAACTACTCACCTGACCATAAAACGGAAAACCAAGTTTAAAGTTTCTCGGGGTACCTATACCAAAGTCAAACCTTAATCGATTCTCCTCTATGACGACATCTTTACTGGAAGATTGTGTTACACCAGTAACTTCTTCAGTCACATTGGCAGTAATCCTTAGCAGTACCCGATTTCCAGTTTTCTTTAAACTAGCAAGATCTAGTTCTTTGTTGGTTATAGAGAAACTGAAACAGCCTTTGATCTGAAATACCAACATGACCAGAACAATTTAAACATCAATGACAATACTATTTTGTAATGTATTATCTATTACAAAAAATGAACAAAATACCTTTTTGTGAATGGTGACATTTCTCTTTTGCTGTATTGTAAACACCGCTTTCATTTTACCCAATACCATCTGACCATAGTGGTATCTGAATCAGGGATATAAATATTTATTATTATTTTGATGCTCATGATATAATGTAATGTAATGTAATGTAATGTAATGTAATGTAATGTAATGTAATGTAATGTAATGTAATGTAATGTAATGTAATGTAATGTAATGTAATGTAATGTAATGTAATGTAATGTAATGTAATGTAATGTAATGTAATGTAATGTAATGTAATGTAATGTAATGTAATGTAATGTAATGTAATGTAATGTAATGTAATGTAATGTAATGTAATGTAATGTAATGTAATGTAATGTAATGTAATGTAATGTAATGTAATGTAATGTAATGTAATGTAATGTAATGTAATGTAATGTAATGTAATGTAATGTAATGTAATGTAATGTAATGTAATGTAATGTAATGTAATGTAATGTAATGTAATGTAATGTAATGTAATGTAATGTAATGTAATGTAATGTAATGTAATGTAATGTAATGTAATGTAATGTAATGTAATGTAATGTAATGTAATGTAATGTAATGTAATGTAATGTAATGTAATGTAATGTAATGTAATGTAATGTAATGTAATGTAATGTAATGTAATGTAATGTAATGTAATGTAATGTAATGTAATGTAATGTAATGTGATGTAATGTGATGTAATGTGATGTAATGTGATGTAATGTGATGTAATGTGATGTAATGTGATGTAATGTGATGTAATGTAATGTAATGTAATGTTAGGTAATGTGATGTAATGTGATGTAATGTAATGTAATGTGATGAAATGTGATGTAATGTGATGTAATGTGATGTAATGTGATGTAATGTGATGTAATGTGATGTAATGTAATGTTAGGTAATGTGATGTAATGTGATGTAATGTAATGTAATGTGATGAAATGTGATGTAATGTGATGTAATGTGATGTAATGTGATGTAATGTGATGTAATGTGATGTAATGTGATGTAATGTGATGTAATGTGATGTAATGTGATGTAATGTGATGTAATGTGATGTAATGTGATGTAATGTGATGTAATGTGATGTAATGTGATGTAATGTGATGTAATGTGATGTGATGTGATGTAATGTCTAACAATTAGCAGTTCGAAACAACAATGTCAATAAATATTCATCAATTATTTGAAAACCCTGAGGGCTGGTCCGGCCGGGGCGCGAAATTAAACCCGGCCTCCTGCTTGCAAATTGAATACTCTTCCAACTGAGACAACCGGGATGCGGTAATTACATTTGTACATCTGTAAGTATATCATAGTGTTTATAATTCGTTGTATTTACCAACTTATATCATCATTTAAACAAAAAACATCTACAAGAAAACACATTACCGTGCACATATAGTCCCACTAACAACTTTGCTGTCAAATGTAACAAACGGAGGAGGTTCAATGACCACTTTAAACTTTGGCAGAACTGTAAAAACAAAAATACATTACTATATAGGTAAAGGAACCTAGCTTAAAAGTAAACTGTTCTAAAAGTACACTATCAAGTACATACCATATTTTTTGATGAAAAATGTCTTCGTAGCTTGTTCACCCTGAAATAAAGACATTACCGATTTAACAAAAGCACTATAAAGCTGCGAACCGAGACAGACTAGAAACTAGTAGCTAAGCTACATGAAAAATATGAAGGAATATACAACCAAGTGACAAATGGTACCCTGCTTGGTGGGTTAAGCTCTCGAACAGATACCTCTTATTCAACAGAGATAAACCCTTGTCAACATCAGCTGCTGTAGAGACCTTTGATGGTGTGGGGCTGGTAGTGCCCCAAAAAGACTAATTATATAGCAATCTTGACTGAATCATTAACTATTACAAAGTTCTACATTGAAACTTATGGAATTACCTGGTAGTTCGCTTGTACTGTCCATTTACCAAGTACGGGTTGTTTGGATAACGCCATCTCAACATTTGCTATACCTTGGATAGCAAGAAATAACACAGGTGTTAATATCAAACAATGATACAGTGTTATCTTAAAGATACTCACCATTCTTGAAGTCAATGTCATCCCACTGCATCATTCGTATTCCTTTTGGATCCTAGAATATACAGATAATCAGAAAAATAGAAGTAATTTAGGAAAATAGTGAAAATTTGAGATAATAATCGAAAAGCACGGTGATTAAAAGACAGGCGATGGAATAAAATCTGTAATATCGTAAAACAATTAACGTAGGTAACTTACCAATGCAAAGATTCTGTCAACCTGAAATATATAATTTTGTCACTGACTGGTATAGATATATTTAAGATAATTGTATTGTAGCTGGCTTATATAAACCCTTAGATCATCCGATACTATATGATAACTATTAACTGGGTAACGTGTATTACAACAGAGACCTACAGATACAGGAAGACAGGAAATATATTATTTGTTGAGATAAGGTCAAAATTTATGTTTGGCTAACCGCCATATCAAAAGTTCTGGACGATCTGCCTAAAATCATCAAAAATGCTCTTCCAGGTGAAGTGAAAATCGTTAATAGTTTATAGAGATTTAAGGCCCGTGCAAACGCTCGCAACAACATTGTTGTGAGTTTTTGTGCGATGTTGGCGGGTGTGTGCAAACGCTCGCAACAAGTCCAAACATGTTGGGCGCTCAGATGATAATAAAAAGGATTCTGGGACACAATGCAAATACCCACAATTCCCTACAAACCACTGCTTGTTGGGGGAGCCATGTTGAATCATCTCTGACTATCATGCTCACTGTTGAACTTTTTTAATGTTGTTTTGTAATGTTGATTTTTTTTATTTGCCCTTTAGGAATAGAGTGGCTTCATTAGCCCACGGAACATTCTTTAGTGTACCACTCTTTGATGCTTCATGATTCCATGGAATTCAAACCAACCAACCAACCAACCAACCAACCAACCAACCAACCAACCAACCAACCAACCAACCAACCAACCAACCAACCAACCAACCAACCAACCAACCAACCAACCAACCAACCAACCAACCAACCAACCAACCAACCAACCAACCAACAATAACATACAAAAAACATCCAAACAAAGTAATAGCGTTTTTATTATAGTAAGTGAATGTAGAATTACTAGTTAATAATAAGATAAACAAACCTTTCCAGTCAAAGGCTTCAGGCCGCGTTTTACTCCAATAACTCGCATACGAACTGGAAAGTACAACAACATGCATTATCTTGACACGTTTATATATTCTTTACATATCCAGAGTAGATATGAAAGGCCGATCCTGCAACAATGGGCACGGTGCAACCAAGAAACATAGGAAATTGTCCTTTCTTCCATAATGTGCTGACACTGCTGTTTTGTCTTTGAGTTTGTCAACATACCCAGACTTCCTCAGCGATTCCACCAATACAAGTACGGAGTTGTTCATAAATATGGTGTTGAGCTATATACAGTTCAATCTTAAACAATATCTCTAAAGATGGTGACGCGAGCCAAGCAATACAACCCAATAATAATCTGCACGCAACACACTTTATCCAAAGTATTTCGTTTGTTTGACAAAGACTAAGGTATTTGAAAATTTTGTTCATCTGAAAATCAACTATTTTTAATAGAAATTGATATAACTTTTTACTTTGTAAATCCTTCAGAGGGAACTAGCCAATCAGCGCGAAGTGAACATGCATAACTTGTTAGCGTCACCTCGAGGAAAAAATATTAGTGCGTTAATTTTAGCCTTACCGGGATAGCGAACGTTCTATGATTAAATTATTGTCTTGTTTCTCGCTAGCGAATTCTGAAGTTTAATTCAACAAACTTCAAAAATTACTCTGATTTTAGGACAAATTAATTTTCTATTTTCTTTCTCTCTCTCCTCCCTCTTTATTTTTGCTGTTTTCCCTCCTCCCTGATCAGTTCCTCTCTCTTCTCTTCTTCCAATCTTCCAAGGCTTCTGTGATCACTCCAATTAAAGCAACCTATATTTTTTTATATCAATAATGAAATGTAAAATCTGAGAGCCTCACCTGTTTGTCCCGGTTTGTAGATGGATTTTTCTATCTGAATAAAGAGATCGTTAACAGGCTTGTCCAGTGTCAACACTTGCTTGTTTTTGAATTCATGTTTACCATCTTGCGAGACACCAAATACTTGTAGATAGATGTTGTTAAATTTATTAAAACGAACACCAGCATCTTGTGGAACCTTCAACCAATCATAATTCATATAGATTATGCAACAACAACCATTTATATGAGATATGAGCAGACATTTATCTGTCGGTAAACTGTCGATTGGTAAACTGTCAATTGATTAAATATCGATTGATAAACCGATTGTTAACTATCGAATTGGGGAGGGGGGGGGGGGGGGGGGTCTCAAGGAATAAAGTAACGGGTATGCTAGTCGGAAATTTCCAACTGATACCCACTCCAAAAAGATATCGGGAATTTTTTCAGAAGGGCGTGACTTGGGAAACTTCAGCCCCTAAGAGATACCACAATATACGTATTGCGTCATTATGAGATGGGCTAGATCCCTTTTCTACACCCTAAAAGGTACAAGAAAGTGATGATATGCTTAACCTTAGTTTAAGACCTTAAAAGACACCAAATCGATGATTTTTAAGATATACGATGAGCGACGTGATACGACGATACCCGTTGCTATACCCCCGGCATCCCCCCTAAGGTTAACTGAGTTTGTTTAAATTTCTTTGGTTTACTGTTGACTGAATAACTTTTGTTTGCTTAAATTTCGATTGGTTAAGAGTTGATTGGTGAACAGTTGTTTGGTTAAACAACAAATTTTAAGGGTCACGTGCTCCGGATATTTCTCCCCCTTGACATGATAACTTGTGTTAGGGTTAACGGTTGGCTAGAGTTGGGGTTATGATTTTGGGGTTAGGGTTAAGATTTTGGGCTGGAGTTAGTTCTGATGCCTAGGATTAGCCTTTCGCCTAGGGCTAATTTTAGGGCTACGCTGGTCACGTGACTAGCTTCCCCAACCCAACGGAAGACCACAGCATAAAAGCATGTTTTCCTGTTAACACGTTCCACTAATTAAAGTTCTTTGGGTGTGCTTAAATCGTAAAATTACCCCCCCCCCCATACTTGCTGTCTTGCTCCGTTATCGAAGAATTTCTCAAATCCGATTTTTGTGCATTCCCTCACAACTAACTTTGCAGCAAATGCTCGGTTTCATGTGAATCGATGTAGATGATTAAAGATTTATAAACCACACTTGTCTATAGTGTTAATAAGTGAAAAAACTGTGGGAAAAAATATTTTGTTCAACCCTTTAGGGACCAATCGTACATATTTGTACGATTTGGATACCTTGCTTTTTAAAAAATTGTAACGTTCTCAGTTTGATAGGCACTGTGTTAATGACGAATTTTGTGTGTTGTCTGATAAATGTTGCAGCATTTAACACTAAAAATAATCACTCAGTTTCTGATTTGTGAAGAATATAGTCCCTTGTTTGAAGGTGAATTCAAAACTGCACATTTTCACTTCAGAGAAGAGCACTGGAAAACATCGTACATTCTTTCTAATTTTAATAGACGAAAACGTCTAGTTCAGGCAAAACTTTTACATTTGTATCAAATTTTGGTCTTACTACTTGTCATTGTGGTGCTTTTTCTCCCCAGTTTTATCGAGCGAACCGAGAAACAGCTGTTTCTTTGGAACGACTCGCTCGCGCATGCACGTTTCAGTTTCCTCAAACTCGTTTGCATAGGATTGTGGGTAGATATGCAAATTTTCAACAGCGTTTCACCCAGACCTTGCTTTTTAAGGATTTTTTATAAGTGTCGAGCCATCCCGACCTACCAGCAGCCTGTTGCACCGATTGCTTTCTTTAAAGATCAATTGCCAAGAGTCCAACACAAGACAGCCAGGGAGACGACTTTACTCCAATGGCGCCATTTTGCAAACACAAACCGTTTGACGTCATCTTCTTCATAAAATCGTTTCTTATCTCTGAATTCTTTCAGAAGAGCGCCTTTATGACCTAGTCAAGCTTAATGATGCAAGCCTAGGGGCTCTTGTGCTAGAACGTGACTAAAAAAAAAACACTTACAAACGAATTTTTGCAGTGTTTAGACTAAGCTATTCGCTAGCTATAGTCACGAGCAAAAATTGAACAGACACCCTGGATAGAGTGAGCTTTCGCTGATTACAAACAGCGACAATTGCCTTGACAACGCCTTATATGGAATGGAAATTATTTTTTAAGTTTTCTACTATCAAAACGGCCAAAACATATCCCAGAAATTTGGTTCCTACATGGTTAACTGTCAATTGCTAAGTTTAATAATAATAATAATAATAATAATAATAATAATAATAATAATAATAATAATAATAATAATAATAATAATAATAATAATAATAATAATAATAATAATAATAATAATAATAATAATAATAGTTAATAATAACAACGACTTACGTAAAGGAATTAAGAACTTATATAAAGGCTGTAAAGTTACCCAAATTAACATTGTATTTGACTTCTTGGGTGGTTACCATATAAAACTAGAGAAAGAACTTGATCATATAATAGGAAATAAGAAGCAAACTGACTACCTCATCAAGAAATGCCAAAAATGGCTTGTGTTACAGAACAATGAAATTGTAAAATCATTCTATGCGTACACACACTAATAACATCAGGCCAATTACAGTGTGTCCAATGTAAATAATAACAAAGCCTAGGTTAAGATAACCCGCCTTGTTGTACAGATATACACCTTATAGGAACAAATAAAGATGCCATAATAATAATAATAATAATAATAATAATAATAATAATAATAATAATAATAATAATAATAATAATAATAATAATAATAATAATAATAATAATAATAATAATAATAATAATAATAATAATAATAATAACTTTATTTAGAGTTTCCTACAAAGTCTCGAAACTCTTACAAATACGTTTAAAATAAATTAAATATGTTAAAAATAGATAAACTAATAAATCAATTAATTAGCTAATATTTAGAGATATATACATTTATAATTACAAGGTAGAATAAAAAATTCAATAAATAAAATATATGATATGTATAAAATATGATAAAATATATATATTAATGATCCTTAAAAGCTGACTCGAATAAAATTGTTCAAGTTTTGGTTGATAAACTTTTGACTGTAGCTGCATGTTATTCCAAGAGAGAACCAAATTATTTACAAAGCATCATACCTGTATCTCGATAAAACCCTGTGAATTTCCAGAGATAATTTTCGAGGCTTTAAAAATAACGTTGTTGTTTTTAGAAATTTTCAAAAACGCTGTGACGTTCCATATATAATCATCCCCATGAATGTGGACATTCAAACGCTGCACAGTTCCAGTTCGATAAAGCCGAGGGGTTGTTATCAGGTACCCGCTGAAAATAATCACAGAATACCTTCAGATTTTGGAATGAGAGGTTTTTTTTTTTACACCAAAAGCATTCTCATGATTAAAAAGCAAACTCACTTACCAAAAGACATGTCCAATCAAACACAAAGTAAAAAATATAAACCTCAATGAAAGAAGCTTGAAGTGAGACATCCTGCAGGATCCTGTAGTTGTCGCTTCTGAGAGGTCAAGTGATTTGCTGCGAGCATAAATAACAATTTAATGCAGGATATCATTTCACTTATTATTAACTCTCTGGTAGTTTGCCAGTTAAACAAAACAATAAAATGCCTTTAATATGACGTCTGAGTTTGGAAACTCAAGTCAAATTATGCTGTAGATGAAGTGTCCCGCCTTTTGCCAATAGGCGACTTACAATATTGGACTTCCTTTAAATCGATTAGAAATGAAAAGAGCACATCAATATTAATAAAAGTCAAAATCGCAGCTTAAGATATGTAAGGTTTTACTTGATTTCATATTCATTGCAAATTCTCCAGCATTGATATAGATAACCTTTTTTCTACAACCTAAGCGGAAGTCATTTTAAGAGATTGTGTATTTCAAGTATTTCCAGTATTGCGTATTTCTAGCTGGAACTTTGCAATTTTACTACTAATATCGGAATCAATTCTTCAACGAGCAGAACATGATAATAACCGCAGATAGACATTTAAATTATTTCTTACACGGTTTGTATTTGAGCAGAAATAAGTAGAAATCAGTATGTGGTCACATAAGAAGATTAACAGACAAATATTATATAACCGGAAGCATGATGATTGTGTTTATCGTACGGTATACAAAATTATTATGCTTCCGGTTGCAGGTACAATTATAAAATAGAGAGTTTATTTGGTTAGTTTGCCAAAATAATACATAATCGACACGATTTTCTAAAATCTGGGTTAGGATTCATGACTTGATGACTAACATTTTAGTTTAGAGAAACATGAGGGGTGGCGAATGATTGGATGAAAATATGAGTCTCGGCAGCTTTCGACCTAATCTCGAAATCTGGGAAATCTTTGCAATGATTCTCAAAATCAACATTTTCGAAATTGTCTGATTTTCAAATCAAGGTGTCAACGTCTCGGGGGGTCTTGTATTTTAAATGATTGTTTAAATGATGTTACTTTATCAATAAACCAGTAGACCGAGATGTCGTGTGTCACAGCATGCTCTAAAAATAGACAGTCAAGGACTGCATGAAGCTGCTGTTTTAGGTGAATACAAATATGACAGAAATAAAGTAAAAACAAAGTAACAGAGAACTTCTCGGTAATGCCCTTCAGAAAATAATATTTAAGAATAGCTAAGAAAAATTATATTACAAAGCTGTTCTAACAATTTAGTTGACAATACATGGAAAACAAATCAATGAATGAGAATGAATGAATGAATGAATAAACACATCATGAACTAGTGTTGAAGTATCACAAGTATTGTGTATTGTATGAAGTTGATAGCCTGCGTAGTAAGCGTTTCTTTTCGGGGCAACGGAAAAAGGCTGTTTTGGGATAGATGTGTTACCGATATGGCCGCGTGAAACCTAAGACGAGTGCAAAAAGTAAAGATAAGGGAAGGGGAAAGGAGGGAAGGAAACGCTTAAGTAGGGTATTTATGAGAGTTCTGCGCCATTCGCTGAGGTAAGCAGTTTTTTTAATTCCTTAGCTAGGCAATTTTTGATTTTTGTATCGCAGACTCAGCTATTTTTTTAGACGAATTCAGAATTTGTGAATTTAGTTAATCCGAAAATAATCCGATAAAAGCACTTTTCTATAGGGTATACAAATCCTAGTAGGGTGTTTATTGTCCATGGGATTAGTTAGAAACAAAAGGTACATCTGTTCTATATTTAGTCATTATTAATGATTTCATATGCGTATTTGAGAATACTTTCCTTAAACTAAATTCTAACATATAGAAATATATCTACAGAGCTGTTTAGTTTAGCTTTTTTGAAATCATGTTCATTTAGTAATATGTAAGTTGGTGTATTGTTTGATAATCCTTTAATCCTTTGTTTATCTTAAAACCTACAAAATTGTGCAAAATTGTGAATTGTTAATGAGTTCAAAGACTGGTCTACGATAGATTGATGATCGCTAGCAAATTGATTTTTATTATAAAACTCTCAATTACAATCATTGTTATCCGGTCTATTCAAGTTATAGAGGATGGTAAAAGTCTAATTCTCTTCCATTTCTAGGCCGGCCGCTTTCTTGTTCTATTTCATTGTCAGTGTTTGTTATACCTCTATTACAATCAATGAGTTTGAGCTCATTTTTCTTCCAATTAAGTTGATGCATAGAACCACAATCTTGACATTCGCAAAACAACTTTTTCACGGTATTTGAATTAGTAGAAATCTTAGTCATACAAATGTCACATTCGACGGGCTTCCCCCACTTTCGGAACCAGGTTTGATCTTCCCATTGACACATAGGACAAATAATGATAGGGATCCTATCGAAAGATTTTGTTTCTTGACAAACCTGGCACTTGCCTTCCTCTCCATCATCATCATCATCATCACTTTCCATTTCCTCTTCTTCTTCATCGCTGTCTTCTTCATCATCATCTTGTTCTTCACTGCTAAAATCACTATCATCAGAACTATCCTCTCCTTCTGGTCGCCTAGCAACCAGTTCTACGAGCAACTTTTTGTTTCTTATGAGGTTTTTGTTTATGCCTAATTCTGATAAACCATTAATAAACGTTTGAAGTCCTCGGGGATTTTTAACATCCAGGTTATAAGGTAGCATAGAATATTCAATAAGCTCTACCATCTGTGTAAGAGGTATTCTTCGCTGGTGATAGGTCATTTCTCCATGCGAATTCCAATATAAAATAGCTTTTGAAGACGCCATGCTGTGTAGAAATTCTAAAGCCCTATCTTTGGGTATGCTAGGTGAGATATTTTTCAACATAGCATCAATGTCAGTTTCATCAAAGTTTATGCTTTCGTCGTCACTTTCACTGACAGTGCTAATGTCATCCTCTGAATCCATCCTCTCTCGCTTTCTCTTTATGCTCATTTTCCAATAACTCTCAAATGTAAAATGATCGTTTAGGAAAGTAACAGTTTTAGTTATAGCAAAAGTAGACTCAAAGTAGACATCAAAGGCGATACGATTTCCTCCACAAATCCTGAACCTTTTTGAGATAAAATTTGCTTTTTCCTTTTGAATGGAACTGATGAGTCGGCTAAATTTCTTATCAAATCTCTATGCCTTTCCAATTGCCGTTTTTGTATTTCAGAAAGAGGAATCAACCCTCTCAACAGATTATAGCAAACTTCGCACAAAGAATGCACTTGTGGTGGGGTAGCAGATGATAGCAGAAATAGTCTTTGATGATCAGGGCAATGAGCTAATAGGTGGAGATAACCAAAATTATTGACAAGCAACTGGCTCATGTTTCCTGTACTGAGCTGTTTTAATAATGAGCTACCTGATAATATGATAGGATATTTATAGCCAACGGAAGCCAATAGCAGATCCGCTACGTAAACTAGTTATTTAGAACTTAATACAGTTATTTAAACTTTTTAAGGCGGTGAAATTTCTAGGGAAGACCTCGTGGTGCAATGGTAGCACATCTGGCTCCAGACCAGAAGGTTACGTGTTCGAATCGCGTCGGGGTCATGCTTTTTTTATCCTTTTACGGATCGCACGCACTAAAAAAAAAAAAAAAAATGACGAGGATAGCCTGATAGCTTTTGGCTACCCATAGCCTGCAAGCTATTGGCTACCCATAGCCTGCTAGCTTTGGCTACCCATAGCCTGCTAGCTAAATAGGCCGGCTACCCATAGCCTGCTAGCTTTTGGCTACCCATAGCCTGCTAGCTATTGGCTACCCATAGCCTGCTAGCTATTGGCTACCCATAGCCTGCTAGCTTTTGGCTACCCATAGCCTGCTAGCTATATAGGCTACCCATAGCCTGCTAGCTACGTAGGCTACCCATAGCCTGCTAGCTTTGGCTACCCATAGCCAGCTAGCTATATAGGCTACCCATAGCCTTCTAGCTACATAGGCTACCCATAGCCTGCTAGCTACATAGGCTACCCATAGCCTGCTAGCTTTGGCTACCCATAGCCAGCTAGCTATATAGGCTACCCATAGCCTTCTAGCTACATAGGCTACCCATAGCCTGCTAGCTACATAGGCTACCCATAGCCTTCTAGCTACAAATTGACAGCTTGGTAGCCAAGCTATTGATGTTTAGAAAGTGTATATAAATAGGGCTAAAATGATCTATTCATTTATAACTAAAAAGACTCGCGATGACTCGGATGTGTTCATTGTGTCGGAAGTCAGTCAAAAATTTATCATCCCATTTGAGTCGAGTCCACAAAATAAATGGACCAGAACGTACATACTGGTATCAGCAAGGAAAAATACCTAATGATGATAGTCATCAAAAACCTACAACCCTTCAACTTGGAAATGGATCAATAGAGAATTGTGGAAAATTTCAGTTAGAGCACCCATTCACTGCGCTTGTAGCGGGTATGACAGGATCAGGAAAAACATTTTGGGTCCAAAATCTGCTTAAGCATGCAACTCAAGTTATCACACCTGTGCCACCTGTTGAAAACAGTTCCTGGAATTGAATTTATTAAAGGGATGCCTCACGATATTGACGAAGATTGGTTTTTTGATGCAAAATTCAATAACCTGATTATCATTGATGATCAAATGTCTGAAACCTCTAATGATAAACGCATCCTCAATTTATTTACCAAAGGATCTCACCATCGGAATCTTAGCGTCATTTTCATGGTACAGAACCTTTATTTTCAAGGGAAAATAATGCGAACTTTAAGTCTAAATACAGCCTATCTTGTATTGTTTAAAAATCCGAGAGATAAACTCCAAATAACTACCTTGGGCAAACAGATGTACCCCGGAAAAACAGAGCAGTTTATTCAAAAATATAAAGCCGCTGTCCAACGGCCTTACGGATATCTTTTTGTGGATCTCAAACCCAATACCGCTGAAGAGTGTAGACTGCGGGCTAATGTTTTGCCAGAAGAAAGGGCTCCTACCCAGTCCTCAGCTGAAGCTCACTCAAACACGGCCTTAGAAAGTTTGGTAAACTATTTTGAGCGTCAGAGTGTTATGCAGCCGCCACAGTTAATCATATTGCAGGGATTGAATAAACAAATGCAGAATATCCTCAACGAGCCAAATGTTTCATCGGAAATAAAAATGAAAAGATATTCTCAGGTGTATCAACGCTATTTAGATCTAGAAAAACAACTAAATAACAATTCTTCAAGAGTTCATCTTCCATCTAATATCCCTATGGTCGAAGCATTACCTACGCATGATGACAACCTAGATGAAACTCAACCTACAACCCCTCAAAATGCTCCATCAACTAGAGTATTCGATAGTGGCTTTGAGAGCTTAACGGCTATGCCTAAAACAAGTGCAGTATCATCACTTCAAACCAACGAATCATTACTACCTCACTCGTCGAGTAGTCAAATGCTAGAGAAAGCTTCGTCGACACCATTAAAGGCTCCTTCTACTTATGAAGTCAGAAAACCATCAACCTTATTCGATCCTGCAGTTAGTTCATCACGACAAACGCTATTACTAACGCCACCATCTTCATATAAGAAGCCTGTAAAATGGCTCAATTATGCCGATTCAATGAAACAGAAAGGCATCCCTGAACCTATTCGACGTTCGGATAGATTAAGAGCAGTAATCAAGAAGCCTTCAGAAAAGTGGCAGAAATATTAGACTTTTACCATCCTCTATAACTTGAATAGACCGGATAACAATGATTGTAATTGAGAGTTTTATAATAAAAATCAATTTGCTAGCGATCATCAATCTATCGTAGACCAGTCTTTGAACTCATTAACAATTCACAATTTTGCACAATTTTGTAGGTTTTAAGATAAACAAAGGATTAAAGGATTATCAAACAATACACCAACTTACATATTACTAAATGAACATGATTACAAAAAAGCTAAACTAAACAGCTCTGTAGATATATTTCTATATGTTAGAATTTTGTTTAAGGAAAGTATTCTCAAATACGCATATGAAATCATTAATAATGACTAAATATAGAACAGATGTACCTTTTGTTTCTAACTAATCCCATGGACAATAAACACCCTACTAGGATTTGTATACCCTATAGAAAAGTGCTTTTATCGGATTATTTTCGGATTAACTAAATTCACAAATTCTGAATTCGTCTAAAAAAATAGCTGAGTCTGCGATACAAAAATCAAAAATTGCCTAGCTAAGGAATTAAAAAAACTGCTTACCTCAGCGAATGGCGCAGAACTCTCATAAATACCCTACTCGCTTAAACATAAATACCTGTTTTATGAAACCTGCGCTCGTCCACAAACGCACCAATCAGCATGATGCAGCTCTGTACTGATGACAGCAGATTGACAGTGAGGTATGACATAGGACTTCACAAAGAGCATTAGCGTGTTCGTTAGTCCAGTAAAGCCAATTTGGAAGAAGTTTTAAAATATTTTTTTATCACAATTAGGAATAGCTTTCAAGCCAGAACAGAAAGAAAAAAATCACAAAATAAATCGTAATCGACGAGATTATGTTGTTTGGCCTACAGTTTAGCAGTCATTGTGGAAGCTCAGAGCTAACAAAGAAATCTCATTCTATCGTCTATATCAAACACCGACACAGCCTATACTAGTTTACTCGCTAGTTTCCATTTATCTGTTTATTAGCTATATTTTATAAATACTATCAAATATTTAAGATCAGAATATTATCTACAATTTGCGTTTGTATTCAAGATTTTCTATCTCTAACGGCTATCATGAGAGTATCCGATATCTGTTTTCTTTTAAATTATGTTGACGAGTGCCGAGCACTTAGCTATGAAAGGTCAAAGGGGCAGTTTTCGAAATCCCGGGTTTTTTTGCAAGCGTTTCCTCCGCTCTTCTCCCCTCCATCTTCCCTCCCCCTCTCCCCCCCCCCCCCCCCCACCCTCTTCATCTTTTTGCACTCGTCTTAAGTTTCGCGCGGCCTCATCGGTAACACAGCTATCCCAAAACAACTTTATCCCGTTTCCCCAAAAGAAACGCTTGCTACGCAGGCTGTGGAGTTTATGAACTTACAATTTTTACATCGTGGTTTGACTAACAAAATGACTCTCATCAAATGAATTTTAGTCTTTTTAAGAGAGTGTCCATGTAAGAACCATCAGAACCGGGCAGGAGGTGATAAACCTCAAATCACGGATTTGGCTCATATTTGGTACATAGATAGGGTAGTATAGATGATGTATAGTATGTGGTGCAAATGTAGTAGTAAACGATCGATTGCATAATAGTGGAAATGTTCTAGCTGAACGAGAGATCCACCTGAACACAAAAGTAAATATTTTAAATGCATGTGTCCACTCTCGGCTACTTTATAGTACCTAAGCATGATAACTTTGTGCCAAAGAAATACAAAAACTGGAGACAATATGGAATGGTTTCCTAAGGAAAATGGTGTCTGGATGATTTAAGAACGCACCACTTGGTAAGGACAGGACGAAAAGTGTAGAGTCAACAACTCAAGTTGAAGGTGAACTAAATTGGGCTTTCAAGATATCAAACCAACAACTGCATGAAATAACTGAACCACAACCAATTCAGACGTGCTGGCACATACAGTTCCTTTGTTTTACTTAAAAGTACTTAGCTCATGTCTGCCGCATGGCATATGATACACTACAGAAGCAGATTCATTTTGACAAACGAACTACAAATAAACTGTGAAAAAAGTGGAAGTCATTCTTGGAGTGGACAAAAACAGGCCAGACGGATGATGATGGAAAAAAATAAACTTTAGGAGTTTATTGGAGCAGTGGCTCAAATCACTCGCCCTAATGATGATGATGATGATGATGATGATGATGATGATGATGATGATGATGATGATGATGATGATGATGATGATGACGATGATGATGATGATGATGATGAGGAGGATGAGGATGATGAAGATGATGATGATGATGATGATGCTGATGAGGATGAGGATGAGGATGATGCAGTTCTCTCTCATCTATCAACTCACCGGCCAACTCTACCTGTTTTTTTCTCGCCATATTATTTCTTATCCGATTAAATTCGAAGCTTAGGCTTTTCATAATAACATTATTTTGCTATAATAGTTTTGAATACGTATACTGAATTTTTTTAAACGAAGTGATGAAACTAGCGTAGAAAATTGATAAGGTTTAAAATACAATATATACAACTCTTTCGCGTGATTAATTGAAATTAAAGCAAATAACGTTCAAAAATCACCATTAAGCATCATAAGGTGTAGCAGATTAACTCCACTATTATGCAAATGTTTGCTCCCAGATTTGCTAGATGCTAAATATGAGCCAATTCCGTGAGTGAGGTTCATCACGTCCTGTCCGGTTCCTACCTGGACACTCTCTTAATACTGAATTGCTATGACACATTATCATGATTATATGCTGGAATAATAATGGTTGCAAGATTTAATTGATTCAATGAAAGTAATACGAGACATTGCATAATAAGTATATATATCTTATACGACTTATACATCTATCACAAACATTTGATAGTCATGCAATGAAATGAATGTTTTTGCTACAGGTTTCTAATTTTTCAGTTTGTATAGATACCATCTATATCTTAGCACTTATTCACCTATTACTCAACCAGAAACATCAAATTCAGAAGACAAAATATACCTTATTTATAATTAATACATGTTGTTTAATGACCATATCATGCAAATACCATTAGGGTATATACGTAGCATAAGTATTTTATCTTTTAATTTATAGGAGGATCATTGATCTTTTTCAGCAGCCTGTTGCACCGATTGCTTTCTTTAAAGATCAAAAATTGCCAAGAGTCCAACACAAGACAGCCAGGGAGACGCCTTTACTCCAATGGCGCCATTTTGCAAACACAAACCGTTTGACGTCATCTTCTTCATAAAATCGTTTCTTATCTCTGAATTCTTTCAGAAGAGCGCCTTTATGACCTAGTCAAGCTTAATGATGCAAGCCTAGGGGCTCTTGTGCTAGAACGTGACTAAAAAAAAAAACACTTACAAACGAATTTTTGCAGTGTCTAGACTAAGCTATTCGCTAGCTATAGTCACGAGCAAAAATTGAACAGGCACCCTGGATAGAGTGAGCTTTCGCTGATTACAAACAGCGACAATTGCCTTGTCAACGCCTTATATGGAATGGAAATTATTTTTTAAGTTTTCTACTATGAAAACGGCCAAAACATATCCCAGAAATTTGGTCCCTACATGGTTAACTGTCAATTGCTAAGTTTAATAATAATAATAATAATAATAATAATAATAATAATAACTTTATTTAGAGTTTCCTACAAAGTCTCGAAACTCTTACAAATACGTTTAAAATAAATTAAATATGTTAAAAATAGATAAACTAATAAATCAATTAATTAGCTAATATTTAGAGATATATACATTTATAATTACAAGGTAGAATAAAAAATTCAATAAATAAAATATATGATATGTATAAAATATGATAAAATATATATATTAATGATCCTTAAAAGCTGACTCGAATAAAATTGTTCAAGTTTTGGTTGATAAACTTTTGACTGTAGCTGCATGTTATTACAAGAGAGAACCAAATTATTTACAAAGCATCATACCTGTATCTCGATAAAATCCTGTGAATTTCCAGAGATAATTTTCGAGGCTTTAAAAATAACGTTGTTGTTTTTAGAAATTTTCAAAAACGCTGTGACGTTCCATATATAATCGTCCCCATGAAGGTGGACATTCAAACGCTGCACAGTTCCAGTTCGATAAAGCCGAGGGGTTGTTATCAGGTACCCGCTGAAAATAATCACAGAATACCTTCAGATTTTGGAATGAGAGGTTTTTTTTTACACCAAAAGCATTCTCATGATTAAAAATCAAACTCACTTACCAAAAGACATGTCCAATCAAACACAAAGTAAAAAATATAAACCTCAATGAAAGAAGCTTGAAGTGAGACATCCTGCAGGATCCTGTAGTTGTCGCTTCTGAGAGGTCAAGTGATTTGCTGCGAGCATAAATAACAATTTAATGCAGGATATCATTTCACTTATTATTAACTCTCTGGTAGTTTGCCAGTTAAACAAAACAATAAAATGCCTTTAATATGACGTCTGGAAAGTTTGGAAACTCAAGTCAAATTATGCTGTAGATGAAGTGTCCCGCCTTTTGCCAATAGGCGACTTGCAATATTCGACTTCCTTTAAATCGATTAGAAATGAAAAGAGCACATCAATATTAATAAAAGTCAAAATCGCAGCTTAAGATATGTAAGGTTTTACTTGATTTCATATTCATTGCAAATTTTCCAGCATTGATATAGATAACCTTTTTTCTACAACCTAAGCGGAAGTCATTTTAAGAGATTGTGTATTTCAAGTATTTCCAGTATTGCGTATTTCTAGCTGGAACTTTGCAATTTTACTACTAATATCGGAATCAATTCTTCAACGAGCAGAACATGATAATAACCGCAGATAGACATTTAAATTATTTCTTACACGGTTTGTATTTGAGCAGAAATAAGTAGAAATCAGTATGTGGTCACATAAGAAGATTAACAGACAAATATTATATAACCGGAAGCATGATGATTTTGTTTATCGTACGGTATACAAAATTATTATGCTTCCGGTTGCAGGTACAATTATAAAATAGAGAGTTTATTTGGTTAGTTTGCCAAAATAATACATAATCGACACGATTGTCTAAAATCTGGGTTAGGATTCGTGACTTGATGACTAACATTTTAGTTTAGAGAAACATGAGGGGTGGCGAATGATTCGATGAAAAATATGAGTCTCGGCAGCTTTCGACCTAATCTCGAAATCTGGGAAATCTTTGCAATGATTCTCAAAATCAAAATTTTCGAAATTGTCTGATTTTCAAATCAAGCTAAGGTGTCAATGTCTCGGCGGGCCTTGTATTTTAAATGATTGTTTAAATGATGTTACTTTATCAATAACCAGTAGACCGAGGTGTCGTGTGTCACAGCATACTCTAAAAATAGACAGTCAAGGACTGCATGAAGCTGCTGTTTTAGGTAAATACAAATATGACAGAAATAAAGTAAAAACAAAGTAACAGAGAACTACTCGGTAATGCCCTTCAGAAAATATTATTTAAGAATAGCTAAGAAAAAATATATTACAAAGCTGTTCTAACAATTTAGTTGACAATACATGGAAAACAAATCAATGAATGAGAATGAATGAATGAATGAATAAACACGTCATGAACTAGTGTTGAAGTATCACAAGTAGTGTATATTGTATGAAGTTGATAGCCTGCGTAGCAAGCGTTTCTTTTCGGGGCAACGGAAAAAGGCTGTTTTGGGATAGCTGTGTTACCGATATGGCCGCGTGAAACCTAAGACGAAGTAAAGGTAAGGGAAGGTGAAAGGAGGGAAGGAAACGCTTAAACATAAATACCTATTTTATGAAACCTGCGCTCGTCCACAAACGCACCAATCAGCATGATGCAGCTCTGTACTGATGACAGCAGATTGACAGTGAGGTATGACAGAGGACTTCACAAGGAGCATTAGCGTGTTCGTTAGTCCAGTAAAGCCAATTTGGAAGAAGTTTTAAAATATATTTTATCACAATTAGGAATAGCTTTCAAGCCAGAACAGAAAGAAAAAAATCACAAAATAAATCGTAATCGACGAGATTATGAAGTCCATTGACAACAAAGAAATAACTTGTGGGTTATTCCTAGACTTCAGTAAAGCATTCGATACTGTTGACCACCAAATTTTACTAAGTAAATTACATAAATATGGCATTAGAGGAAACTCTTATTCATGGTTTTTGAGCTATCTCGCTAATAGAATGCAACTAGTTAAAATTGATGATGTCAAATCAGACCTAACAAACATAAGCCACGGCGTACCACAAGGAAGCACCCTGGGACCATTACTTTTCTTACTATATATTAATGATTTGCCTAATGTTTCACCCATTCTCAAAGTAAGAATGTTTGCCGATGACACTAACTTATTCTATTCACATGAAGACCCAGCTGTTGTTGAGAATGTTATGAATTCTGAAATTAAATACATATTAAGGTATTGCGCATCAAATAAGTTAACAGTAAATGTTAAGAAAACAAATTTCATGATTATTAAATCAAACAGGAAAAAAATTCCACATAACTTTAAGTTATTAGATTTTGAACAAAAAGAGTACATTAAATATTTAAGGCATTTATATTGATCAACACCTTTCATGGTCAAAACAAATTCAGTTTGTTCAAAGCAAACTATCTAAAAACATTGGAATACTTAGAAAACTGAGGTATTTTGTCAATCTTAGGACTCTTAGGAATTTATATTTTTCACTAATATACCCATATCTATCTTATGGTATACTAACATAGGGTAGTACTTATAAGACTAAATTAACAAAAAATATGCACAAATCAAAACAAATGCATCAGAAGCATCTTCTTTGCCAATCAGCGTGAACATGCAGCACCACTTTACAATATTCTAGATATCTTAACGTTCCAGAATATTTTTAAACTAAAAGCATCCATTCTCTGCTATAAAATTATAAATGTTCAGGCTGAGGTGCCTCAAGTATTTTTAGGCCTTATCACTTTAGCAAAAGTACAACATCACTATAATACAAGATACGCAGCATCTTGTAACCTTGTACCTCCACCAGTGCGTACAAATTATGGTAAATTTACATTTAAATCTACCATAATCAAAATCTGGGAAGAAATTCCAACTGATCTTAAAATAATCAAATCCATCAAACTTTTCAAGACCCAGTTGCAATCATTTTTGATCTCTACTCAGAATTGAATATGAACTCAAAACTCTATTCTAATTCCTTGTAACAATATTACATTTGTGTGTGTATAAAATTATGTATGTTTGTTGTATGTTTGTGTGTGTATAAAATTATGTATAACCGTATAACTATATATTTAGTTTTGTAAGTTTTGTAAATATCTAATAATATTAGCTTGTAAATAGATCTACCATCTTGCCCACTATCATTATCATTGTAAATTTACTACTTGAGTGGCTGCCGACCCGAAAGTTTGTACTATTTCGGCAGCCACACACACCATACTATAAATTACTTTTTTTAATGTAATTTATTTACTGATGTAAATATATATTTGTACCTTTTTTTTTCATAATACCTGTCAAATATAAATTGTGTGTGAATAAATAAAAGTCTAAAAGTCTATATCATGCAAATACCATTAGGGTATATACGTAGCATAAGTATTTTATCTTTTAATTTATAGGAGATTATTGATCTTTTTCAGAATGTTTATAAGTGTCGAGCCATCCCGACCTACCAGCAGCCTGTTGCACCGGTTGCTTTCTTTAAAGATCAAAAATTGCCAAGAGTCCAACACAAGACAGCCAGGGAGACGACTTTACTCCAATGGCGCCATTTTGCAAACACAAACCGTTTGACGTCATCTTCTTCATAAAATCGTTTTTTATCTCTGAATTCTTTCAGAAGAGCGCCTTTATGACCTAGTCAAGCTTAATGATGCAAGCCTAGGGGCTCTTGTGCTAGAACGTGACTAAAAAAAAAAAACACTTACAAACGAATTTTTGCAGTGTTTAGACTAAGCTATTCGCTAGCTATAGTCACGAGCAAAAATTGAACAGGCACCCTGGATAGAGTGAGCTTTCGCTGATTACAAACAGCGACAATTGCCTTGACAACGCCTTATATGGAATGGAAATTATTTTTTAATTTTTCTACTATGAAAACGGCCAAAACATATCCCAGAAATTTGGTCCCTACATGGTTAACTGTCAATTGCTAAGTTTAATAATAATAATAATAATAATAATAATAATAATAATAATAATAATAATAATAATAATAATAATAATAATAATAATAATAATAATAATAATAATAATAATAATAATAATAATAATAATAATAATAATAATAATAATAACTTTATTTAGAGTTTCCTACAAAGTCTCGAAACTCTTACAAATACGTTTAAAATAAATTAAATATGTTAAAAATAGATAAACTAATAAATCAATTAATTAGCTAATATTTAGAGATATATGATTTATAATTACAAGGTAGAATAAAAAATTCAATAAATAAAATATATGATATGTATAAAATATGATAAAATATATATATTAATGATCCTTAAAAGCTGACTTGAATAAAATTGTTCAAGTTTTGGTTGATAAACTTTTGACTGTAGATGCATGTTATTCCAAGAGAGAACCAAATTATTTACAAAGCATCATACCTGTATCTCGATAAAACCCTGTGAATTTCCAGAGATAATTTTCGTGGCTTTAAAAATAACGTTGTTGTTTTTAGAAATTTTCAAAAACGCTGTGACGTTCCATATATAATCGTCCCCATGAAGGTGGACATTCAAACGCTGCACAGTTCCAGTTCGATAAAGCCGAGGGGTTGTTATCAGGTACCCGCTGAAAATAATCACAGAATACCTTCAGATTTTGGAATGAGAGGTTTTTTTTTTACACCAAAAGCATTCTCATGATTAAAAAGCAAACTCACTTACCAAAATACATGTCCAATCAAACACAAAGTAAAAAATATAAACCTCAATGAAAGAAGCTGCTTGAAGTGAGACATCCTGCAGGATCCTGTAGTTGTCGCTTCTGAGAGGTCAAGTGATTTGCTGCGAGCATAAATAACAATTTAATGCAGGATATCATTTCACTTATTATAACTCTCTGGTAGTTTGCCAGTTAAACAAAACAATAAAATGCCTTTAATATGACGTCTGAGTTTGGAAACTCAAGTCAAATTATGCTGTAGATGAAGTGTCCCGCCTTTTGCCAATAGGCGACTTACAATATTGGACTTCCTTTAAATCGATTAGAAATGAAAAGAGCACATCAATATTAATAAAAGTCAAAATCGCAGCTTAAGATATGTAAGGTTTTACTTGATTTCATATTCATTGCAAATTCTCCAGCATTGATATAGATAACCTTTTTTCTACAACCTAAGCGGAAGTCATTTTAAGAGATTGTGTATTTCAAGTATTTCCAGTATTGCGTATTTCTAGCTGGAACTTTGCAATTTTACTACTAATATCGGAATCAATTCTTCAACGAGCAGAACATGATAATAACCGCAGATAGACATTTAAATTATTTCTTACACGGTTTGTATTTGAGCAGAAATAAGTAGAAATCAGTATGTGGTCACATAAGAAGATTAACAGACAAATATTATATAACCGGAAGCATGATGATTTTGTTTATCGTACGGTATACAAAATTATTATGCTTCCGGTTGCAGGTACAATTATAAAATAGAGAGTTTATTTGGTTAGTTTGCCAAAATAATACATAATCGACACGATTGTCTAAAATCTGGGTTAGGTTCATGACTTGATGACTAACATTTTAGTTTAGAGAAACATGAGGGGTGGCGAATGATTCGATGAAAAATATGAGTCTCGGCAGCTTTCGACCTAATCTCGAAATCTGGGAAATCTTTGCAATGATTCTCAAAATCAAAATTTTCGAAATTGTCTGATTTTCAAATCAAGGTGTCAACGTCTCGGGGGGTCTTGTATTTTAAATGATTGTTTAAATGATGTTACTTGATCAATAACTAGTAGACCGAGGTGTTGTGTGTCACAGCATACTCTAAAAATAGACAGTCAAGGACTGCATGAAGCTGCTGTTTTAGGTAAATACAAATATGACAGAAATAAAGTAAAAACAAAGTAACAGAGAACTACTGGTAAGGCCCTTCAGAAAATAATATTTAAGAATAGCTAAGAAAAATTATATTACAAAGCTGTTCTAACAATTTAGTTGACAATACATGGAAAACAAATCAATGAATGAGAATGAATGAATGAATGAATAAACACATCATGAACTAGTGTTGAAGTATCACAAGTAGTGTGTATTGTATGAAGTTGATAGCCTGCGTAGTAAGCGTTTCTTTTCGGGAGAACGGAAAATGGCTGTATTTGGATAGCTGTGTTACCGATATTAAACCTAAGACGATTGCAAAAAGTGAAGGGGAGGCGGGATAGGGGGTAAGGAGAAGGAAGGAGGGCCTGCCCGCAAGACCATGTATTTTACATGCTTACGGTCGCTGGCGATTGGCTCATTCAATATTGGGATAGGTCATGACGAAAACCAGAACACACTTTCATTCAGCTTCTTTGCTTGTAAACATGGTAAATGTTTATATATAGTTTTGGTAGTGAACGGCGAGTATTACTCAACTTTCAAGTAAGGTAAATTCTTTTGGCCTGACGACAGCCGATCTATCCGATGAAGCGGTATGCTGTTATAATATTAAGTCCAGCGAGATTTCTCCACGAGCTGAAACTCTTTCATTGTTCCTCAATCTAAGCTACATTTATTTCCACACTTTGCTCCAAGCTAGAGTGGAATAATATAGTTATCATTTGAAGATGAAACATCGGACTTATCAGCTTTCTTGGTGAATGATTCGAACTGGTTTTATTGTTGTATCATATGCAGCCGTTGATTATGCCATGAAGATTCGAATTACAACCGTCTCTGTGTTCTATAAATCGCTCGTAAAATCTGACTTTATTTTTACTTGAATTAAAAGCAATTATCCCATGTCGTTCTTTGATTGTTAGATTTTCTATGAGGGTAATTGTTTTCACAAGAAATGGCGTATTCAAAGTTAAACTACCAACGTACAAACAAGGCCAGTTAGTATCAACCTGAGAAGTTCTGGTAAGGCCTTACTTCCGGTGCGCTATTTTTAGTAGTGGGCGGTTAACTAAATAAGACAGCCTTGCGGGCAGGCTCTCCCTTCCTTTTCTCCAACCTCCCCCCCTCCCCTCCCCTCTCACCCTTTCCCCCAGAGAGCCAGGCTAGACAGGCTAAGTTGGAAGAAGTTTTAAAATTTATTTAATCACAATTAGGAATAGCTCTCAAGCCACAACGTACAGAAAGAAGAAATAAAAAAAACTCGTAATCGACGAGATTATGTTGGTTGACCTACAGGTTTTAGCAATCATAGTGGAAGCTCAGCGCTAACAAACAAATCTCGTTCTATTACCTTCCTATTAAACACCGACGCAGCCTATATTAGTTCAGGATCGGATCCAGGATTTTCAAAAAGGGGGGCAATTTTGATTTCGGATTTATAAAAACCCCAATAATGCTGGAGCTATTCCGGACGTGACTTTTTCAGGAATTTCCTAATATTGGTGTTCAATTAACATTTTAAAAAACGCTAGCAAAACATGTTTGGATGTTATGAAAAACGTATCATTATCATATCTATGATAAGCTTGAGATGACATGTCAATAACTTCGTTATATAAAAATCACTTAATGTTATACCCAACAAGTGAAGATCCTAACATCTTTCTTGGGTGAAGTTCCATAAAAGCACAGCAAATGCTCTGTCTCAAGACGTACCGCGTTCCCATGCATAGCAATAACAGCTAAATCGGAAAGCCTTTCTGTAGTCATGGTAGATCGCAGCCTGTACTTCCGACCGCCAAGAGTTCGCGAACGTTGGGGGAAAATATTTCGTCTGCATGATTTGCGATAATTGAGGTGATGGATTCATCTTTTAAAAACTTATAATAAATATTTATTATTGTACATAACAGACTACTAATAATTTAATGCAAGAATGAAGCAAGCATTTGTTATTAAACTCAGTACCTTTATAATTTCCTATTGATTGATTGTCGGCAAAGCAGTAATGTAGTATAAAATTCCATTGTTTAATAGAGTGATTTTCGTTGACCGCAAAAGAATAGATCGGGATTTAAAAATCCACTATAGTACGTATTAAAGGCTAATCATTAGAAGTAAACTTTATTGTTCTTTATCAACTATTACCAACTAGATATCAATTCGATTCTTGGTCGAGGAAAATTATTCTAAGACATATATAGCATAATTTCAGTCAGGTGTGAATTTGATTAGTTGTGGTGTAGATGCGTTATGGCTATTGTTGTATATACATTGGTTTGCAAAAATTCTGACCCTATAAGTATATAAGTATATAGGTAATTCTGCCTTCAAACGCTCCAAAATTTTCACAATTCATTGTGTGACATGTAGTAAGCATCATTGAAGTATTATGGATGGTTCTGGTGGCACCAAGGGCGCATGAAAGCATGCACTCAAAAAGCTTAAATAAACATTACCCACAATGCACCCGATATACTTTGATGGGGTCAGAATTTTTGCAATATATATATGTTTAAAAATGAAAACAAAAGAAAATTGATCACTTTACTTCATCATAGAAAGTATTTAATGTAAATTATTTATCCAAATACAAAATACAAGATATTTAAGAATTTATCGTCCATATCGCAGTATCTGCGTAGTTGAAAGCTGGTTCAAAGGCCCAGTGAGTTTTGGCAAAGTTTTTCTGATATGGTTTACATAGAAGAACCTGAATTGTCTGAAAAGGAAGACATAAGAAGTGCTTGTTAAATTAAAGAATAAAATATGAAAAAGTGAATACATCAATACTAACAAAAAATATTAGCCCGGTACAGGTAACAAACGTTGTGGACCAACAAACAAAAAGAAAAAGAAAAACAACACTTCTAAACTTCTAAGTATATAAATAGATCAGCTTAAAACAAGATCGCTAAGGGTTATGGTCCACGTTTGCGTGATGCTCTCAGTTCAACATTATTTAGCGCGTCACTTTACAATAAAGATACACAAATGATATATCATTTTAAATCTTATATAACAGAGAATAAGACTGGGTATGTTTTTGACGAAATATCTGAAACCAATGCTCCACGTAAAACCTATAAATTGAGCGCTTTCTTTTAAAAGGGTGTTATTCCAAAACTTCCTACTACTTCGCCGTCATTTCTGCATTATATCCATTTGAACATAAATGCCTTTAAACATTTGTCTTATATTTTTGATAAAATGCTTCGTTCTTGAATAAATGCGTTTCAAAGCTGACTCATTGTTAATCCTTCAAGTTACACGGCACCTTGGGACATAATTTATACTTAGTTTTATTTTAGTACCTGATATTTACATGAGTGTATAAATATATATTTAAGCTTACAGTAGTGGTACAAGATTAAATATTTACATACATAGATATATAGATATACAGGAATACAAAATATTAAATCGAAAAAAATAAACAAGTAAAGGTGCAGTGTGGCCTAGAATAACTGAAAAGCTAAACTAGCTAGGCCACAGATAATATTGATAGCTTTAAATTTAAGGTCAGGAGAAGAGAGAAAGATTAATATTTTATACTAGAAAAAGAAGGAAATTAAAAATAAATTATTATAGCTATATTAGGAAAAATAATGTATTAAGTCAAATAGATATACTAATATACTAGAAATAAAGTAAAATGTAAATTATTATAGTTATGTTTGGAAAAAAGAATGTATTAAGTCTAAGGGAAACTTTCAATTTGTCAATAATTTTTTTCCTGGGGAGCTTTTTAGTTTCTAGGTCGAAATTATTCCATATTTTGGCACTATTAAATCTTATATTAAAGATACCGTAATTCGTCCGCACTGGGTTTAGGTACAGGGAACCTTTAGAAGCTAGTCTGGTATTGTAACTATGAACTGAGGAGATTGGCTTAAAGAAGTCTTTGAAAATATATGGGAGATTGTTACAATGATATTCATGAATGAAAATGGAGGTATGAAGGTTAACAAGATCTGGCAACTTAATAGTTTGTAGTTGCTTGAAAAGTGTCCAGTGGAGAAGAATGAGCATCAAAAAGGGAGAAGGTCATAATTCTCAAAGCTTTTTTTTGAAGGACGTATAGGGGTTTAATTGCTGTTTGGTAAGTATTTCCCCAGACGAGAATAGCGTAGGTTAGATATGGATAGATAAGTGAATAGTATAATTGAGTTAAGGATTTAAGGTTTATGTAGTGGCGAAGTTTGCAGAGAATTCCAACACTCATGTTTAAGTTCTTAGTAGTTTCAAGAACATGTGATTTCCAGTTGATGTTTTCATCCAGAGATATTCCAAGATATTTGACCTTTTTTACCTGATCAAGAGCTTTGCCATTAATGTTTAATAAAACAGTAGATGGGATCTTCTTTTGATATGAATGAAAAATAATAAAGTTAGATTTTTTAATATTAAGAGATAGTTTATTTGATTTTAACCAGTTACTGACTGAGGCGAGCTCATTGTTGACAGATGAGGTAAGCTGAGATATACTTTTATCGGAATAAAACAAATTTGTGTCATCAGCAAAAATGTGAAACTGAAGAATTTTAGAACAGTTAATAAAGTCATTGATGTAGATTAAGAAAAGGAGAGGCCCTAGAATGGAGCCTTGTGGAACACCACAAGGTATGAGTTTGCTATTAGAGTTTATGGAACCAACTGTGACAAATTGTCGCCTATCACTAAGATAGGAACTGAACCAGTTTAGTATGGTGCCACGAATACCACAATGTTCAAGTTTAGATAAAAGGATCTCATAATTAACAGTATCGAAGGCTTTGCTGAAGTCCAAAAAAATGCCACATGCGAAAAGACCATTGTCAATAGATTTTTGAATCTTGTCAGTTATAGCTAATAGAGAGTGGAGGGTAGAGTGCTTATGGCGAAATCCAAATTGGTTGTTACACAGAATATTGTGTTTATCAAGAAAAGAGACAATGCGCTTTTTAACCAATTATTCATTGCAAATCTTTTAATCTCTTGGTACAGCTGATGACCCGTGCAGATATTGGTCTAATGAGGTTTGAAATTCTAAAACTAAGCATTTTTCATAAAAAAGACATAGTTTTGAAGACCAATATGTGTTGATCGATAGGAGTATGAACTTTTTGACTTATACTTTTTAAAAAAACTCGCATTGAAAGCAGTTAATTGAGAGGTTCTACGTAGAGCATTGGCTACAGACAATCTTTATTCATAACAAAACAAACACAGTCTTCGGAAATCGGTCAAAATTGCTTAAATGTATATTTTAATATACAATACAATGTGTCTATAACAGAGTTACCTGTGTCGTAATACTCGTAGACAGTTGCTAATGCAGGCTGCATGTTCTTTACAACAGATGTTTGATCGATACCAAATGTAACACAAACGTTCTTGATCTGTCAAAAAAAAAATGATAATTAATAACCAAGGTAGAAAGAAGAAGAAGAAGATGAAGAACAAGAACAAGAACAAGAACGAGAACAAGAACGAGAACAAGAACAAGAAGAACAAGAAGAACAAGAAGAACAAGAAGAACAAGAAGAAGAACAAGAACAAGAAGAAGCAGAAACAGCATGTCTGGTTGTTTACCTCGTTGAAGTACAAGACAACCTTGTTTTCCTCGATTTCAAACCTCATCAGACCAATATCTGCACGGTTCATCAGCTGTGCCAAGAGATTAAAAGATTTGCAATGAATAATTCAACTCAGACAATAAGTAAACCTTGGGTAAATCTATCACAACACAATGAAACAAATACACATGTAGATTATTATAAGTACCTTTTCTAACGATTCTTCATCAGGAGTGAATCCAGACACCAGTTTAACCTCAATGACGGCCATACCAGATTGGTCAGCTTCAAGCCACCTAAATCAAAATATCTTGATGAGCAACTGTACATAGTCTGTAATTTCAAATAAGTGTATACAACTTACTGTGCACATATATTGATTTCTAGAGGATGACACAACTGTTCTCCTGCGTCTGTTTTCAAAGCCTTGGGTTTGCTAGCTTTTCTAAGGCGAACAATACTGGAAAGTTTAAACAATGGTCCGCTAATAATACGCTTAATAGAGTAAGACACGTACGCCTGAAAGTGAAGCAATGTATTTAGAAGAATGAAATGTCTTCAATTCAATGTAACGAATAAGCAAACTTACCTGCAAGAGGGTACATCCTCTGCCATAAGCAGCAACTGGAAGTTTCATAGGAAGGAGTTTGGAAGGCACCTTAGATTATAAAGAAAACGTTATTTTCAATTAAATCAACAACATCAGAAAGAACAAAACATCCAACAACAAAAACACATTTAAATCAATAATTGTTTTATTCTCGATGCCTTACTTGAATTTTCTGCAGCACCAATCTGTTTTTCTGACTGACACTAAAGCTATGGAAGAAACCTTTCTTGTCACCAACTCTCACATTCATCCACGTTTTCGGGTGACGGTGTCCAGCATGTAGTTTATTATAATCCATTAACTCACCATAAAGATATCGTCCATATACAGACAAGGCTTGAAGAGCTACACATGTATCCTAAATATCAGAGACAGAGCAAATCTCAAAAAAAGAATTAGCATATCAAATTGGTCCAATTCGATAACTTTCGAAGCATCTCGAGTATCTATTTGATATATAACATCTTCTCATACAAATCATAATAAAAAATTAATACTGCGATTCTCAATTTGTACTGTGAAGAGTGCAATAATTAACGATTGAACTGTACTCCTCTGGTCCAATCAGGATCGTAGTAGATATAAATTATTCAAAAGAACTGGATTACCTGTGTAGATGAGAATCCTCCGCGTGCGTTTCTTTGATTTGTTAACCATTTAACTACAGGTCTAGCCTTGTGAAGTGCCTTAGAGTCAGTGCCATCACCTATCATAGCCAAGAGTGCATAGCCAGTCATTTCAATGTTAATTGAAGAAGAGCGGTGAAATGGCTGAACCCTTTCTTTCTTTGTAGTGTTTTGGCTAATTGGTTTCTGTTCCTTCTCCCAGTACATTTTTCCGTCTACAGTAAATACCATACAAGCCATTAGTATATAAGTCTATTTACATACACATCATCAAATTTCTTTACCTTTGATAATGGCTTGAGATGCTAATCTTTTAAGGAACTTTGTACGGTCGGGATGTTTAGCAAGTGTCAGTGCATGGGCAATGATTGCATTACTGTATGAATCTGCCACGCTGTTTTGCTGGTTTATGATGCACTTGAGAGCATGAACAATGACGGGCTTCTGTACAGGCAAAAAGTGATTATACATTACGATATTTTAACTACTTATCAACGACAATGACGTAAGTACCTTTGGATTAACGTTGCTTTCCAGGAGTGATATCAGTACATAGGCTGTTAGCGTGACAGTAGTAGAAACGCCTCCCTGAAACACAGATATTACATTTTCAGCATTGGGATCCATACATTCATATCAAACACCGGAGCAAAATCGAACGTTCATATTTGGTTTTTGCTGGTTAGCATAGTTTTGGTTGCATTATATGATATGAAGTTGTTTATATTATATACTGCTTGTAAATTGATCAATTATATTTTTCTTTGATGTTTTGGTCCTCTTGGTAAATAGTGTGGGCATAATTTTCGTATTTTTTTAAATATATTTGATAATGTGACTGCTCGTTTAATAAACACACCCTAACTTACAAATAAGTTTTCAGTATAAATATAGCTATCAACAACAATACCTTAAGTTGCTTACGAAACAACTTCCCATATTTCTCAAAGCAACCATTAGCAAGTTGTTTCTTTTCAATCCATATTCTTATGGATTGGATTTCTTTGTCGTCAATAAATACAAACTGTCTTGCTTGAGAGAACGATCGAAGAACAAACGCCGTAAGCCTTCAATAGAAAATAAAAGCAAATCGTGAAAGTGTGATCTAAATAAAAAACATGCACAGCAACAGTGACAAATAAATATTCCATAACGAGCCAGAACCCTTAGTAACGGCTCAGGAATGTAGAACATTGGTCTGCATTCCTGCGGTTTTTTTAACTTAATCCTATTTGTCAGGTGCCTGGAATAGGACGTTTATGTAGAGATGGGGAGGGGTAGTAACTATGATATTCGTTTCTAATACATCCTTAATAGGGAAGGGAAGAGAAACTGCTTGCAACATTTCCTGTAGGTCAAGTTTGCGAGATTACAAGCATCGTTTGAAGAGCGCGCTATAAAGGACAATTTTTCTGATACATTTAAGTTAGAAAGCTAATCATCCAGTGTTGAGATGTAACGAAGAGTTGTTGTCTAATGTCACAAGCAAACGGTAAGCTCTAATCATCCGAACACAGTGAATATTTAGTTTATTGCCGCCAGAAAATTTGCAACTGGCCTTGAACAAGAAATGGGCGATTCTTGTTTTTGTCGGCCTTGAAAGAACTCCAGAGATTTTGCACTTAAAACCAAATCTTTGTAAAACCAAACTTCCTTGGCCTATTTTACTAGCTAATTAGATGGAGAAATAGGAGTCTTTAGCATTGATCAAAATTATCAATGGTAAGTTGTCCAGTTCGGAACAGTTCGCCCCCCACCGGCAAACAAAACCGAAAGTTCAAACTCATGTAGAATGATATATATTTATCATGCTTATTGTTGATATTATTTTGTGCTTTGAATTCTTATCCGCAGTTTAATATGATTAATATAAGCTAAAATACATTTTTCAATTACAGCTGGGAATCAGCGCTTGTCTGATAAATCAGCATTAACTTTATTCTTTATATTTTGATTGAAGCTGGGAATCAGTGCTTGCCTGATATACCAGCATTAACTTTAGTGGTGTGTATGATAATGATCGTCGCTTTAGTCTTGATATATTAATTGAAGCTGGGAATCAGGGCTTGCCTGATAAATCAGCATCAACTTTATTCTTGATATATTAATCGTTGTTGAAGCTGGGAATCAGCGCTTGTCTGATAAATCAGCATTAACATTATTCCTGAGTTATTAATTGAAGCTGGGAATCAGTTTGGTGTTTTGGGGAGAAAGCGATTCCCGCTCTGAAAATCAGGCTAGGAATCAGTGCTTGTCTTATCAATCAGCATTAACTTTATTATTTATATTTTAATTGCAGAAAGTGGGAATCAGTGCTTGTCTGATAAATCAGCAACTTTATAATGTTCCAAATTGTCAACATTTGAACTAACTGTATACTTTTGTTATGCTTCAAAAGTAACTGTAAATGAGCACCGGTGTGGTTGCCTTTATTTTCACTCTTGATTATTTTCAATTTTCGCCAAGTTTATTGCTTATTCGCCAAACTAAGTCACCAAATCACAAGTTAACATCGTAAACTCTACAATCATGCTTAAATACTCAAGGTCTTCGCTTTTAAAGCTGCGTTTTTGATGGAATTGCTCGGAGCTAATTCAAACAACTGAAATTTCCCGCCAAGTGAGACAACAAATCAAACCTCTTGAACCAGTCCATGTCCTTCGATCAATGTGTCCTTTAAAGCGATTTCGTGGTGTTCGTCGTCAACGAACTTCATCATTTATTCATCAAATACAACCAAGAATTACTGCAAAAATGGATTTCAACAATTTTAACTCTACTGAACCGAAACAAGCAAACCTTCATAACCTAATTTATATTCATCTTGGTACAAAAACAACATCACTTATGACACCTACGAACAATACTAAACAAAGGTATGACCAGGACAATCAACCCATTCATCCGCACTGGAATACCGCCTGCCACACCTCATTGGAGATCACGCAACCGAAACATGTAAACTACAGCAATCTAATAACCATTCCAATTCAAAACAAACCCGAGAAAAAACAACTGTCTGCGAAAGTACGTCTTGGGTTATGGAATGCACGATCAATTTTTCAAAGAAGTCTGCTGCTGTTTGCGACATTATTCAGTCAAATAGACTAGATATGCTTGCCTTAACAGAAACATGGCTAACTGCTGATGTCAACAACAAGTCGCTGAGCAAAATTCTGCATAATCTGAAAGATTTCTCTATTGTCCAAATCTCGAGGGCAACAGGCAAAGGTGGAGGTGTAGCTTTGCTTCATCGGATCCGGAAAGCCTTTTCAATCAGTATCCACATTAATTCTCAACCTAAATCGTTTGAACTACTTGATGCATCGTTGAAATTCAAGGACTCTAGTAGTAGTATAGCTTGCATGGAATTAGACCCCGTGCGGATGTGCGGATGTGCGGATGTGCGGATGCTATAGCGGAGTAGGCGGTGGTGGCTAGCACGTGCGGTCGATGTGCGGATGTGCGGACCGATTGATGCGGAGCGTGACGTCATGACGTGAGGTCCTAATTAAAAACCACCCCACCCCCAACCTTAAATCAAACCTCACTATGCAAGACCACCCCACCCCATCAGTTGTGACACCTGGTCATCACAAAATATAAACGAAATCGAATGCACCCCGATGGCACCCCGAATGCACCCCGAATACACCCCGAATGCTCCCCGAATGCACCCCGATTCGCACCCCGATGGCAACCCGAATGCACCCCGATTCGCACCCCGATTCGCTCCCCGATTCGCTCCCCCCTCTGCACGTACGCCTCTTTGTGTGACGAAGCAATATGGAAGTCCATCAAATGTGAAGGATGTGAATTCAACTGGCCAAGTCAAAAAGACCACTTGTGCATGGCTTTTTGGAACAGAGAAGAAGATGCGTGGTTGTATTACTACGACGAAGCCATTCAAGTTGTCGATCCAAACAACGTATGGAACCTAGCACAAGAAGTCGCTTGTATGTTGGAAATCAACATCCACCCTTCATGGCGTAATTATATTACAGAACTATATAAACTTTCAAGGACAACAGTCTACTTGCACTTTTATCAAATCGACAGTTTAGCCAATCACAGCGACACAAAAGTGAATAAAATCTTAACAGTATTACAGATAAGTTTAAAGATAAACACTAGACGAAAAACATTAACAAAAGCTTCAACGATAGTTTATCCTAGAGAAAAGTTGAAAATTGAAGAAGAAAACATGGAAATTTTGTAAAAAATATTTAATACAGTAGTAGTCAATGGCCGATTCGGGGACAATTTTCCGTTGAGTTCAAAATTGGATTTCGTTACTGTATCACTTTTCTGTCGCCACGGCTGGATCTTCCAAAGAACAATTTGCATAGGCTTTCAAAACGGAAATTAAAAATTTATCTTTAAAAATGGTAATTCAAAATGGTTCTTTAAAAATGGAAATTGGATTGCGTGACAGGAAATTTAACATAGGATTGCGTGACCAAAAATTCTGGGAAATGTCGTGACCTAAAATTCTAGGAAATTAGTGTGATCAAATTCTGGGAAATTAGTGTGATCAAATTTCGGTTAAAAATGGGAATCTAACCTAGGTACCTAACCCTAGGATCGAAAATGAAAACCTAACCTTTTATTCACTATTGGTGCGTTTATTCTGTGTTTTAATTTTAAGTTGAAGTGCGTTTACTTAGATTTTATAAAAACTTTTATTTATATATAGAAATGTCTTCGAAAAAGATACTTAAAGATATAGCACCTTATATAAATAATAATAAAATGGCTAATAATATTTATACAATTCAAAATACCAATGTTAAAATTCAAACAAATATGAATAAATTTGCAGATTGGATTCTATCATATGTACCACCAAATATTAAAAAACCAATAAATAATCGCCTTGAGGATTTGAAAAATAAAAACCAAGATATTTTCAATAAGATGGTAATGAAATTGAAAGAAAAACCGAAAATCAAATATGATAATAGACTGTGCAATTTACAACTAGTAACACAACAACAGAATTGTAAAAAATCAGCTCAAGATAGAGATTATTCATTCACTGCTAAAAACCATCAAAATAGAAAATGTGTGAAAGCTATTAACACAAAAACAAATGAAGAAACATTTTATAATAGTCTATACAGTGTGAATCAACATTTAGGTATTAACGCAGGAATAGTAAAAATGATTTGTGAAGGTTTGAATAATGTTAAAAATGGTATATCAAAGAAAGATAATTGTAAATATAAATTCAACTATATTTCAAAAGAAGAATTGCCAGAAAATTATAAAAAATCTGCTAACAAACATCCTAAGAGGAAAAAAGCGGCAATAATATCATAGATTAATCAGTATGAATTTCATAGAAATAAATATATTCTTACATAATTGCTTTTATAAATCAATTATGTAATTTTAAGAACTTTAAAGGCCACAAGACCGGAACACCAATGTTGGTGCATCTATCGAAACATATACCAAACTAGACCAGACACACCAACAGTAATAACAGCTAGATTAGTATCATGTGTTTTAGATGTTGGTAAAGGTTTTATAATTGGTTTATTAAAATGGTCTGTACTATCTTTTTTATCAATGATTTCTGGTTTATTTGGTTTATGATGTGGTAATTTAACTTTTGAATCACCCATATTATGTTTACTACTAGTAGATTTAGTTTCATTATTAATATTATTGACACCAAATTTCATATCAACCGTTGCTCTCTGTAGCTTATTATTATAACCAACAGTTGATTCTGTATTTATAATTAACATAGATGGTAACAACCAACAACCAGGGGATATTGCTAAATCAAGCTTTACTCTAGCGTTATTAATTGCAAATTGGTATCGTTGTATACTTTTCGAAATATCCTTCTCAATTACTGAACTTTCAAATAATTTTAGAAATACTTCTTGTGTTTCTGTAGCAGCCCCTGAATCGCCTATAATTGATGATCGTGTTTGTACTTGTGCGCCTAGAACACAATAAACAAACGCTTCTATACTTTGATTTATTCGTGACAAACCTGCTTTTGTTATACCAACGCCCTTTTGTGGTATAAACCAATTATATTGACTTCTATCCTTGTGTGTTGACTTGTAATATCCGGTTAGTGAATCCTTGTACGGGCTAGTATAATGAAACCCAAACACATCAGAGTTTGTAGATTTGCCCATAAACCGAAAATCAGGGTTTGAGGAATCAATACCAAACTCGTTACACAACTTTATTAAAGCGCCCTTATTATATTGAGTACCATCCCAAACAAAGTTATTATCCCATGGTAATATAACCTGGAGGGCTTTTAGAACTGATCTTATCGTGAAAATAACGTGGAACCTTAATATAGATGCTATTTGAGTATCGGGTTCAATAAGGTTAAACGAAATCCCACAACCAGACGTAGCACACCAGACAGCAAAATTCAACTGCTGAGACCAATTTTTAAAATTCGGATCTTCCATCCATATAGTCCAATCGTGTGTATTTTCTATAGTTGGAGGTGTTAGTTCAAAAATATTGTTAATAGTAGAAGAAAAACTATCACTTGGAGTTACATATATTTTTAGCGTGGATAATAATCTTTTAATATCAGACGGTTCATCAGTAAGATTTACAGCTGGAATTGGGTACTTTGTATTAGTAAGCATAACAGCTTTTGGAAATTTAGATCCAAGAAAATCGTGAATATTTTCTGGTGTATATGTGTGACCATTCCAACTAGGAAATTTGTAAAAGGTTTTCACTAAATTACCATCTTCATCAAAAGGATCATAATCATCTCCATTGAAAATAAACCGAACTTTACCATTCACATTAGTAAAACGATTAGTGTTATAATTTGGGTATTTTTGTTGGAAATCAATAAATTTCATATTATATTATATAATATGAGATTAACTTTTATACGTTTATAAGATTAATATTTGTTTTTTTCATATCGTAATCTATACGTAAATCCACCCATCGTAGTTTTATCAAATGAAATGCTTACTTCTTTTGATTTATTAGTTGATCAACAATTTCCTTTCTCAACTCCTATCTTATTCTTTTAAAAACTCATGATTTCGTTTAGATCTAATATCACTTTTCAATGTTTGATACTTTTGTAACTCTCCAATAATTATTTCAAATTCTTTCTCATCAATCTTGTTATCAGATAAGGCTTTTGATACCAAATCATATATACTATTTTGTTTTGCTCTTCCAAGCTGAATAGTATTTTCATGTTTTGCAACCTTCTTAGTCAGTTTTTTAGTCATAATCATACAACTAGATGATATCAACCCTAAAATACCACCAACACATGATAGAGGAATGCCAACAATAGCTCCAGGTCCTGTTAAGGTTGTAGTTACACCAGAACCAGTAAAAAGTACGGAAAAGATTCCACTTACAACTGCTGTTTTATGAAAGATTCCACGTGTCTTAGAATATTTTTTCCTAACGTTTTCATAATGTTTGACTTCTGACTCTAGTTTAGACATAACCTCATTTACCTTACGTAATCTGAAGTTTTCACCATCGCCACTATTATCTTTTGGCAACTCAGGATAAAGTGTGTCATAATCTGTCATTATATAATTATAATTACTATTTTATTTTTATATAATTTCTATTACTATTTTCATTGGATATATCCCAGAATGAATAATATTGTTATTATAATCAGTCGCCCATAGCCAAATACTATTGATATAATCATTATTTATTGGTGTGTACAAAGTATTAAAAGGCTCATACTTTATTCTATCATTATAACTACCCAAATCAACATATGCTAATAATTGGGAATAATTATTATTGAATAACACTTGCTTAGGATCAACCAAACTACAATGTATGTATACGAATTCACAAGCTCTAACAATATTTATACCATTTTTAGAATCTTTTTTAAGATCTGGATCAAGTTTTAATAATTTTGCTAAGCTATCGTTTAATACAATATTAACATTTGGAGTAAGAACGGATTCGCTTATGGAAACTGGTTTCTTACCAATAGAAACTGCTTTATCAAGCGCACTTTTAAACGAAGGAAGGGTATAATATCCCTTAGGAATACGAATCAAAACATTACCTTGACCATCTGAAATTGTTCCTTCTTTTTCAAGGTTGTATAATTGATTAACAAAATTGCAATAATTTAGTGTAATTTTTTTACAATTTGTTATAGGATTTTTCAACCAAATCGTTTCATCAGCTTTTGTTTTTTCAATATACAAGATCACCATTATAATATATAATCATTTTTTGTTTTTATACCTTTCAACAACATACAATACCAAACCAACAATAAGAAGCCATGCGTTTTTAGCAAGGAAACCTACCACTTGGCCTGCAGTTCTGAAAATAAAAGAGGCTATAGCACCAACCATACCTGGTAGAATATCACCCAATTTTTTCCCAAGTGACTTCAAACCATTTCCAACACCGGTTGCTACACTGCTTAATCCTGATTTTAGACTAGAAACAATCACACCAATAATAACTCCAACAGATGTAATAATAGCTGTAGCTGTAAAGCCGTACTTTTAAAAAATACGTTTTACACGTTCTTTCAAAGGTAATTTTTCATCTATTAGTTCGTTTTTGTTTTCTAGTTCTTGTTTTTTTAACTCCAACTCTTTAATCTTAGCATCCAATTTAGCCTTCATTATAGTCTGAGCTTCTCTTGAATCAAAAAGCTCGTTATTTTCTTGTATTAGAGTTTCTTTTTGATGTTTTAATACATTGATATGTCCCTCTTCATCAGAAGTCATTGGGTTTTGAGCTATACTTTCAGCATCATCGATAGAATCCTGTAATTTTTGGATAGAGATTTCATTTGAGCTAATACTTAAATTATCACCATCAATTTGTTTGTTAAGGACTACAATTTCAGGATGTAGTGTTGTTAAATGTTTATCAACATCTTTAATAGAATCATCATTTCTATCCAAAATAGTTTCAGCTTTTTCACCAAGATTGCTTTTTATTATATTAGGTAATAGTTTATTTATATCACCATATGTATTATATAGTTTATACCATTTTGTGATTGTTTCATGTGTAATTTCTATTCTATCATTATTGTATCTAAAATCGTATTTATCATCTAAATTATTCTCAGGAAAATTAGCATTAATATTATCTTTAATCTCGTTATAATCTTTTATCTCTTCTTTAGACTTACCCAAGCTTTCCTTAATCGTCATAGGCAACGTTTCATAATTATCTATGAAATAAGTTGTAGCACCTTTGGTTTTTAAATGGACCACTACATTATCAAAATCATCAAGATAAAACAAAAACGAACTTGATTTAGGATCCCATGTTGGAAATTTTTTTTGTATTCTATTTTTAGCTGTTGTAATACTACGCTCTCGTTTTTTTAATTCTTTACTTCTTTTAGATAAATCTCCTATTTCTATTTCTTGTCTTATACTTTTATTCCAATTATCATTACTTTCACTAACATTTTCAAACATTCTATATCCACGTTCTCTTGTTATACCTCTTTTATTAAACCTTCCTTTAGTTCTTTCCCACCATGTTTTCTCTGTTTCTTTTTGCTTCGGTATAAGTTCAGCTAACTCATCATCAGTAATCGGTTCATTAATATCAACACTCCCTTCACCTAATGGATCAAAATCTCCACCTTCCATTTAGTATTATATGTTATAATAATAAATAGTTTTTTAGATCTTTTTATGAATACATAGTTTATCAGATATAAACACCTATTATATACTTATCGATGATTAACATATTTTCATATAAATTTAGATGCCAAATATCCACCAGCTAGCATTCCACCTCCGACATAAACCATTTCATATTGCTTTTGCTTTTTACTTTTTTTATAGTAATCTGAAAACTGCGGTTCTTGATTATTAAAACTCAAATTAGGATGAGCTTTCTTATACAAAACAAATGCTTGGTCTGTACTATCTAAGTTTTCATCCGCTAATTTCTTGTCTGTATATTCTTTAGTTAACCAATCCTGATATGCTTGCCTCTTCTTTTCAAAATCACCCATAGCTTGTTGATATGCTTCAAGAGCCTTATCATGTCTTATTTTCTCATCATCTCCATGATTTTTATCCAATGATTTAGCTAGGTACATAGACCCGGTAAAAGCTGTTGCGTTAAGAACAGCTCCTAATACCATTGTGACTGCAATTGACGCCATTATATTATATTATATATTAATATTTTTTTAATACATTTACATAGATGATGGAAGAATCTTTTTGGCTTCAAGATATTCCTTCAGATAGATAGAACCGGCTAGAACAACCACCCATTTACCATAGTTTGGTAGAGAGCTACTTGGGTCATTGATGAATGGTTCCTTTAGAATTTTCTTACCAACATAGCCGATTCCACTAGCAATCCCTACGATGACAGCAGCATCCATAACGGTTTTAACAACTTTGTTTTCTGTTTGATTTGACATGTTATAATATTATTATACAATTTTATTTTTATATCTTTATTCTATGGAACCCAGTAATATGATTTCTAAGAGTTGTATTTGATTTGAATTTACCACAACAATATATACATTTAATTCGAACATCACACATATAACTATTAACCTCCCTAATAATCAAATCATAATCATTACTAATCATCACCTTAAAACCGTTATACTTATATTCATCTAATAAATCTTTTTGAGCTTTGGATACTATACCATTGTCTTTTGGTGTCTTAAACTCAATACAGAACCCATTATAATATTTATGGAGATTAGTAATTATAAGATCTGGTTGGCCTTTTTGATAACCCTTTTTATAAGAATCAATTCTTTTGGTGGATGTGTATTGAAGCTCGCCTAATCCAGCTATCAGTAAGCACTTAGGGTAAAACCTTCTAATATATTGCACCACCTTTGTATGTAGGTCATATTCATCCTCCATTTTAAACATTAATGTATTAGAATTGTTAAACATTCTATAATATCCATATTTTCTAATTGTTGGTATCACATCTTCTACAACCCAATCTTGAAACTTTTCAGCAATAGGCATATTTGATTTCATAACTAATCTATATAACCCACTTTCTGTTATAAAAATCGTATGAGGGTGAATGTTTATAAAGGGGTCCCATTTTGGGACCCCTTTGTAAAAGGGATCCTGTTTCACGACTCCATTCATATTTTGGTATTCTATCTTATTTTTATCAGGCACGTGATTTACTAGAGCTTTTTTAGTATTTGAATAGCCTAATGCAGATGCTACATCTTTCCCTTTGAAATAAATATTCTGTTTGTTATCAATAAAAGTATCAACAGATAAACCAAGATCATTATTATTAAACTTTTTAATATTCATTTATACTATATATTAATAAACGTTTATTTATATTTTTTTATTCCATACCAATTCTCTTAGGTACAGGTATCTTAGATATATCCTGTTTAGATACTACAGATGATGATGTCTCAGATGTCTTTGGTACATCTTTGATATGTTGTGGTTTTGCTTCAATATTATTCTTATTTTTATATCTTAGGTATAGATCAAAGACAGTTAACCCTATACCAATAATAGTTAATCCAGTTGTTAGTGAAATTTCCGGCAACCATTTTGAATTAGCATTATCTTCTTCAATAACCTCATTATTTTCATGTTCTTTCTCTTGTTTGAGAGCTTGTTTAGCCTTCTTATGATATTCAGCTAATCGTTTTCCAGCTGCTACTTTTTTAGGGTTCTTAACACGTTCTATCTTTTGTTCTGGTTCTCTTGTGATTTGATCAACTTGTGTGCTATCAGTTTCAGTCATTATAAATATATAACATATTTAATATTTATATATTTTTATGCTCAAGAGATTTATAATTCTGCTCAAGAGATTTATAATTCTGCTCAAGAGATTTATAATTCTGCTCAAGAGTTGCTCAACAACTGCTCAACAACTACTCAAGAGTACTCAAGAGATGCTCAACAACTGCTCAACAACTGCTCAACAACTGCTCAACAACTGCTCAACAACTACTCAACAACTGCTCAACAACTTCTCAAGAGTGCTCAAGAGATTATCAAGACAACTCAAGAGTCTGATCAACAGTGTCATGAATATATTTATCCATTTCATCAACTGACTCGTCATTTTTTTCAATTTTTTCAATTTCTATTTTAAAATCAATATGTTTCGCTATTTGAAGTAGTCCGCTTGCTAGGGCCACGAATCTACCACCTTTTAAAACAACATATCCAGCTGCATTATTCAATTCTTGTTTAACCAGTTCATTTTTTTTCAAATCATTACAGAGATCTTTCTTATCATCAATAGGTATCGCATAACTCAGTAATTCAACACCTGTTTCCAAAGCTGTATCAACTAATCCACTTGTTACTTGATTACCCATTGTTACTTGATATCGATTATGATATTTTTCAACGTCTTTTGATGGTAATCTCTTAATATCTCCTAGGCTCATATTATTACCTGTATATGTATCTATTGTACCAAGAACTGCTAAAATAGATAATTGTTCTCGTTTCTCTTCTATATCTGTGTTATTATCATCTTTATTAACCAATTTTCTCTTTTTAATCGGTTTCTTGTCCATTACAATTGGTTCTTCTGGCATTGTTTCTAATTTATCATCAGCATATTGATCTAGGATTGATTCCATCTTATTATATAGTATATATATATTTATTTATTTATATCATTCCAGGTATCTCCACATATGTATGAAATGGGTGACGTAGGCAGAAGCAAATCCTAGCATACTTTTCCGATTTTAGTATTTTCATAAAATGTTTTTTATGCTCATTGTCTAACTCTCCACCATATTCATCAAACAGTGTCTGATTTGATATCCTATTCGGTGTGAAGAAACTAATGATACAACCTACATTCTCCCTAAACGGTTTTGAAATTGCTGTTAACTGTTGTGTTAAAACCCATACTGATATATTTTCATGTCTTCCACTAAATGCTAAATTAATAAATTGATTTGACCGCTGCTTGAGATCTTTACTGAATGCGCAATCGTCTAGAATGACTAATGTATTATAACCGGAAAACACTTCTATGACATCTGATAAAATATCATTAATTTCATCCACATTGCTAGCGTCTGGTGATATAACGATGAACCTATGGTCGTTGTTAGCAAATCCTTGGTATGTTTTATTATGCACATATGTAGGACAAACTAATATGATATACTCAAACATATATCTATAACATGTTCTTAATTGATTTATCAAAAATTCTGTTTTACCGCTATTTGTAGGTCCTGTTATAAGACAATGAAATGGTAATTTCTCTTTTAACTCTTCCATATATATATATTATATACTACTTTTTAATACATAATTGATTTCAAATTGGTGTTTTCAATTTCCATCATAGCATCAGCTAGTACATAAATATAACAATCGAGCTTTCCAGCACCTGTAGTATCTCGTGTTATCTTTAATTGAATACCATCCTTGGTGTTATTAAGATGAAGACCGTTACCATGAATATCATCATCAGGATGCAAACGAAGGTCAATCCATAGACAAAATTTATCTGAATAGAAATCCTTCTGTTTAACATTATCACTAAGACCAAATTTTCGTATAGCAGCTGTCCAGAAATCAGTCTTTGTCATACCATCGGAAAATAATTTATTTGGAAGGCCATCAATGTTGACATTTAATTTAGTCAAATTAGGATAAACAAATTTTTCTGTATCTCTCGTACAAATAGTATAAGGTACTACAAATAACATAAGAATACCACTCATAGACCTTCTAGGAATGTTGATATTCTCATTTATAACACTATCTGTATTTCTTGTAATTTGAAAAGTTTTATGCAATAGAACATTTTCGAAATAAAACCCTCTACCAACTTGGTATGTAGATAGAGCTTCCTTTGAAAGAAAATCACTTTTTATGCATTCATATTCAAGTTGGATGTTTGATAGGCTATAACTATATGATTTTGATGTGTCACTAGAGATTACAAGATCCTTGCTTTCCGTCAATTTAACTTGAAATAAAAGATTATGTGATAACCCTTTTGCGTAAAACACACCATGTGAATCAATAATTGGATGGTTAATAGCCATTCTGTATTTAGTACTATAAACAGCCGCAAGTTCCACTTCTTTTGCATCTGTTGCCACCTTATCACCAGCTGAAGTCCGTAATTTATGCATATTAACAGATGAGATTCCTTCTCTAAGCATATTTTCACGATGCTCTTTTGTTAAATAAAGATCCTTATATGTTTCAAGTAGATCTACTCTATCTATGTCCTGTAGTGTTTCCCCACCATATGATACTTTCATACTCGAAATAATATTCCTACTGATATTGTTTACTAGTCTATTATTTGCATGTTTTTCTGTATTTAGGTTCAAATCGAAAGTTAAACCAATAGATCCAGGTACATACACAACATTTTCATCCAATTTAGGTAAGTAAATATATAATGTTTCTCCAGGTTGTGCTGTTGAAGGATTGTAAGTGACACGGTGAAGGGTTTTTTCACCCTTATGACCAAAAGGTCTTCTATACTCTTTGTTAACATCAAGTACGTTTGAAATAGATTGACTCATATATACTGTTATAAGATATTATTGTTTTATATATATTATATATGGATAACAGAAAATTATCAAACCATTATTATAGTCCACAAGGCTATTGGAAAGGTTATGAAGCTATTGATAAACTAGTTGGTGCCACAAATATTGATAAAGCTATTGTGAAAAAGTGGTTGGAAAAACAAGCATTATGGCAGATATATTTACCTAAACCACAATATATCCCAAGATATCATTGGAATGTTGAAAAAGTAAATCAGACCCATCAAGCTGATTTACTATTCCTACCTCATGACATAGTTAAACGAAAGGTATACAAATATGCTCTTGTGGTTGTCGACATTGCCAGTAGGTACATAGATGCGGAGCCTTTGACGTCTAAATACTCATCAGAGGTATCGAGAGGTATTGAAAATATATATTCCAGACGTTTGAAATGGCCTGAAACAATTATTGTAGATCCTGGCACTGAATTCATGGGTAATGTTACAAAAATAATGAAAAACAAATCTGTTAAGATACAAAGATCAGAAGCTAATAACCATAGAGCCCAAGCATTAGTCGAACGCGCTAATCGAACTATTGCAGAGAAGCTATTTAGTTATCAGTACAGTAAAGAAATGGTAATGGAACAAAATGAAAGATCCCGTGAATGGGTTGAAATACTGCCAGCTGTCATACAAAGTATAAACAGTGGAGTAAAAAGAATTACTGGAAAAACACCGATTGATGCTATAAAATTAAAAGAAGTAGAAGAAAATCATGTGAAGTATAAAAGACCTGTTGGATTAGATGAAACCCGTCTTCCTACAGGTGTGAAAGTAAGATATTTGTATGCTCCAGGTGAGTTGGAAGGTGGTAATCAAAGAGCTACAGACCCTATATGGTCATTAGAAATATATGACATAACAAGGGCTGTTGTATCTACTAATCAACCTGTATTATATTACCTATCTGATGGTGCACCGAAAAGAAATTTCGTCAGAGAAGAATTACAAGTTGTACCCGAAGATACTAAGTTACCACCTGATAGTGTTTTAAAATAATTTGCTTGACTTTTTTTTACGCTTAGGAACTTCTTGTAAAGCTACCCTATCATAATGATCAATACTACCTTGATAACGTTTTATGAATTCGTATTTTTCATGATCATATATTCTTTCATCAATATTTTTATACCCGTATGCATCTGTATGGATGTCGTCGGCGCATATATTACGTTTGTCATCATCTCGGCTTAGGGCAACTTTGTTTACCGTTTCTGTGAATATTTGATGTTTATGAGAACGGATAACATTCATTTTTCTAATAGCTTGCGTTCCTTCAAATAAACATTCTTTGTAGTCGTCAAATGAAATGGTTTTGTCTACTACTGACTTCTTGACTCCCTTACATCGTTTTCCAACTTTTTCATTATCTATTTTATATGCGTATAGTTTTGCTCTAAGACCTACAAACTCTGTTATTTCTTGACCGGCCGTTTCATCTTTCATCATTCCAATAACTTTTTTGTTAATACGGCTGGTAATCCCTTTATGATTTTCTGGATAATTGGTTGTATCAAACTTTTCCTTGATATCTTTCTCAATGTCTTTGTAAAAATCATCTGTTTCAATCTCATACATTAACGAATCGGTGTCTGTGAATAGTAGTTGTGCTTTGCTTGCATATTTTGGTTTAATATAATTATAATGAAAGTCATACATCAGATTCTTTGAGATATCTAGAATTGACATTCCAACGTATATAGGTTTGTTGAACATAAGCTCTGTCTTACCCATATGTATTGCTGCTAGATTTTCAGAGAATATTGTTCGTTTCTTATAGTTTGGTTTATTAATTAATTTCGCTGCTTGAGACTCATTTGTGACCAGTCTAATATCCTGTCTGTTTCGAATATTTTCCATTGTCTTACCGAATACACTGTTGTTCATAAGTTTGAAGAAATCCTTCTCGAAATCATTCTTACCATTAGTTCTTAGTTCTGTGTTAAGATTAATATATTGTGCCAACCATTTTGATTCATTAAACGTAATACCTCTATGGATTTTGGTTAGCTTCATTCCAAGACTAATATATAATTTCAAGGTCTCATGATGAACCACGTATTTTGTCTTATTCTCTAGATTTGGTATAAGCTTCTCAACCTTGTTAACCGTTAATCGTTCAGGTGCTAGTGGGTACTCGTTATGTAGTTTATGTAATTCAACAGGATAATCTAGATCAACTTCTAAAATACAAGGAAGTTTATCCCACCTCTTAACCTCACTTTTGTTCATCCATCTGAAACCATGTGTTGGTAGATTCTCAGACATAGCCCAACCATAGAGATTATTAGCATCTAGATATTTGATAAATACTTCTTTTTGATTCTTATTGAATGATTTCATATATTTGTTGTTAGCTTTTGCATATCGTTTGCTTATCATACTAATACCCCCACGAATGCCTGATTCAATCATAAGTGTCATATCTGGATCACTCAATAACTCTAGTTCAATATTTGTCTTTTTCAGTACCATGCTGGATCTAGTTTATAATTCTCCATACACACATCCCGGAACGTTTCAAACACGTCTGCCAATAGAATGACATCACTATTAAGATATAGGTTGTGGTACTCCTGCATGGTTTTTATTCCAAATGTTTTCCATACTTCCTGTGCATGTTTGTAATCCTCATCTGATATGTTGGTGTTGTTAAGCTTGCTATAAAATTCTTCTTTTGGTGGTAATGACGTTTCATTCAACTTATCCAATGAGTTGACATAATCATATGGGTATACTCCTTTTCTCAATAACAAATCTAGCTTCTTACCCTCATAGAACATAGCCATATTTATGAATTGTTCTTTTTGAAGATTGCTTACTAATGAGTCCAGACTAGAACTCATAAACTTGAAACTATCAATAAATCTAATCTCACGTTTTACACTACACTCTTTTCCATCCTTGTTTGTAAATTTATCCACTACTATCTCCTTTTTGAAACTGATATATTTCTCTTCATTATTAGGAATACAATCTATTTTACCCTGTGAGACACCAAGATTTTTGATGAATAAATGTGAATCATAGCCTGATAAATTATGAAATATCACTGGTATATGCTTTGGTATTTTATAGTTCAAATTACATTCATTGTGTGAGGCTCCACGATATTTACCTGTAAGATGGTCATGATCTAGAACCTTATCACCAGCTAATTCATTATAACATATATGACAAAGAGTTGCCTTATTATAGTTTTCATTATCCTTAGCAGTCATTTTGACCTTCTTGTTATAATTGTACTTTGCATATATACTTCTTACTATCTTTTCTATTGATTCTACAAATTTTTGACCTATATCCTCATCATCCGACTTCTTGGTATATCTGTGGATAGATGGTTTGTACAGTGTGTCATCATAACATTTTACCATATAGCAGTACCCGCTTGGAGTATGTTTCTGATACTGTTGTGTAAATGAACTATTATCTTCTTGTTGGCATGTTGATATAGGTTCTGTAAATGCTTCAAAATCACTGTAGATGACAAATGGGACCCGCATAGAGTGGTTGTAATTTTTGAAAGCTAGCATTGTGCCTTTCTTTGGTAGTTTAATTTTTATAGCATCATGATTTTTACAGTATTCTACGTGGTTGTCCAATGATATTTGTGTTTTGAATGATAACAAACATCTTTCACAATAATATCGACTATGTCCATTTTTACTAGTTTGAGAATTAATTAGCCGAGACATACTTTTGATCCAGCAATAATGATTTGTCTTATCGTTTGATATTAGTAGAAGGTCTAATGTTTTTTCTCTATTGTTATTTCCACTAATTCTAATTGGGTAAGTCTCTTTCTTCTCATCATAAGCATATACGTTTACAGCATATTCTGGATTATTCATTTCAAATATACCAATCTTATCAACTTGTACTGGAAACTCAAGTCCATCCCAGCATAGTTTTTTAGAGTTTTCTTTCAAAAGTTTTGTAATTCTTTCTGGATGTACTTTTGTTGGAAATATTGCTCTTGTAACCGACCATTTGAAACATTCATTGTCTTTATTATTAAGGTTAACAATAGCTTCTTTCTGTTTTAGTTTTTCAGGTAATGGTATGTATGATTTAGCTGCTATAGGGTTATACTTATCAATGTGAATATCTAGATGATTAATTTTATTAAAAATCCAACCTGAACCTTTGTTTTGATAATTACCTACATTTTCTAAAATATTCTCAGTTAGTCTATTGTAAACATCTTCTGTATTAGTAGCTTCTGTTATTATCTCTATCTTACTATGAAAATAACTGTATGAATACACCTTATCTTTCTGATTCATCTTGTAAAATTCAACCTCTAACAAAAGCTTCATCTTGATTGGTTTTTCATGTTGTTTTAAGAAATCTATAACATCCAGTTTATTATCAGCTAGAAATGTTTTTGGGTCTGTCTTATCAGTTCCATCAATTCTATATGATTTTAGAAACCCTTTTAACGCGGATTTCACCACCCTAATTTTTGGTTTTTCTTCCACATTCATAACATCTTTGATTTTCGGTTTTTCTTTCTTATTGTAAATATCTTGGATTTTATTTTTCAAAGCCTCAAGGCGATTATTTATTGGTTTTTTAATAATTGGTGGTACATATGATAGAATCCAATCTGCAAATTTATTCAGATTTGTTTGAATTTTACCACTGGTATTTTGCATTGTATATACCGTTTTTGCTGGTTTAACAGGCTTTAAAATAGGCACATTTATCTCTTCTATAGGTTGATCCATAATATTATTAGACATTTTATTATTATTTATATAAGGTGCTATATCTTTAAGTATCTTTTTCGAAGACATTTCTATATATAAATAAAAGTTTTTATAAAATCTAAGTAAACGCACTTCAACTTAAAATTAAAACACAGAATAAACGCACCAATATTGAATAAAAGGTTAGGTTTTCATTTTCGATCCTAGGGTTAGGTACCTAGGTTAGATTCCCATTTTTAACCGAAATTTGATCACACTAATTTCCCAGAATTTGATCACACTAATTTCCTAGAATTTTAGGTCACGACATTTCCCAGAATTTTTGGTCACGCAATCCTATGTTAAATTTCCTGTCACGCAATCCAATTTCCATTTTTAAAGAACCATTTTGAATTACCATTTTTAAAGATAAATTTTTAATTTCCGTTTTGAAAGCCTATGCAAATTGTTCTTTGGAAGATCCAGCCGTGGCGACAGAAAAGTGATACAGTAACGAAATCCAATTTTGAACTCAACGGCAAATTGTCCCCGAATCGGCCATTGACTACTACTAATACTGCAATACAATAAATCCCTTTTTATAGTTAAAAACACTTGTATTTGATTGTGTATGAATAAAATATTCTGTTTATCAATTGGTTTTTAAAGGAATGCATACTTCAAGTTTACTCTCTTATTCATTTTGGCCCGGTCGCAACGGTTACACATGATCAAAGTAGAATAAGATGAAATAAAAATTCAATGAAACAAAAACAAAAAAAATTATAAACTCATTTTAGAAAACCGAAAAAAAAAAAAATTCAAATAACGATTACGGCTAACACTAACGAGTATAAGAATTATATTATAGATCATATAAATAAAATTAGATAGTAACTATTTTCATAACATGACCAATAAATAATTTCAATACATTTACAGGCTCATAGTAAGCTAGCGTAGAGCCGATTTAATTTATAAATAGATTAAAACAGTTAATCAACACTTTTAGATATAAGTTATAATATTTTCCATTTTAGTTTTCTTCTCTGTATCGTTTTTGATTCTTTCTTCCTTAACTGATTACAGTTTTGCTTTCTTGGTATGGTTTGATGATAAATGATGTCAGTTTTATGTTGTTGTTGTTGTTTTTGTTGTTGTTGTGACGTTTTGAAGCAAGCCTTTGAACTTTTTGCCGATTCATTCTCTTGATAATTCATCACTTTGACTTTTGGTTGTAATTTAGCTTCTTGTAGATATTTTCTCCTTTCATCATAATCCAATAAATGCACATCAGTAAGATGATTTGATAGTTTTACAAGATATTTTGCACCGCATCCAGGAATCGGACAATCACGGCAGACTCTGTTGACCATGTTTACAACTGGAGGTTCTAACGCAGAATAATAACTTTGTTAAAGTTTTATATTTTTATAGAAAACTTTTACAAGGACAAAAAGGACACTGGGCAAAGGACAGAAAGGACATTATAAGGACATTCAGGACATATCAAGGACATTCGGGTCAAACCGGACAACTAACTGGCATAGCTATTTTCACTCCTAAATCACCCCTAATCACATTTCAAGCTTGATAATGAATTTATTGATAAAATAAACGATTTATCGTTGATTATCGATCAAATGAAATATGCTTTGATTTTGATTTAGCATAACGAAGTTAGCATTAGTAATACCATAAAATGTCAGGTTCATGTTGTTGTTGTTTATCTTGTTATCGTATTTTAAGAGAAAGTACATTTATCTTTGATCATGCGCGAACGGGCCAAAATGAATAAGAGAGACCGAGAGAGCAAATAAAGCCCGTAAGGGCCAGTTCGGGCTGATTCGGGCCGGTTCGGGCTGACCAAAAAAGAGGCCCGCGACGGCCCGAACTGGCCCGAATCAGCCCGAACCGGCCCGATGGCCCTTACGGGCTTTATTTGCTCTCTCGGTCTCTCTTATTCATTTTGGCCCGTTCGCGCATGATCAAAGATAAATGTACTTTCTCTTAAAATACGATAACAAGATAAACAACAACAACATGAACCTGACATTTTATGGTATTACTAATGCTAACTTCGTTATGCTAAATCAAAATCAAAGCATATTTCATTTGATCGATAATCAACGATAAATCGTTTATTTTATCAATAAATTCATTATCAAGCTTGAAATGTGATTAGGGGTGATTTAGGAGTGAAAATAGCTATGCCAGTTAGTTGTCCGGTTTGACCCGAATGTCCTTGATATGTCCTGAATGTCCTTATAATGTCCTTTCTGTCCTTTGCCCAGTGTCCTTTTTGTCCTTGTAAAAGTTTTCTATAAAAATATAAAACTTTAACAAAGTTATTATTCTGCGTTAGAACCTCCAGTTGTAAACATGGTCAACAGAGTCTGCCGTGATTGTCCGATTCCTGGATGCGGTGCAAAATATCTTGTAAAACTATCAAATCATCTTACTGATGTGCATTTATTGGATTATGATGAAAGGAGAAAATATCTACAAGAAGCTAAATTACAACCAAAAGTCAAAGTGATGAATTATCAAGAGAATGAATCGGCAAAAAGTTCAAAGGCTTGCTTCAAAACGTCACAACAACAACAAAAACAACAACAACAACATAAAACTGACATCATTTATCATCAAACCATACCAAGAAAGCAAAACTGTAATCAGTTAAGGAAGAAAGAATCAAAAACGATACAGAGAAGAAAACTAAAATGGAAAATATTATAACTTATATCTAAAAGTGTTGATTAACTGTTTTAATCTATTTATAAATTAAATCGGCTCTACGCTAGCTTACTATGAGCCTGTAAATGTATTGAAATTATTTATTGGTCATGTTATGAAAATAGTTACTATCTAATTTTATTTATATGATCTATAATATAATTCTTATACTCGTTAGTGTTAGCCGTAATCGTTATTTGAATTTTTTTTTTTTTCGGTTTTCTAAAATGAGTTTATAATTTTTTTTGTTTTTGTTTCATTGAATTTTTATTTCATCTTATTCTACTTTGATCATGTGTAACCGTTGCGACCGGGCCAAAATGAATAAGAGAGTAAACTTGAAGTATGCATTCCTTTAAAAACCAATTGATAAACAGAATATTTTATTCATACACAATCAAATACAAGTGTTTTTAACTATAAAAAGGGATTTATTGTATTGCAGTATTAAATATTTTTTACAAAATTTCCATGTTTTCTTCTTCAATTTTCAACTTTTCTCTAGGATAAACTATCGTTGAAGCTTTTGTTAATGTTTTTCGTCTAGTGTTTATCTTTAAACTTATCTGTAATACTGTTAAGATTTTATTCACTTTTGTGTCGCTGTGATTGGCTAAACTGTCGATTTGATAAAAGTGCAAGTAGACTGTTGTCCTTGAAAGTTTATATAGTTCTGTAATATAATTACGCCATGAAGGGTGGATGTTGATTTCCAACATACAAGCGACTTCTTGTGCTAGGTTCCATACGTTGTTTGGATCGACAACTTGAATGGCTTCGTCGTAGTAATACAACCACGCATCTTCTTCTCTGTTCCAAAAAGCCATGCACAAGTGGTCTTTTTGACTTGGCCAGTTGAATTCACATCCTTCACATTTGATGGACTTCCATATTGCTTCGTCACACAAAGAGGCGTACGTGCAGAGGGGGGAGCGAATCGGGGAGCGAATCGGGGTGCGAATCGGGGTGCATTCGGGTTGCCATCGGGGTGCGAATCGGGGTGCATTCGGGGAGCATTCGGGGTGTATTCGGGGTGCATTCGGGGTGCCATCGGGGTGCATTCGATTTCGTTTATATTTTGTGATGACCAGGTGTCACAACTGATGGGGTGGGGTGGTCTTGCATAGTGAGGTTTGATTTAAGGTTGGGGGTGGGGTGGTTTTTAATTAGGACCTCACGTCATGACGTCACGCTCCGCATCAATCGGTCCGCACATCCGCACATCGACCGCACGTGCTAGCCACCACCGCCTACTACGCACTAGCATACGCACATCCGCACATCCGCACATCCGCACGGGGTCTAATTCCATGCAAGCTATACTACTTCTAGTTGCCGAGTCATTGTCTTGTATAGGCCACCGCCGTCACGCAAAAACAAGCTTACAACTAACTTGTTCTTTGACGAATTTTCACAATACATGGAACCTACAATCATTACCAACGAGCCTATCCTCATATGTGGAGATTTTAATCTACATATCGATGTTAAAGATAATCCTGATGCACTTAGATCTCTTGATTTTCTGACATCCTTCAATCTGAAACAGCATGTCACTCGAAGTACCCATAAATGTGGACACACTTTAGACCTGATAATCACAAGGAATGACGAATATCTAGTTGACATCGCCAACTATTCCGGCCATGCGCCCACTCACAAGATCAGCGGTGCAACATAAAAGCGGTAGATAATTTTATCAGATTTTACAAAGAAATGTATAGAGGATCAAAGTTCTTTTCGAATTATAAAATTCTCGGTAAGGATTTGTCAATTTACCTAACTGGAAATATATTGTATGACATTAAAGCATTTGATTTTTACCAAACATAGCTTTATTAATTGAATAGGAACCTTTATTTTCGATAGTTGACGGTTTTATGTTTTCTTCCTATACATGCTCTGTATTCAGGAATTTTCAGATTGTAAAGTTGCAAGAAAAACACGAAAAGTGTGATATTCATAGCATCATTTTTCAAAATCAAAGCTTGTTACCTCATTTACCGTGGCTGTTCCATAAACTAAATACATCATACATTGCTTGTGTGTAATTTGTCGTTGATCGAACGAGGTTTTACCTTTCCTTTTTAACTTTGAAAAAGCTCCAAATTGAATTGACGTTCGTAAGACGCCATATACTTGCAATCCTTACTTCAAGTAGAGGCAATGTAGAGGTACTTTGTTATGCGAACTTTGGAAATTCTTCGCAAACTAAGACATGTTTGATACCAAAATGAAGCTTGTTTTCCCAACTCTTATTTACAATAGAGTTTAATGGAATAGCTGTTAAAGAAAAGGCAAACCGTAGCAAGAAAGTTGGGTTTCATTCGGTGCGGGCCTGAGCGAGCTTGGGCTCCCTGTGGCTTTCCTCAAATCGTCGACATGTTGTTGTTTTTGCTTGTAAATGACCAATTTTATAACATTGAACTCCAAAAATGTTTCAGAATTACAGTTTGATAGTTGCTTCAATATCCTTTGGTGTTAAATTGACTTAAATAATCGTATTTAACTTAGTTTTGTACAATCGATTTTGATTCTATTGTGGATTCCCGAATCGGTGTTTACTTTCTATTTTACGCATGGTATCCGCTGGCCTCGATGACTGGCGGGAAGTCCGGAATAGTTGGCGATGCTGCATCAAAGTTCTACCTGATAACTACTCTCATCATCACACTATTACCTGTGCTGTGGAATGCCCTAAACCTCCTTTGTCTAAAGTGCTCGTCAGATACAGATCTAACAAAATCGACAACACCCTCCTTCACAAGGCAATTACAGAGTCACAGTTTCATGATGACGCAAAAAAGCCAGACCTTGATAAAGAAGCCTATGCAAACTACAGACCAGTTGCAAATATCCCGTTTCTGAGTAAGATCATTGAAAAGGTTGTATCAACTCAAGTTTACACATATCTACTTGAGAATAACCTTATTCCATCATTTCAGTCTGCTTTCCGCCGACATCATTCCACAGAAACTGCGTTGGTTCGAGTGACTAATGATATCCTGATGAGTCTTGATAATAAACAACAAGTGGCACTTATTCTATTAGACCTGTCCGCCGCCTTTGCACTTTAGATCATGTCATTCTAATTGACAGATTTAAGAACTACTTTAACATCTCTGGGAAGGTACTGGAATGGTTTCAATCGTATTTACAAGAATGAACTCAATCAGTTATTATTGGTGAAACAATATCATCCCCACGTGATCAACAATATTGGAAGACGTCATTCTCAAACACAATTTAAACTTCATGTTCTATGCAGATGATACACAGTTGTATATCACTATCGACCCTACCAATTCAACTTGCGCAACTGACCAGCTTCGATCCTGCGTAGAGAGTGTCATGCATTGGAACGCAAATAATATGTTGATGTGTAACCCAGAAAAAAACCCAGAAGTAATTATGTTCTCGTCTCGATATAACAAAGGCCTAACTATAACACCGACTTTCACATTTAGTGACACCACGATTCATACCACTAAGAGTGTAAAAAAAACTGGGAGTACTGCTTGAGAATCAACTTAATTGTAACAACCAAGTAAACTTGATGTGTAAGAAAGCTATGTTAGCAATTAGATCTATTGGTCGTATAAAGAAATATCTCACACGTGACAACCTAGCTAAATTGGTAAACTCTTTTTTCACCTAGACTACTGCAACAGCATATTATACGGTCTACCCAAATCGGAAATCGACAAGTTACAGAGGGTCCAAAATATTGCAGCGCGATTGGTTAGTGGAACGCGTAAATACGACCATGTGACGCCGGTGTTAAAAGATCTACACTGGTTGCCAGTGGAATTCAGAGTGCAATATAAGATCCTACTACTATGTATAAAACTCTTCATGGTCTTGCACCAGCATACTTTGACAGCATTATCACAAAACACCAACCTGGCCGACAACTTCGCTCATCCAACAAGTCACTACTTAAGGTCCCCGCCATTAAGACAAGTACATACGGTCAAAGATCCTTCTCCAACGCTGCAGCAAGTCTTTGGAAACAACTTCCTGAACAATTGAAATTAGCTGACTCGCTGTCGACATTTAAATCGAAATTGAAAACACACTTATTCAGAAAAGCTTACTTCAGTGACTGTGTATGAACACCCAACTTTGATTAACTATTCAATATTAAATAATGTATTATTATCTATATAAAAACAAACATTTTAACATAGTCATATTGTAAATATATATTAATTCGCATATAATTAGAAACATTTTTTAGTTTTTTTTTGGTAACCGCATTGAGCATTGTAAATGCGGAGAAAAGAACGTCATATTATTATTAATAAAATCTACGTTATATCAAATTTAAAAAAAAAATATTTTTTCTAACATACAAAAAAAAAATCGATTTTCGTAGTATTTTTTGTCCGACTTCATGCTAGTTTTGAAAGCACTGAAAGGACGAAATATGTCAGATCAAGGTATTTGTTTGTTTTTTATTCAAAACCATCCATGTTGTATTGTAGAATGATTCATTACCCGGCATTTGTGCTTGATATAGTATGAAAAAAAACTATTTTCTTATGATGATTTTTTTTTCATATTGCTTTAGTTTTCTTCAAAATCTCGCGCGTAGGCACCCATTAAATGGTGACTATCTCGAAAACACGCTCGGGACACCCTAACGTTTCTTTTCATATTGAGAATCAGCATTAAATTTTACATTTAAAATTCGTAGTTTAAAGAAAAGTTTAACATTATTTCCAAAAGTAGCCAGTCACCTTAAACAGGAAGTTCCACTATAAAAAGGGCGATCTCACGTCAGCAGAGCTTCATGGCTGCCGATTTGTTGAAAAAACATGGCCGAGGGCACAGCTCCTATTTTGACATCTCAGGAATATTTTGCGATAAACAATAAAGCTAGCTTCAAATCGTAAAACCAATGAATTAAATCGACTGCCTATTAAACACTTTATCATAAAAGACGAAAATAATGTTGATTATGCCAGAATTTATTGAAAAATTTAGGTTGAAAAGTTTTAAAAAATTGTAACATCTCTTCAATAGTCATACGTCCAAATCAAAACACGTGGGAATATTCCCGACAATTTTGTAAGCGGACGCGTTTGCATATCGGGGAGACCTTGCTTCGCAAAGAGAAAGAAATACTCTTCATTTGGAAGGAAATTGAAGTTTATTTATCGAAAATAGAGTCTGGAAAAACTGAAAAATCTCACTTTACATATCATGCCTTTGACTTCAAAGCAAAACTGACGTCGTCTTTGAATTACAAGGAATTATGGAGCAAAAAAACAACTGTTTTTCAACACGTTTGTCGAGAAATTTGGATGTTTGCCGAAGACATACAACCTTCAACGGATAAAAAAGCAAAAGATCGACGAAATACACTGATAATTACTTCAATTGCTGATAATCAAAGTTTGAAATCTATTTGACTTTTGAAGGAGATCGAGAAAGCTTAAACTTTTTTACACGTCAAGAACAATGATTTTGAACGATATCTGTGTTGTAAAATTTCAAGTTTTGCATGTTATGGACGTCCACTTTTGCTTTCTATTACCAATACATCGATAAAAACAATTATAAAGAGCATTACAGAGGTATTTGTATCGGCTGTTCAAAAGACAAGGTACGAAATTATGTAAATTAGCATCTTGTTTTGTTGTGTATTTCATTAGCATGTTAGATCAGTTTTTATATGCAAAATACTGCAGAAAAACAAACAAAATTGATTTGTTTTATATTGCTTTACAAATATTTTAAAATTTCATGTTTATAGATAAAGACAATTTATAAACAGACGCTTTTTGTGCACACTATCTTGCTTTTTTGAACGAAGAGACAATAAAGTCATGGGACAAGACTTAATTTTCTTGTGTTTACGAATTGTTTTACGTTTTTTGCTATGTTTACAATATTTATTGACATTGCCACTTGATAAATAGTGATTTTTTTTTCAAATATTATTGAACAATAGTTCTAATAAAAGCGAAAAAGTGTTCACTTATTCAAAATCACAGTCAAGTCAAAACGCTTCGCTTAGATCCTCTCTTCTCGGCATCTGATTGGCTAATGAGCTGAATTTGGCCTGGCCATTTCCCTTTTATACCGTAACTTCCTCTTTAAATGAGTTTAGGTTGGTTCTGGCTCGTTATGTTCAAACAAATTCATTGCTGTACACCTCTAAGTAGGCATATGAAATGGCTACTTATAAATAATGGATACGGTAACTTACCATAAACTGCCTTCTTCGTCTTTTTCACCAAAAGCACTGTACGAGCCATCTTTACGCTTGTAAGTCAATTCTCGTTGATACCCTGTATCGACGTATGAAAAAATATTATAAGTAATAAAATAAGGGGAGAAAGGAAGTGATTACTACCGTTATCATTGTAGCCTGCGTGGCGGCTCTTGGGTATTGGGGGATAGAGGGGGAGGGGAGGGGAGGGCTGGTGGGGAGAAGAAGGGAATTGAAGGAGGAGACAAACTCCACTTTTTTGATTCAAACTAAGTCCACTAACTAGATGGACGTAGTTTTTGATTTGCTAAGATCCCAGAATCACTAATCACGTCACGGTGCGAGACGATCATTCACAACATGGTGACATTTTATAGTGATTATTCATTAGCCTCTGCTTGCAGGGAATACGAGTTTCCGAAATTCAGCGATCGATCAAAAGCCATTTTGAAAATGTGAGCCATTCAAAAGGATTCAACATTTATATGCTAAAGAACTCCGTCCTGTCACAATCAGTGTATCGAAACAGCGCTTCTTCGAATTACTAATCGTCTCCTTCTGGCTCATAACAGCTGAATAAAGTATAAAATGTCCTACTTGACTACTCAATTAATCATTCCATCCTTCTATAGAGACTTACTATTTCAGAGACTACATAACTTCGTTTAGTTTGTTTTAGTTTGTTTAGTTTGAACCAGCATTATTTTTAGATCTATTTCTGATTGCTTTTTTTTTATAAAAGTACTCAGCCACCCTTAAAGGAAAAATAGAAAAGAAGGCATAATTGGAAACAAGCAATACAATGACTTGATGTGTTATTAACCTTTTTGAAGGAAACCCTTAGCCTTTTTAAGAATATCGTCTGCAATCAAATCGGTACTGTTCAAATACTTCATGACGTATATGTTTGGTGCAAAGTTAACCATGTTTTGCTCGCCACAGCCAGTTGGAAGTTTGACTATTTTTTGAAAACCTTTCAAGGTCGGTCCCATTACATCACCTGAAATACAATTAGAATGGTAAGAACACAGAGCTTAGCAAATTGTAGCACATTACTTAGCAAAATGTATAGACTAAGAAAGTGAAAGTTTGTTTTTGATGAATAATAAGTCCAAATATTATGTGGTGTTCACAGTAAGAAATCCTAACTACTTTAATAACAGTGTCTAACGTGGTACTCACCAGTAAGCGAGACGGTTGCATAAGCAGAACCAGGTACAACATTTTTTGGAAGGTCAAGTTTGATCTCATCCTTGAGGTTACCTTACGTCATGAATAACAACCAAACATTGATAAATAACTGATCTAGATCTGTAACTATTCTTTATGCTCAATTTCTTACCACTTCGTGGACATATCAAATCACTGTATGTATATATCTGGGGCACTCCCTCAGCCTGCAATGAAGTTCAAGATCTTAGTTTTTTTCCTAGTTGATTGGCACCTGAACAAACATCGTTTGATTATTTACCTTCACTTGAAGAACACGTGATAGAGTATCTGATATTCCAAGAGGTGGTTCGTCAGATGGATTCTTACACACGCTTGGTCTAACATTCTTGACAGTTACAGTAAAAGGGATTTGACCAAGCTCAGAAGCTTTGATCAAGTGCTTCACATTCTTGGCTTCGTTACCACAAATACAAAGTCGTTGATCATTGGTTGAAATGAGCTGGAATTGTGAGGTTTGTCTCAACTGTATCACAACCTGTAATGACAAGTCAAAGTTACTCAATTCTCTACAATTTTGTTTATATTCTCTTCATGGGATGTCATCAAAAAGCTAAAAAAAAAAAATTCTCAGAGGGCTTATTATTTAGTATTTTGCATATGTACTGGAAAGATGTTATTCCTGAAACCATGGTTGATTTCCCATGTTTGTTTGGCATAGTTAATTATTATCTATAGTTTTGTAGATGTTTTAACAGAAATTACTGTCGCATGTTTTAAAGAGCCGCAAAAAGATATAATAGGCTATAAATTTGCCGTAATTTAATCCGATTGATGGCGTTTTACTAAAAACATAAGCGTATGAATTCGTTTGTCTGGGCAGCAAAAACCCGACTTTGTGCATAAAACAGTTTCACTCTGCACTGTTTCATGTAAAAGTACTTTTGTTTTACTAAGGTCCTTGGAACGGAGTGAAATGTTTTTGATGACTTCAATGAAAACACCGGATAGTTAGAACATAAGACTTACTGTTGTACATGTAGTCATGTAACTGAAGACCGTTGTAACGATGCTCACTCGTTCTCCACGAATCACAGAAAAGGGAAGCGTAGCGGAAACGAAAAACGGACGAAAAACAGTGAGTGTAGCAGGTTTGGCTATACCTATACCATGACTTGCCGACATTGCAAATGCACTGAGGTGCCAACTGGTAATGGAATCTGGAACTTGAGCTGTAATTGTCCTCTCACCAGTTACGCTACTAAAATCAAAATACTGTGAGAATTGCATATTTATTTATTGCATATATAACTTGAATTTAATGTAATAAAGCTTCTAAATAAAACTAAATAGACTGTAATTCCATCAGCACCGGGGACACACTTCACATGTGAGAAATATAGCCAATCAGAATGGAGGACTGAGATTCACAGTCAATCACGGTACGAGAAAAACAATTGATGCACTCTCCCTGCATGCCAAAGCAAAGTGTCTTGTATCAGTAAGCAGTGCGAACTAGTTTCAGTACTTACTTTTATTTTGCTGATGCCAAGCGTTTGAATTTGAGTTAAAAAAATGCTTATGTTATACTGATGTAGTTTTGTAAGGAGTTTTTTTTAACATGGCATTTTTGATTTTTTCGAGAAATTCTTAAAAATACATCTTTTTGGCACAGGCAGCCCAAGCTCTGATTTACGTCATTGAATATGCTTGTATATCGGTGAATAAAGACTCGAATTACAACAGTTTCAGTGTCTTTACTTTATTCTTCAGTATGTTCACTTCATAATTTGAATAAAATACAAACTTTGTGGCATGCTGTTCTATGAATGTTATATTGTCTATGTGTGTCGTTTTTTACGCGAAAAACGACTTATTTAGGAGTGAAATTGAAGTTTTAGTTTGACCTACCTCACCACTTACTAATAAGAAGACAAGGCTGGACACACGCCACAAGGTCACTCTCGAACTCGGCGCCCAAAATGATACTTTCCCCAATCGAATTCCATCGAAACTTCGAGTATAGACAGAGGGATAATTGAATTAAATCATGCCGAAATTTCGTGAGAATACCTTTTGGCATGACCGAGCAATCGTACGATATTTACCAAATTTGTCGAGAACTGAGGCTCGGTAAAATGAAGTCGGACACCGGATGTTCAACGGCTCTTGAAGCCTTCACCTGGAGATGCGAAACCCATGCCCATGGAGGGATGGTACATTACGATTAAAAGAATTACAATTATTGTTTTGGTGATATATACTAACATTCATATTATTAATTGCAGCGAATATATATTCAAACGATCGAAGGAAAAAGTTTTGACACATAAACAACAAACTTGCAGGGAAAATCACCTCTCCGACACGAATGTACCGTCCCTCCGTGGGCATGAACATACTGAAGAATAAAGTGAAGACACTGAAACTGTTGTAATTCGAGTCTTTATTCTGCCTGTGTTTTTGGTAGACTTGCTATAAGCATTTGTTTTCCTTCTAGAAATGTTTGAATTCAAGAGTTCACTGAATTTAGCAAAATATACAAGTTGCTTTGAGCTCGATACATGGCATCATGCAACTATCGAAGAATTACGTAGTTATGTAGACATCAAAGAAATGTCACACAATCAACAAACCTGACAGTCTCTTCTGCCCAAAGCCATGTTTCAGGAACCTCCCTTGCTTGTTTTGACGTCTCTAATGTTTCACTTTGCTTTAAATACTGACTGTCAATTTGTCGTCGATTTCGAGATGATCTCTTTACTGTAACATAAATGCAGTATTAAATTAATTTATTCAATGATGATTGTTAATCATTGTTTGGAGCTCTACATATATACAACGACACTATCGTATTAAACTATCTTATAACAACCGGGTTATTAAACCCTTTTATAATGATACTATCTAATTAAAACCGGGTTATTTAACCCCTTTAAAGCGACACTATATTATTACACTATCATATTACAACCGGGTTATTAAGCTCCTCTATGGCGATGCTCTCTTATTACAACCAGGTTATTAAACCCCTTTATTTCACACTTGACACGTTCTTTGTTATTCATAGGGATGTATCTCCGATATAAACTACTCATTATACAAATTCAAGGGTTATATCTAGATATAAACCTGGGTCTATATTTAGTTATTGCAACATTGGACTTAGAAATGTTTACTAGATTTTTGGAGAAAAAAAGTCTTTGAGAACCAATGTCAGGACTCGAACCGAGAACCTCTGCATTGCTGTATCCGCGCTTTAAGCCAATATACTACATAGTCATCCGATGGAAAGTTAACAACAAAAACTCGTTTAATGTCATCAAGTTCATTAGCATTCAAGTTCGTTAGTGTTCTTCTGAATAGAATTGAAAAGTGATTGTTTAATATTTCCTTATGGGAATTCATTGACAATGAACATTAAATAATAAACAGATTATTTATATATTTTTGGATTGGTTTTATTTTTTTTAATACGATCAGTAAACCTTAATTAGTTATCATTGAAAAATGTCGAGTCAGATCTCAGCCAAATGGTTTAGATAGTTTTTAATAATTTTTGTCACTAGAATACAACAGTTTCCCGTGATTGAAGTTTAATGAAAGCTTTCATAACAAAATAGTACTGACGGTCCAAGGGCGCCAAAACGAAAAGTTCAGTGCATTGTGAAATGTTTGGACCTAGGAATATAAATTAAGTTTCACTTATCTCAAATATTGTCCAGAAAATGTGTAATTGTCCGCTTTTAATCACGATAATGTGCTGTATTCCACCACACCGACAATAATACCAACGGTCGTTTGAACGCTAAGATTGTGTGCCGCTGTACTAGCCGTTCAACGTAGTGCTGTCGCGAATATTCGTTATTCATTAGCCAACCACTAATTGGATTAAAATCGAATTCGCCTCTCCATTCACTTAAAGAGACAGGGGTAGGAAACAACCCGCGGCCCCTTTGTGGACTCGTCTGCTCAACTAATCGGATTATTTTGGCAGTACATAGGGTAATTTGTTTACACAGCGATGACAGATCCTTCTCCGTCGGTTGGGAAATCGGACGCCGAAGCGGGCTTCGTAATACATCGGGTGCTTGCGTATAAAAATCTGTTATTTGGCCGTCTATATTTTGAATTCAACAATAGCCGTTAAACTCAATATCTAAAAACAATTACGATGACTATATCAAACACGGCAAATTACCTTTAATTTTGTGAATGTTGCTTGATGTTTCTTGTGCCGATCGCTTTATTCACGGGTCATTCAAAAAATACTCCATCACTGTCTATCGTCGGTTTAAGTACGTACAAATTGTACTATAAACTTGTTCTTTTTCAAAAAATACTACCCATCGTTACTATGATTGGTGCTCGAATAAAGCAACCGGCACAAGAGAACATATACGAGTATGCCTGTGCTGAGTACTAGTGCAAGACCGCTATTTTAAAACTTTGCTAATAGTCTTCAAGCACCCGATGTATTACGAAGCCCGCTTCGGCGTCCGATTTCCCAACCGACGGAGAAGGATCTGTCATCGCTGTGTAAACAAATTACCCTATGTACTGCCAAAATAATCCGATTAGTTGAGCAGACGAGTCCACAAAGGGGCCGCGGGTTGTTTCCTACCCCTGTCTCTTTAAGTGAATGGAGAGGCGAATTCGATTTTAATCCAATTAGTGGTTGGCTAATGAATAACGAATATTCGCGACAGCACTACGTTGAACGGCTAGTACAGCGGCACACAATCTTAGCGTTCAAACGACCGTTGGTATTATTGTCGGTGTGGTGGAATACAGCACATTATCGTGATCAAAAGCGGACAATTACACATTTTCTGGACAATATTTGAGATAAGTGAAACTTAATTTATATTCCTAGGTCCAAACATTTCACAATGCACTGAACTTTTCGTTTTGGCGCCCTTGGACGGTCAGTACTATTTTGTTATGAAAACTTTCAATAAACTTCAACCACGGGAAAACTGTTGTATTCTAGTGACAAAAAAAATTAACAGCATTCCACCTCAATCATTAGTCTCAATGGTTTGACTTTTTTAGTCTTTGTATTAAGGAATGAAAACTAAGATATCATAACCTCCTTCAATTGTGTTCTATCAATAAGTTTTGATTTCAAAATGCACCGAGCCGGTTCCCTGCACATTTTCTATTCATATCATTCATTTTATCAAATACGACTCCCAGTAGATACTAATTAGTGAGATTTGAAAAGCCGTTCTTTTATTTCTTAACTCAAATCATGTGCCTTTTTTAGAATAGGATTAAATCATTGTTTTTTGTGTGAGAAAACCTTCTCAAGTGTGAAATAAATTAGTTACATACCTCGAATGTTCGGCTATAAGCCTATATATCCCTTGGGCCTGCGGGATATATATGGCTTATAGCCTCCATTCTCGGTATGTAACTCTTACTTAAAGCGACACTTTATTATAACAACCGCGCTATTAAACCTTGTTATAGTTGAAATGTTTATATCAAGGAACATGTCTGGAACATATCAAAACAAAAGAGTTTATGCTGAAGAATTAAAGAAGTACAAACGATAGTCAATTAATTCCAGCACATAAAAAATTGTTAACTTACGGTTGCGGCAACGTTCTTTTGAGTGTTCCATGTCAGACAAGTCTATCAAACCCGCAACCTGCAGACGCAACAATGTACATATGTTTAGTTCTTATTTATAGCGATGTTCAATAACTCTGTAGTCTCTGAATGTAATGTGCTTGGTTAAATAAAGTTTTAAACAGACTGCTAAAATAGGGATTGTTGTAAATTTTACTTTAAATCTCGATATGGAAAAGGCCAATAGCTCTATAGTCTCTGAATATACTTTGCGAAACTTTTCCTTTAAATGACAATGATTCACAAATCCATTTCATTGTTATATTTATTATTCATTTCGTAAATCACCGTCTAACGTCGTGATACGGGGTTCTTCGCCGAACATATCTATTTAGCAAGTGATTAATAAATAACTTTATTTCTGTTTATCACATTTGTATATGTTTTTAACGTTTGAGATAATTTATTGATTTAGAACACTGTATGTTATATAATAAACACATTAATACATGTACGCTTGGAGATGTGAATTTATCTTCTCGTGTTCACTCAATCGCTACGCTCATGCACTCGTGTGATGTCGAGATTGAACACTCGAAGATAGATTCGTATCTCCAAGCGTACATGTATTGATCTGTTATTCGAAGATAAATGTCTTTACATCAAGCACAGTCACATATAAACCATTCCCGAGTTGTCGTTTCAACCTCGACCCCGATAGTGAAACAGCAATTAAGCAACCAAGAAACCAAGAACCGACAACCATTGCCACCCCACTTTCTTGGATTAATTAATTGTCCTACTTGAGTACTTACATCAAAAGCCGTTGTAAGAAAACGCTTTCCAGTAAAGTGACATATTCTGTTCTCGTTACCAAAGTTTTGAGATGAAAGAAAACCAGTCACCTGTCGTCAAATAGAAAATGTATTAAAATGTAAACTTATTGTAGATGGAACTTATTTTACGAAAATGAAATTGAACGTGCATATCTCGCGAAACTGAAAAAGTGCATCATTTGGAACTAAAGCTCGGAATAAACCCCCGTATCCTCATGAAAGTCAGCTGTGCCTTTGTATCGAAGGGAGACGAACTTTGAGCTAGGAATGATAGACACGTGGATAATTGTCCCGCAAGGTGTAAAAGGTCTTTATCAGTGCAAGGCGATCCAGGGAATTGTGAAGGGGAGTATTAGTTTTTAAAATTACCAACAATGTTTTCATTAACTAAAGGCAGTACCGTGTCCATATTGATATCTTGTGTTTCTTTTTGCAAGCTTTTATCCACAGCACTCAAAGCAACCATAGACCCAGGGGCCGCTTTTATGATGATTTGGACAGATTCACCAGGACTACGACGATTCGCGTTAAATCGAACCATTACCTGAAATCATGAATACAGTAATAATCCAGTTTCAAAGCAAAACATACAAATTAAAGTACAAAATCAAATAGCCAACTAAATGGTATCAAACCTGGTTTTCCAGTTGGATTTGTACTTGAAGAAACATGGAGTCAGCTACAACCTCGCCATCTTGTCTGATGTAATACAGAAGAAATCGACAAGATGATACCATTGACTTTGTAACAGAAAACTCGATCGATCCTTCAGCCAACGTAGGTTTGATGCGTCTGATGGACGATGAACGTTTCTTACCAGAATATACAATGTCTCCTCCACAAACAAGCTAAAATTCAAAATATATGTTGTTCTTTCTAAGAAATCTCAACCAAACACCACTTCTGATCTTGCATAAAGATCAGTTGAAGTGGAATTACCTTAGAAATCTACACCTCATCTACACCACAGGGCTTTGACGAGGGATTTGGAATCAGGGATCATATTCCAGGGTTCGGGGATCAAATAGGCCAAATCAGCTGGAATGCATTTCCATTCTACAATACGCTCACTTACTTGGTAATAAAATTCCTTGTTGATTTTGTTCTTAACATCGTTGGTGAGAAAGCTTATCTTGAAAGTTTGGCCAAGCTAAAACAGCACAAAAGCACTTTTTTGAATAAGTAGATACAACATTTAATCAAACAACAAACATATATTGATAATATTGCTTTGACAAATATACATGTAAATTAACAAACAAACATTAGTCAACTAACGAACTAGAATTATAGCAAACAAAAATATGCTAACCTTGATAGGCTTCAATCTGTTTTGTAATAACAGAAAACCAGTGCCAGGACTTAAAGTCACAGCAAATTCGGTTTTTGCTTCCCGATCCACCAAATGTACAGCCTGAAATAAAATTTCAGTTAATCAGCTTTGCATACTAATTTTTAAGTTCTCCATTTCTTACGTACAGTAAAATAAATATGTTTGAGTTTTGAAGAAAATATTGCATAAGCAGTACTTACTGACAACCTCAGCTTATCGACGTTTGAAGGTATCTCCGCTATATCAAAGTTAACTATTCCATTAGAAACTGTGAAGTTTTTTTCCAAAATAGTTTTTCCTGTGCCATCCTTAGCTTTAATTGTGACGTTTTCACTGCTCGCTAGTTTTCCATCAGGCGTGGTTACATGCAGCTGTCAAACATGAAAAAAGAAACAAGAACGGTTAAGTTGAGTGTTACCTTTTAGGGGTAAAAGTTATCTAGTTTGGTATAACCAAGGTCGCTAAAAACCTATATATTTGCCAAGAGAGAAGGCTGGTACCTCTGAGTATGTTCCATAGAAAATACCAGAGAAAAGATCATGACAACAGGAAAAACATACAAAAACATATTGTATATTTGATCCTTCATTTGGATATTTTTTGCAAAACTATATCAGAGTCAATGGTCTGATCCAAGGTATAATCAATGTAGATGAGGCAAAGTGAAAGTTATAAGTCCATGATGTCATTCGTAGGTATGGGTAACGGCGGTGTGTCGGCAGCATGTTGTGCGATGGCAGTCTGAGTGCAGTCTAATGCCAGTTGAAGTGGAATACTGGTGAACAGTGGCTTAACATCAAAAGACACACGTTTGTGATTGTTTGGAATGTGTACGTTCTGAATGGCGTCGATGAATTCGTCAGAAGATTGCAACCGATGTGTGGATTTGTTGGTGAGTGGTTGTAAAATGGATGTCAAGTACTTCGACAGTTCGTAAGTGGTTGAGCCACAGAAAGACACTATGGGTCGCATCGGTACGTATGTCTGGTTTAATTTATTGACTAACGTTAAGGACAAAGACGAACCAATTAACAGACAAGGAGCTATTTACAAAATAGCTTGTTCCGACTGTAACGCTACTTACATCGGTGAGACCGGCAGAAATTTGAACACTAGACTAACTGAACATCAACGTGCTAACAATCACATTGCCGAACATCACAAACATACTGGACATACTTCTCACTGGGACTTTGCCGCTTCCATTACACATTGTACTAACTATCACCAACGCCGACTACTTGAAAGCTGGTACACCGGCTTGCAACAAAAAAACACTTTCTTACAATAGACTCATTGACGACTTCAAGCATTCCGCTAATACAATGATTAACACCTACCCACGCAAACACAACAACATTACAGAATAACCAAATATAAATACCACCACTTTTTTTTCGTTTTATTACTCTGAAGAACACTTCCGCTCAGGTTGTCGAAACGTCAGACATCAACACCAGCAGTCTTTCTCAAGACTACACCACCCCGGACGATCATGCCTTATATACATATATTAATATATTTGATTGATTAACAAAGAGTGGAGGAGCCCAAAGAAGTTGAATATTATGAACAAGCCTTTGATGTATATGTCGTGATAAAAAGAGACAGAAAGCACAATGTATTTACCTGCCCATAGAATGGAAAACCAGGTTTAAAATAATGTGGGGTACCAATGCCAAAGTCGAGCTTTACTGTATGGTCATCTAGAATAATATCTTTGCTGGAAGAATGCGTTACACCAGTTAGGTCTTCAGTCACATTGGCAGTAATCCTTAGCACAACCCCTCTGTACTTTCCCTTTAAGCCAGTAAGACCAAGTTCTTCGTTGGTTATAGAAAATTTATCACATCCTTTAATCTAAAAAAAAAAAATGAATAAATGTATAGAAATACAATTAAACGAACTAATGAGCGAACTAATGAATGAATGAATGAATCAATCAATCAATCAATCGATTGATCAATCAATCAATCAATCAATCAATCAATCAATCAATCAATCAATCAATCAATCAATCAATCAATCAATCAATCAATCAATCAATAAAACATGTACCTTTGTAGGTAATATTAACTTTTTAGCAGCCACCTGTAAATTAAAATTATAACAAAGCTATCAATCAATTAATCATTCAATGAATGGATAAACTGTTTTGGTAGTATACCTTTTCTGATAACTGTTTTGCCAATACCTGTAAAACAATGGTATGGTACAGTTATTTGGAAAATTCAAAACTGTTAAAATGATATGCAAATGGTTTACCTTGTGGTCTGGAGGATCCGCGCCTACAAAACAAATGATCAGGATAAACACATTATTTCACGGTCTAGCTGAACATACTTCATGTAAATGTTTCAATTCGATATACTTACGAACACAGCGATTTTCGCAACCGTCCAAGCAGCACTTGAAGTCCGCCTTCGAACATTGGCTGTCTGTCAAACATTCATGGTCAAGTTCATCAGGACATTCTTCCGCCATTGGAAACTTAGGGCATGTTCCATATTCCTTTTGATTTAAAAAACAAACAGCGAGTTAAAATTGATCATCGAGAGAAAGAGTTAGTTACGGCTCTCTTAGATTTGGACCGTGACGTTTTGACAAGGTGGACAGCAAAGTTTGCAAGATCCCCTGTAGTCTAAATCAGTGAAACCGTACAGAAGATATTATGATGTTATGACATTTTAGAATTCGCAGTGATTCAATAAGGAGAATAGGCTGTATTAGTTGCCTATGATACAAGCTGGCTTATCTCGACACTTCATTATTCGGTGTCCTATATATTTATGGCAATGTAACTATCAACCAGTTATCAACACAATGTGGAGCCGACGGATTTGTAAGGCTCAATATGTTTTTAAGACTTAACCTATAAAACACATCTAGGGACTCGGAGTCAGTAACAAACGACACAAACCGGCGTACAAACAAAACACTTCACTACCGAAAGAGCATCCTTCATTAAATTCCCATGCTTTTAGAAATAACTACACTTAAAAATCTATAAAAAAAAGTTACCTTCAGTGAAACGTACGTTCCTAAGAATTCGACTACAGTACTCAAATTTCCTGTGACTTTCTGGCCATACGTATACCTGAATAAGCAATACAATCAGTATATGTATGCATGATATATTGAATGACTCTCGTCAAGTTTAGCAAAATGTTATCCTTTCTGATTGAAAGGAATTTAAGAGCGAGTCCGCGTGAAAACCATGCAGACCAGTCTACACCGTACATCACCGATTTTCTTCAAACTTAGCTCGATTGTACATCTTAGTTAACTTATTACTTTGGTGAATGTTTTTGGCTTTAAATTAAAATGGCTTAAAGTTACAACCGTTTGAGTATTTTACCCTAAAAACGGTCAAAATTTGCATAAAATATACCTAAAGTTTTACGGCCTCGTATTTCCTTTGCAGATTGTTTCCTCCACCAATATTCTGCCCACGTTTAGCACATTATCGTATTTGTACTTTAAGTTGAATAAAAAGTCGTGAAACAAATATTGGGTTGTTTTATAATGGGTTGAGTTATTGCTATTTTTCAGCTTTGACGAAAAGTGTAAAAATATACTCTAGAAAATAGCTATTTGCACCTATCCGGCAGTTATTCATATAACTTTGAAACCTTTATCAGATAGTATGATTTTTTTCACAATATTATCGTTTTTTGAAATAAAATAATTTTTACAGTATTAGAATTATGCATTTATTAACCTCACACACAACATGTTAAAGAAATTATTGAACTCATGCGGTTGCTAAAAACAGAAACAGACAAAGTAACAGTGTACTATATAAAACTATGTAACCTTTTTGATTTATTATTTTCCTGATTATGATCACTCTCCAGGGATATGAATACGTTTTTATAAAAATATATTGTTAAAGTTCTAGTAAGACACATTTTAATAAAAGACATACATTTTGCTTCAAGTGTTCTCTTTGCTGTTTTGCATAAATTAGAAATTGACATTCGACTAATTGGCATGTTTGGTAGACACCGACATTAATTGTTATTTTACGTACATGAGTTGAGGTTAACTTTGACATACAGTAATTATTTTATGACGGTTTGCTCTTTTCACAATCTTTCTGTGGAAAATTATGGGAGTTCTCGAAGAAACAATGACACCTGTTTTGTTTTGCTACTTTAAAATCTTGCACAAAGATTATCTGCACCCATCTACTTGGCTGTTTAAAAACTTCTTCCAAAGATGTGAAGTACGAGTGGGAAATTTGTCTTTTAAGAGCTGGTGTTTTTAAAACTGAAAATACAGATGATATGACAATATGTCCGCTGCATAGAGACCACTTTGGTTTAGGCTGGCGTCCCAGTCGACTCTGTAAGCATCCTCCACACGATTCTAAACAAAAGCCTGCCAGAGGTGTGCAAAGCGTATTTCTCAAGAGATATTCGAAACATGGGGAATGTTATGCGAAATTGGTCAAGGTATTGTTACATCTAAGTAAGGGTTGCATTTTCGATCCTATCTGAGTTTCGGTGAAATTAAAAATACTAAATAGTTTATTATCGTTTAAAGGAATTTTCATTGAATACTATATATATCGACAACTAGTATTGAAGAGGTTTGAATAGAGCCGTTTCTTTTTTACGTTGAGATATCTAGAGAGTGAATAAGATGAATATGAATATGAATATGAATATGGATTACCATCGATTTTTAAGTATTAAAAACTTGCCATATTCCCGCCAAAGGACTGTGAAGCGATTCTCTTCCGTCAATCAAACATAATTGGTCTACTAGTGATAATTTAGCCTGAGTATAAGGCTTTCTGGGACGGGGAGGGGGAAGAGAGGAGAGGGGGAGAGAAAAGAAAAGGAAAGCCTGACACAAATGTATATCAATTGCCCTTCCGCCCCTTCTAACAATAGCCATTTAAAATCACTTCCGGCTGTCATGATACATGTCACAACATAAACCATAGCTGGATATTTGGCAGGAAAAAAACCCAGAAGTATTGTATCTACTATCTATGATCCCGTGCCAGTGTTCTCCGGAATTTGTCTTTTATGCCGTTGTATGTTTCATTAATAGTTTTCAACGGTCATATATTAGTTTTCTTCTGAACGACTGACATTCACGAGATTGAAATTGGAGTTATCTGTTTACTAAAAGGTCAATCAATGACCGTTGTAAACTAAAAATAAAACAACGACAGAATACAAACGCGAAGAAGGCTTTGGCCACTGATCGACTCTCCTTGATTCATTAATTATTCTATTCAACGTTGTAAAAGAAGTTGGAGTAGGTTAAATAAGTAAAACGTTTATATACCGGTATAGTTAAATTTGTGTAGCTGAATCCCGCTGTTAAGTTCGAAGACACAAAATGGCCCCCTGCGTTCACAGATCTGGTTACGTCCTTTTGTTTATTAGCTAATCAGAAAAAACATTCGGAATATGGATGTTCTACACGGGAAATAACAGGATTTGTGTCAGGCCTTCTTTCCCCTTCTCCTCGGCCCAGTTCCCCTCGGAAGGCCTGATCCTCAGGTAATTACTATAAACAACTGACAATGTGAACAGCTAGGTAAAAATATTATTTCAAATAGAATAGTTGGTCCAAAAAATATACATTTATTTAGTTTTAACGTTCTGATACCTAGAATACATTGTTAGGCTAAAATTTGTTTTCAACATTAGTATGCAAATTTTTTAATAGACAATTTGTTTGACGGAAGAGAATCGCTAACTCATAGTTAAAATATTTTAACATTGTACATTTATGACTTCTTAAATTGCCCTACTACATTAGCTGTTGTTTTTAGGTAAGTATTTTCAACTTATCGGCTTTTTAGTCGCAAATGGTCATTAGTCTTATGATTGGATACGTGTAAAAATGCGAAATTCGTGATACTGTATCTCTTCACCTTTAAACCTTTACAGACTTTTTTTTCTTTGTATTTGTTAACCATTATCAGTTGTACATAAAAGTCAAACTTTGTGGTTTTAAAAAGTTGCCGGATCTTGTATATCGAATTGTTAAGAATGCATACACAAAATGTAGATTTCATAGCCTGATATGTAAAACATTTTCTTTAAATAGATCTTTTGATACTTTGATACTGTCGTTGTATTTATTATATGTTGTAGTAGGTATGTACGAATTCCAGGTAAGAAAAAAGCTATATTTGTAGAGATAATTGATTTGTAAAGTTGGTGTAAATTTCAAGCAATTTTTATCGTTCGTCTGACTACTTTCCCTTAAACCACGATATCTGCTAGAGAATTTAATATTTTTGTTTGATATTGCACACAGTTAATATTTACACTAAAATACATATCTCGGCCAAAAATTAAAGAAATCGGTGATACCCGTTGTAGACACATTTTTCGATTTTGCATGGTTTTCACACGGACTCGCTCTTAAGGTGGTACCGGATACTTGCTACTGCGCATCCATTTCGCGCATCTCGTTTTCCATCATTTATTTGCGCTTTTTTGAAAATTTATCTAAATAATATTTCAATTTGAATCCTTATCTATAACTTAAGAAAGTATTATGTCATTTCATGCAACTTTGGAGGTAAAATGGGATATTTTTCGAAACATGCTCAGATTTTCACTACCTGACAAGTTCGCTGTTTTGTTTCAAAACAACAAATTTACAACTTTGTAAAAATGAATAGATAAAATATGATTTTGACGTCTTTAGTCGTAAAACTAATACAAAATAGGTTTTAGGGTTTCTGGAGATGACAAGGATAATTTGACAAGTTTCAAGCAGATGTTTAAAGTACTAGAACCCAGTCCTGCGCGGACCGTTGCCGTGGTTTTTTTTTAACAAAAAAATGGATTTGGTCGCTTATAACTCGCCTATTAGTACGGGGACCCCCATTTTTTCTCTTTTTATTCAAGACTGCATTTACTACTCTTACGATTTAGAATAAAAAATAAAATATTCATTGATTGGATTTTCTGAAATTTTACAAATGGTACAACTCTATACACATGTAGTGTGCGTAAATGGCGTATAATTGTGCTTCTATGGCGCACTTATACCCCTATTTGGAAATGATTCAATGATTTTTATGACAGGAAATGTTAGATAGCCCTTAGATCTATCGTTTGATAAAATATTATGCTTTTCCTAGCAGAATACGTTCCCATTCTCTTGACTGCTTTGAATAGGTACTTTTGAGCAAATCACCGCAAATTATTGCAAAAACCTACTTTTACTATATCTTATAACTCTATAACCAATACGGTGACCCCAATTTTTTTTCACGTTTTTTGACTTGCCTAAAAATGATCTATAAATGACAGGATTTATAAAAAAATTCATTGAAGAAATCCAAGTATCCGGTACTACCTTAAACAAATATTACAGTACATGTAAAGTAAAGCAACAACAACCACAACAAAAACACATTACCTAGCACATATAGTCCAAGTAACAACTTTGCTGTCTAATGTAACATACGGGGGAGGTTCAATGATGACTTTAAACTTTGGCAGAACTGATAAATGAGAAAATATCACGACTTTAGAAAAAGGTTATTCAGAATTTCCTCAAGTATCGAGATGGCATCCTGCAAACTACTATAACAGATCTTTTTATGGAAATGTTCCAAGTAGTTCGGTGTATGTTAAGTTAACAACTACAAAACAATATATGTGATAAACAGAATCTTTAAATTGATAATATTATAGAAATGCAATAGCTACCATATTTCTTGATTGTGAATGTGTTTTGAACTTCCTGTCCCTGAAACAAAGACATCGAAGAAAGACAGTGTTAGACACAACACTAGTTACTAGTTTCCTCAATAGGTGGTCTACTGGGGTCTGATAAGACACTGTTATCTTAAAGCTCTGTTTAAACGGGCCCAACATGTTGGACCAAAAACCGTGAACATGCACGCATGGAGGCATTCAAACGGTTCCAATATATAGCAATACGGATTGTTGAGCACGAAAATAATAGAAATGTTGGATAATGATAAATGGAAAGTTTTTGTTCGGAGTAAACCACTTCATCCAACATCACGCATTCAAACGTCCAATATATTGGCTCCGTTTAAAAAGGGCATATCTACACTGTAGAAGCCACATGTGATTTGATTGTTTGCTTTCTGAATAAACTGTCAGGTTGTATTCATTTTATTGAATACAAAGTGTTGTTGTGCCTGAATGATTTGCTCATTATTTTAAGCGTATATATTCTGCCGCTTTTGCAGTTTAGTTTTATCATTATATAGCAGTGAATGACTGGACGAATTGAACATATTTTACTCCACCATACACACTTATGGAATTACCTGGTAGTTGGCTTGTACTTTCCATTTACCAAGTACGGGTTGTTTGGATAACGCAATCTCCACATTTGCTATGCCTTGGATAACAAGAATTAACACAGGTGTTAATATCAAACAATGATACAGTGTTATTTAAAGATAACTCACCATTCTTGAAGTCAATGTCATCCCACTGCATCATTCGTATTCCTTTTGGATCCTAGAATGCAAATTACTGGGGTTAAAGTAAGTCAGTACTTACTTTAAAGATTTTGATTGACCACGTTTTATTCATAAATGGAAGCAAGCAAGCAAACTAATACAGGCTAAATCGGTGTATAATATAAACGATACAAAAAATTGGTTGCACCGTAGAAAATGAATCTTCATTTTTGTTGACGTCATTTGAGCTTGATGATCTGTGCATTCAATTTATATACCTTGTTATACAAATTTCTTATTATCTTATTATCTCACTATTTGAAATATCTGATTAATAAGTCTTTAATATGTAACTTGTAATTTCTTAGAACGTTTCTACAAAAATGCGCTGTTTGAAGATAGGAAAATATCCTTCCAAGTCACAAAACTGACTGAGAAATATCCTTTAAACATGAAATAATTCGTAACTGTAATTTGCAAGTACTACATTCGATGTCGATCTAGAGGACGTACACGTAGTTCTTTACAGGAAGATAGTATTGTAATAGTTCTATAATACAGATCATATTAATTATTGTTAATTGTCTTTTATTTTTTTCATTTAAAGATATATTTTACTCTGAGTTCTCTACAAGAGCTATGCACATCGTGGAAGATCGCACAGTACTGATTTACAATATTTATAGAGTTAAAACATAGAAAAAGTAAAAATACAAATGTACAAATATTGACGTAAAATTATTGAGAAAGGACGTTGTAACAGGAGATAAATATATGAAAAGAAAATAATGAAAAGAAAATATACTGAAAAATACATATTATAATATAACATACAAATATTTTGCTTTCTTTTATATACTTTAATTTGGACATATAAAACCAATTTTTGGTTTTGTTTAAGTGTTAGATATGGAGGACTGTTTAAAAAGAAATTTATTTTGTCACTAGCTATCAGAAACAGGTTGTTTGAAAAGCTGTGCGGAAAGTCATAACAAAGTTAGGCCTGTTATTGGCCCAATACCCGCCTAATGTCGCAGCAAGATTAGGCGAGATTAGGCGAGATTAGACATTTTAGGATTTTTTGGCTTGCGGGGTTAGGCGGGGTTAGGCGAGATTAGGCGAGATTTGGACCAATAACAGGCCTAAAGTTCGAAGCTGAGCTGCATATCGAGAGCAATGTAAGAGATAACGAGAAATTGACTCAATAGATCCATCGTCACAATCACAGAATGGTGACGATTTACACGAAATATTAAATTTAAATTTTAAATTTCATGCACAGAACAACACACACACACAAAAAAAATGTTTTTTACCATCTTTCATCTTCGAATAGAACCGATTTAACATCAGTCTGCCTACTGCTTGTCGGTCAAGTAACGAGTTTAAATCTAAACTACGTGATGCATTTTGTGTTAATTATAATCGACTTGATGATGCCACCTTCATTAGACAAGCCTCTATACTACACACCAGATTTCGGCTAGGACACTGTTAATTGCCTTGATAACACTTTTACTATATTAAAATACTAATCAAACAAGGATTTGAGATGTGTAACTTGAAGTATAAAATGAACCCCTAGCCATAGTTAGTTTTAGTCAGTTGTATGAGTTATTGTTGTATAGTTCAGATGTAGTCTTGACCTTATTGTACCGTATGTCTAGTACCATAGAGAATGGTTAGCCTGATATCTGATCTTGTAGTACTGTTCTATCTTTTGTCTAGTGAACCCAGTTTACTAACCAGTTTACAGTAGTATATTTGATGTGGCACCTTAGAATATATATATTTGTTGTATTTTCACTTACCTCAACGAAGATTCTATAGACCTGCAATACAACAATTATGACGTTAGTATCGGGTTTCCTTTCTCAGCTAAAATATTAACTGTAAAGGAACCGAGTGTGAATATAAGACATGCACCCCTCCCCCCGCCCCCTGCAGATTGTGGATCTGTTACATGCCACCCTCCCCCTACCGATTGTAGATCTGTTACATGCCACCCTTCCCCCTACCGATTGTAGATCTGAGACATGCCACCCCCGCCCCCGCCCCCTGCAGATTGTAGATCTGAGACATGCCACCCCCTCCCCCTGCCATTTAGAAGGTCACTTAACTAAAAGACTGTCACGACAGCAAAGAACACTAGATCAAGCCTATTGCCCTTTATAAAGAATGCGATTTCTCGTCAAAGTATCGATGGAATTAAGAACATAATAGTGACTAACCTTTCCAGTCAAAGGTTTCAATTCGCGATTTACTCCAATAACTCGGATACGAACTAGAAACAAACAGGAAAGTGTGAGTGAACGTCAACATAAATAAACAACATAACATCATTTTGAAAGGAAAACTGGAAAAAAGAACTAAAAAAGGACATACAAAGTGACTCGACGAGCGAGAAACAAAGCAAGCAACGATAAAATAGGCTGTAATTACTCACAAGGAAACGATGCATGAAAGAAGTGGAAAAAAAGCAGAAAGAAAAGGGAAGGATAAGAAAAAACTTACGAACAAAAACAAATATGTTTGATTAGAAAAAAAAAGTGTGTAAACCATGGCAGAACCAACCTGTTTGTCCCGGATTGTAGATAGATTTCTCAATCTGAATGAGAGTATTTGTTGACTTCTTGAGTGTCAATCCAGACTTTTTGTTAAATTTATGTTTACCGTCTTGTGAAACACCGAGAACGTCTAGATAGATGTTGTTAAATTCGTTATAACGAACACCAACATCTTGTGGGATCTTAAATTAAAAAAAAAAATCATCGATAATCAAGGTCTTTCATTAACAAAGTGAGTATTAAACCCATTTTTTAATATTGTATATAATTAGCTTTTAATATTTAATAGTAGCTTTCTTTTGTAAACTTCTTTTTAATATCATTTATAACATCTAATATATATTTTTGAATTTTACATTTTACATTTTGTGTAATTTATTTAAGTTCATTTTATGTATTTTATTTATTCAATGCGCATTTGATTATATACATATAGATATTTGCGCTATATAAGTAACAAAGATTATTATTATTATTATTATCATCATCATCATTATTATTATTATTATTATTATTATTATTATTATTATTATTATTATTATTATTATTATTATTATTATTATTATTATTATTATTATTATTATTATTGGTATTACAGTTATAATGGGTATCCAGGGCCAGGTGTTCATTTTAGCGCAGTGACTGGCATTGGTTTGTAGGATTGGGGAAAGCATAAGGTAAATTCGTCATTCCTTCCCACTATATATATACTCTCCTTTATACGCCTATTTCAAAAAACGTCTTAATCTAAGACCAAAATGAATTCTGGAGTGCGGCAGTTTTTTCTCATTAAAAATTCGTTTGCGTGCATGCACTTTCTGGCTTCGGATATAGCGATGGTAAACATGAATCTGAAGGTGCTAAGCGCAAAAAAGAAAAAAAAAAAAAAAACAGGGCCAATTATATATTCATTTCGGTCTCTGATTGCAGATTCAGACAACCGCTGAACACACCGCCCGTCGACAGCGCTATCGTGATGTATAAAAAAACATTATATCGTCGGGAAAATTTCAGATGTATAGTAGTTTCCAGGTGCATTCGCTATCATTGCATATACATTACATAAACAATATGTTTTGATTGATGTCTGTATTATGAATGCCTACTATTATATATCAGTCTTCAGTCAAGATAATTCTCAAGGTTGCGAATTACATGAACATATGTAAATTTAGCAGTTGGTTTAAGGTCAAATATTTTAAAAGCTCTTGCATTATTCAATTAAATATATACGATTAGATAACCTTTCCCTCTCAGGGCATAAAATTGAACACTACACTCCTGATTAACTTTGTAATAGCTAAGCTTGTAATAGATAAGCCGGAACTTTTTTAAAAGTTAACAATTATTAACTTACTTGAATGTCGATAAAACCTTGCGAATTTCCAAGAATAGTTTTCCAGCCTTTAAAAATAATCTTGTTATTCTGAGCACTTTTCAGGGACGCTGTGATTTTCCATCTTGCATTGCCACCAAAAAGATGGACATTCAAACGCTGTACAGTTTCCGTGTGATACACCCGTGGGGTTGTTATCAGATAACCACTAAAAACATACAACACTTAAAGATTGTACAAGGAGTATATAATTATCTAGTCTGTCAGATTTGTTAACGCAAATAGGTATCATGTATCATAAAGTATTTCAAATTGCCATCGCGCCTTTGTCATGACTTTTTGTTTTTAATGCAATGTTTTAAGAATATCTTCAAATAACAATATTATAATATCCAAACTCACCAAAAGACATGCCCAAACAAACTTGTAAGGAAAATACTAATTGCAAGTATTTTCAAGTCAGCCATCTTCGTGTACATGTGAACTTGTTCTGAAGGAACTAGCTGTTTATATTCCAGTATAAATAAGGATTTTAGCGGAAATAGTTCATCGAGATTCAGATTTGGGACTCGTGCCACCGGATGAAATAAGGAACTGCGGATCTTATTCCTGATTGGTTGGTATATTTTTAAACCATTCCGGAAAGTGCTTTGACTAGAGTACAAGCATGTGTTATGCTTTATAGCATAAAGAGGAAGTAACATTTCAGCATATGAATATATATTGGTGATGTCTTTGTTTTGATAGGTAGCAGGAGTTCAAGTATTCAGGCTTATATATTTATACGGCGATGTTATTCAATGTGAAAAAGCTTAGTCTTGATAGACTACATTCATCAGTACATACTCTAGTGTTTTAAATTTAAATCCCTGAAATCTATTTATTTATTGAGACACCACAAAATATGAATACTGTTTTGCAAATCTTTATGTCGGATCCTGTTTTAGTATATTGAACAAAAAGTGCATTCACTCTGTCGGTCTGTCTAGAAAAAGCATGAACTCATGCTACTATGAATAAGGTCAGTTTTGGCGCGATCTTATTTTGCTGACGGAAAATTCGAGGACATTCTCATGTCACGAATACAGAACAAATTTATGCTTTCCCCATACAGAGTTTCCAGACAAAACAATCAGTGATGCAAAGGTCAGATACTTGTTGTTATATGATCGAGCCAAGGAACTAAATAGTTGATCACGTTCCCATTCACTTATTCAATTATACCACTTATGGATGCGTTCGATTGCAAGATGCATTCTCAGTTAAATCAATTGCACGTGGCGTTAGCTTGCTGCTTCCGCTCTTTCCTGGTGTTTTCCGGTTTCAGTAACGGAAGTGTTTACTCGCCAGAAATCTAAATCAAGATAAACCATTCGTATAAGCAGAGGGGAGATTTGTATGTGCATGCGCGACCTGGTCGACCTTCTCCGATAACTATCAAAGATGGGTAATGTTTACGTTTTTTAATATCGTTTATCGTCGTTGTTTTCTTGCTTGGATAGCCGTAAATTAGCATTAGAAGCTTTTTAGGTACTTCTTGGACATGGAGAATATATTGCTGTGCCAATTAGATGTCAGGAAAACGAGAAATCTTATTATATGTAACACGAATAAACGCCTTTAACTACACGACATTACCGCTAACTCAGTGGATAAACAAAGACTTCGTGGTCAGTTTTCTTTGGCTCAGTAGATACTACGACTCTGGATATTTAAATTAAGGTTAATGCTTATGTGTAAAAGAAAACTAAAATAGGTACCGTTCCAATCGCTTCAATTATTTCTGATGAAATTTCGCATGAAATCGCAGTCCTGTACAAGAAACTGCTAAAATGTTACTATTTCATAATCATTTATCTCAAAATCTAAACTAACTTCCAAAAATTTTATTGCAAAAATGCTTAGGCCTTTTTTCCATTGAAAGATAATTTCAAAATCTTGATTTTACAAAAAATGGGGAAATGTGATATTTTGGAAAATATTCATCGGTATACCGCAGTCGTCAGCATTTAACTGCAATGTTCTTCTTCTTTTTTTCAAAATGAATCGATGACTTTCCTCGTTATCAGCCTAAATACGCTTGGCTGAAGTGTTAAACATTATGTAGCAAAGAATGTAGTGAGATCGGTAAACGATTTATTAATTTTGAGTTGATTCTTGAACACATTATGTACTCATTCGCTTCCCAATTTCATGATGATTTTTAACATTTTTGGCAAACTTCCAAAAATATTATTTCAGAAAACATCAATCAGTTGACTGTTCTTTCATGCCATACTATTGATTTTAGTGGCAAAAATGGGGAAATGAGTCAAAATAGCAATTTTGTTATTGTATTACAGCGCATTTCGTACCATTACGTGACATCTGTGATGAGTACGCCGTGACACCGTAATTAGTTTTTATTGTGAAATTTTGATTGACTGCTGTACCAATGCCTTTTGCACCTTCGTAAACAATTGCTCCCAATTTTCAATAAGACGGGAAATGTTTTTCTGAAATTGCATAAATTACCTAACATTTTCTAACCAATCAAATTAAGAAAGTCGCAGTAAACACTTCAGCGATTAGCAATTGCGGTCAAGCGAATTTTAAATAGTTCAGCGGTCTAGCGCATGCTCATTCAATTGATCAGGATCAATAGTCAGGATCAATGTAGTATTGTATGGCATTGTATAGACCCTGTAAGAAGATATCTCCCCCTAGTATTGTATGGCATTGTATGGACCCTGTAAGAAGACATGTCCCCACTAATATTGTTTGGCATTGTATGGACCCTGTAAGAAGACATGTCTCCACTAATATTGTATGGCGTTGTATGGACCCTGTAAGAAGACATGTACCCACTAATATTGTTTGTCATGGTATGGACCCTGTAAGAAGATATGTCCCCACTAATATTATAAGGCATTGTATGGACCCTGTAAGAAGGTATGTTTCCACTAATATTGTAAGAGATTGTATGGACCCTGTAAGAAGACATGTCCCCACAAATATTGTATGGCATTGTATGCACCCTGGAAGACCATATGTTCCAATTAATAATATATGGCATTGTATTGATCCCGTAAGAAGATATATCCCCACTAATATTGTTTGGCATGGTATGGACGCTGTAAAAAGATATGTCCCCACTCATATTGTATGGCATTGTATGGACGCTGTAAGACATGTCTCCACTAGTATTGAATGGCATTGTATGAATCCTGTAAGAAAATATGTCCCCACTAATATTGTTTGGCAGTGTATGGACCCTGTAAGAAGATATGTCTCCACTAATATTGTATGGCATTGTATTGACGCTGTAAGACGATTTGTCCCAATTAATAATATATGGCATTGTATTGATCCCGTAAGAAGATATATCCCCACTAGTATTGTATGGCATTGTATTGACCCTGTAAGAAGAAATGTCCCCACTAATATTGTTTGGCATGGTATGGACCCTGTAAGAAGATATGTCCCCACTAATATTATATGGCATTGTATGGACCCTGTAAGAAGACATGTCTCCACTAGTATTGTATGGCGTTGTATGGAACCTGTAAGAAGACATGTCCCCACTAATATTGTTTGGCATGGTATTGAACCTGTAAGAAGATATTTCCCCACTAATATTATAAGGCATTGTATGGACCCTGTAAGAAGATATGTTTCCACTAATATTGTAAGACATTGTATGGACCCTGTAAGAAGAAATGTCCCCACTAGTATTGTATGGCATTGTATGGACCCTGTAAGAAGAAATGTCCCCACTAATATTGTTTGGCATGGTATGGACCCTGTAAGAAGATATGTCCCCACTAATATTATATGGCATTGTATGGACCCTGTAAGACGATTTGTCCCAATTAATAATATATGGCATTGTATGGACCCTGTAAGAAGATATGTTTCCACTAATATTGTATGACATTGTATGGACCCTGTAAGAAGAAATGTCCCCACTAGTATTGTATGGCATTGTATGGACCCTGTAAGAAGAAATGTCCCCACTAATATTGTTTGGCATGGTATGGACCCTGTAAGAAGATATGTCCCCACTAATATTATATGGCATTGTATGGACCCTGTAAGACGATTTGTCCCAATTAATAATATATGGCATTGTATGGACCCTGTAAGAAGATATGTTTCCACTAATATTGTATGACATTGTATGGACCCTGTAAGAAGAAATGTCCCCACTAGTATTGTATGGCATTGTATGGACCCTGTAAAAAGACATGTCCCTACTAATATTGTTTGGCATGGTATGGACCCTGTAAGAAGACATGTCCCCACTAATATTATATGGCATTGTATGGACCCTGTAAGAAGACATGTCCCTACTAATATTGTTTGGCATGGTATGGACCCTGTAAGAAGATATGTCCCCACTAATATTGTATGGCATTGTATGCACCCTGGAAGACCATATGTCCCAATTAATAATATATGGCATTGTATTGATCCCGTAAGAAGATATATCCCCACTAATATTGTTTGGCATGGTATGGACGCTGTAAGAAGATAGGTCCCCACTCATATTGTATGGCATTGTATGGACGCTGTAATACATGTCTCCACTAGTATTGAATGGCATTGTATGAATCCTGTAAGAAAATATGTCCCCACTATTGTTTGGCATTGTATGGACCCTGTAAGAAGATATGTCTCCACTAATATTGTATGGCATTGTATTGACGCTGTAAGACGATTTGTCCCAATTAATAATATATGGCATTGTATTGATCCCGTAAGAAGATATATCCCCACTAGTATTGTATGGCATTGTATTGACCCTGTAAAAAGATATATTCCCACTAGTATTGTATGGCATTGTATGGACACTGTAAGAAGACATTTCCCATCAAATATTGTATGGCATTGTATGGACCCTGTAAGAAGATATCTCCCCACTAGTATTGTATGGCATTGCATGGACCCTGTAAGAAGACATATCCCCACTAATATTGTTTGGCATGGTATGGACCCTGTAAGAAGATATGTCCCCACTAATATTATATGGCAGTGTATGGACCCTGTTAGAAGATATGTTTCCACTAATATTGTATGATATTGTATGGACCCTGTAAGAAGATATATTCCCACTAGTATTGTATGGCATTGTATGGACCCTGTAAGAAGACATGTCCCCACAAATATTGTATGGCATTGTATGGACCCTGGAAGAAGATATGTCTGCACTAATATTGTATGGCATTGTATGGACCCTGTAAGACGATATGTCCCCATTAATATTATATTGCATTGTATGTTCCTGTAAAAAGATATGTCTCCACTAGTATTGAATGGCATTGCTTGGATACTGTAAGAAGACATGTCCCAACTCATATTGCATGGAATTGTATAGACGCTGTAAGACATGTCTCCACTAGTATTGAATGGCATTGTATGGATCCTGTAAAAAGACATGTCTACAATCATATTGTTTGGCATTGTATAGACGCTGCAAGACATCTCTCGACTAGTATTGAATGGTATTGTATGGATTCTGTAAAAAGACATGTCCCCAGTAGTATTGTATAGACCCTGTAAGAAAATATATCCCCACTAGTAGTGTACGGCATTGTATTGACCCTGTAAGAAGATATATCCCCACTAGTATATATTGTATGGTATTGTATGGACACTGTAAGAAGATATGTCCCCATTAATATTGTGTGGCATTGTATTGATCCCGTAAAAAATATGTCCCAACTAGTATTGTATGGCATTGTAATGAACCTCTAACAAGATATATTCCCACTAGTATTGTATGGCATTGTATGGACCCTGTAAGAAGACATGTCCCCACAAATATTGTATGGCATTGTATGGACCCTGTAAGAAGATATGTTTCCACTAATATTATATGGCATTGTATGGACCCTGTAAGAAGATATGTCCCACTAATATTTTATGACCTTTTATTAACCCTGTAAGAAGATATATCCCCACTAGTATTGTATGGCATTGTAATGACCCTGTAAGAAGATATATCCCCACTAGTATTGTATGGCATTGTAATGAACCTGTAAGAAGATATATCCCCACTAGTATTGTATGGCATTGTATTGACCCTGTAAGAAGATATATCTCCACAAGTATTGTAGGGCATTGTAATGACCTTTTAAGAAGATATATCCCCACTAGTATTGTAGGGCATTTTAATGACCCTGAAGAAGATATATCCCCACTAGTATTGTATGGTATGGTATGGACCCTATAAGAAGATATCTCCCCACTAGTATTGTATGGCATTGTATGGACCCTGTAAGAAGACATGTCCCCACTGATATCTTTCGGCATTGTATGGACGCTGTAAGAAGATATGTCCCCTCTAATATTATATGGCATTATATGGACCTTGTAGGAAGATATGTTCCCATTAATATTGTATAGCATTGTATTGATCCCGTAAGAACATATGTCCCCACTAGTATTGTATGGCATTGTAATGAGCCTGTAAGAATATATATCCAAACTAGTATTGTATGACATTGTATAGACCCTGTAAGAAGATATATCCCAACTAGTATTGTATGGCATTGTATGGACCCTGTAAGAAGACATGTCCCCACTAATATTGTATGGTAATGTATGGACCCTGTAAGAAGATATGTCCCCATTAATATTGTATGACATTGTATTGATCCCGTAAGAAGATATGTCCCCACTAGTATTTTATGGCATTGCTTGGATACTGTAAGAAGACATGTCCCAACTCATATTGCATGGAATTGTATAGACGCTGCAAGACATCTCCCGACTAGTATTGAATGGTATTGTATGGATTCTGTAAAAAGACATGTCCCCAGTAGTATTGTATAGACCCTGTAAGAAAATATATCCCCACTAGTATTGTATGGCATTGTAATGAACCTGTAAGAAGATATATCCCCACTAGTATTGTATGGCATTGTATTGACCCTGTAAGAAGATATATCTCCACTAGTATTGTATGGCATTGTAATGACCTTTTAAGCAGATATATCCCCACTAGTATTGTAGGGCATTTTAATGACCCTGAAGAAGATATATCCCCACTAGTATTGTATGGTATAGTTTGGACCCTATAAGAAGATATCTCCCCACTAGTATTGTATGGCATTGTATGGACCCTGTAAGAAGACATGTCCCCACTAATATTGTTTGGCATGGTATGGACCCTGTAAGAAGATATGTCCCCACTAATATTGTATGACATTGTATGGACCCTGTAAGAAGATATATCCCCACTAGTATTGTATGACATTGTATAGACCCTGTAAGAAGATATCTCCCCCTAGTATTGTATGGCATTGTATGGACCCTGTAAGAAGATATGTCCCCACTAATATTATATGGCAGTGTATGGACCCTGTAAGAAGATATGTTTCCACTAATATTGTATGACATTGTATGGACCCTGTAAAAAGATATCTCCCCACTACTATTGTATGGCATTGTATGGACCCTGTAAAAAGACATGTCCCTACTAATATTGTTTGGCATGGTATGGACCCTGTAAGAAGACATGTCCCCACTAATATTATATGGCATTGTATGGACCCTGTAAGAAGACATGTCCCTACTAATATTGTTTGGCATGGTATGGACCCTGTAAGAAGATATGTCCCCACTAATATTATATGGCATTGTATGGACCCTGTAAGAAGATATGTTTCCACTAATATTGTATGACATTGTATGGACCCTGTAAGAAGATATATTCCCACTAGTATTGTATGGCATTGTATGGACCCTGTAAGAAGATATGTCTCCACTAATATTATATGGCATTGTATCGATCCCGTAAGAAGATATATCCCCACTAGTATTGTATGGCATTGTATTGACCCTGTAAGAAGATATATTCCCACTAGTATCGTATGGCATTGTATGGACCCTGTAAGAAGATATATCCCCACTAGTATTGTATGACATTGTATAGACCCTGTAAGAAGATATCTCCCCCTAGTATTGTATGGCATTGTATGGACCCTGTAAGAAGACATGTCCCCACTAATATTGTTTGGCATTGTATGGACCCTGTAAGAAGATATGTCCCCACTAATATTATATGGCATTGTATGGACCCTGTAAGAAGACATGTCTCCACTAGTATTGTATGGCGTTGTATGGACCCTGTAAGAAGACATGTCCCCACTAATATTGTTTGGCATGGTATTGAACCTGTAAGAAGATATTTCCCCACTAATATTATAAGGCATTGTATGGACCCTGTAAGAAGATATGTTTCCACTAATATTGTAAGACATTGTATGGACCCTGTAAGAAGAAATGTCCCCACTTGTATTGTATGGCATTGTATGGACCCTGTAAGAAGAAATGTCCCCACTAATATTGTTTGGCATGGTATGGACCCTGTAAGAAGATATGTCCCCACTAATATTATATGGCATTGTATGGACCCTGTAAGACGATTTGTCCCAATTAATAATATATGGCATTGTATGGACCCTGTAAGAAGATATGTTTCCACTAATATTGTATGACATTGTATGGACCCTGTAAGAAGAAATGTCCCCACTAGTATTGTATGGCATTGTATGGACCCTGTAAGAAGAAATGTCCCCACTAATATTGTTTGGCATGGTATGGACCCTGTAAGAAGATATGTCCCCACTAATATTATATGGCATTGTATGGACCCTGTAAGAAGACATGTCTCCACTAGTATTGTATGGCGTTGTATGGAACCTGTAAGAAGACATGTCCCCACTAATATTGTTTGGCATGGTATTGAACCTGTAAGAAGATATTTCCCCACTAATATTATAAGGCATTGTATGGACCCTGTAAGAAGATATGTTTCCACTAATATTGTAAGACATTGTATGGACCCTGTAAGAAGAAATGTCCCCACTAGTATTGTATGGCATTGTATGGACCCTGTAAGAAGAAATGTCCCCACTAATATTGTTTGGCATGGTATGGACCCTGTAAGAAGATATGTCCCCACTAATATTATATGGCATTGTATGGACCCTGTAAGACGATTTGTCCCAATTAATAATATATGGCATTGTATGGACCCTGTAAGACGATTTGTCCCAATTAATAATATATGGCATTGTATGGACCCTGTAAGAAGATATGTTTCCACTAATATTGTATGACATTGTATGGACCCTGTAAGAAGAAATGTCCCCACTAGTATTGTATGGCATTGTATGGACCCTGTAAGAAGAAATGTCCCCACTAATATTGTTTGGCATGGTATGGACCCTGTAAGAAGATATGTCCCCACTAATATTATATGGCATTGTATGGACCCTGTAAGACGATTTGTCCCAATTAATAATATATGGCATTGTATGGACCCTGTAAGAAGATATGTTTCCACTAATATTGTATGACATTGTATGGACCCTGTAAGAAGAAATGTCCCCACTAGTATTGTATGGCATTGTATGGACCCTGTAAAAAGACATGTCCCTACTAATATTGTTTGGCATGGTATGGACCCTGTAAGAAGACATGTCCCCACTAATATTATATGGCATTGTATGGACCCTGTAAGAAGACATGTCCCTACTAATATTGTTTGGCATGGTATGGACCCTGTAAGAAGATATGTCCCCACTAATATTGTATGGCATTGTATGCACCCTGGAAGACCATATGTCCCAATTAATAATATATGGCATTGTATTGATCCCGTAAGAAGATATATCCCCACTAATATTGTTTGGCATGGTATGGACGCTGTAAGAAGATAGGTCCCCACTCATATTGTATGGCATTGTATGGACGCTGTAATACATGTCTCCACTAGTATTGAATGGCATTGTATGAATCCTGTAAGAAAATATGTCCCCACTATTGTTTGGCATTGTATGGACCCTGTAAGAAGATATGTCTCCACTAATATTGTATGGCATTGTATTGACGCTGTAAGACGATTTGTCCCAATTAATAATATATGGCATTGTATTGATCCCGTAAGAAGATATATCCCCACTAGTATTGTATGGCATTGTATTGACCCTGTAAAAAGATATATTCCCACTAGTATTGTATGGCATTGTATGGACACTGTAAGAAGACATTTCCCATCAAATATTGTATGGCATTGTATGGACCCTGTAAGAAGATATCTCCCCACTAGTATTGTATGGCATTGCATGGACCCTGTAAGAAGACATATCCCCACTAATATTGTTTGGCATGGTATGGACCCTGTAAGAAGATATGTCCCCACTAATATTATATGGCAGTGTATGGACCCTGTTAGAAGATATGTTTCCACTAATATTGTATGATATTGTATGGACCCTGTAAGAAGATATATTCCCACTAGTATTGTATGGCATTGTATGGACCCTGTAAGAAGACATGTCCCCACAAATATTGTATGGCATTGTATGGACCCTGGAAGAAGATATGTCTGCACTAATATTGTATGGCATTGTATGGACCCTGTAAGACGATATGTCCCCATTAATATTATATTGCATTGTATGTTCCTGTAAAAAGATATGTCTCCACTAGTATTGAATGGCATTGCTTGGATACTGTAAGAAGACATGTCCCAACTCATATTGCATGGAATTGTATAGACGCTGTAAGACATGTCTCCACTAGTATTGAATGGCATTGTATGGATCCTGTAAAAAGACATGTCTACAATCATATTGTTTGGCATTGTATAGACGCTGCAAGACATCTCTCGACTAGTATTGAATGGTATTGTATGGATTCTGTAAAAAGACATGTCCCCAGTAGTATTGTATAGACCCTGTAAGAAAATATATCCCCACTAGTAGTGTACGGCATTGTATTGACCCTGTAAGAAGATATATCCCCACTAGTATATATTGTATGGTATTGTATGGACACTGTAAGAAGATATGTCCCCATTAATATTGTGTGGCATTGTATTGATCCCGTAAAAAATATGTCCCAACTAGTATTGTATGGCATTGTAATGAACCTCTAACAAGATATATTCCCACTAGTATTGTATGGCATTGTATGGGCCCTGTAAGAAGACATGTCCCCACAAATATTGTATGGCATTGTATGGACCCTGTAAGAAGATATGTTTCCACTAATATTATATGGCATTGTATGGACCCTGTAAGAAGATATGTCCCACTAATATTTTATGACCTTTTATTAACCCTGTAAGAAGATATATCCCCACTAGTATTGTATGGCATTGTAATGACCCTGTAAGAAGATATATCCCCACTAGTATTGTATGGCATTGTAATGAACCTGTAAGAAGATATATCCCCACTAGTATTGTATGGCATTGTATTGACCCTGTAAGAAGATATATCTCCACAAGTATTGTAGGGCATTGTAATGACCTTTTAAGAAGATATATCCCCACTAGTATTGTAGGGCATTTTAATGACCCTGAAGAAGATATATCCCCACTAGTATTGTATGGTATGGTATGGACCCTATAAGAAGATATCTCCCCACTAGTATTGTATGGCATTGTATGGACCCTGTAAGAAGACATGTCCCCACTGATATCTTTTGGCATTGTATGGACGCTGTAAGAAGATATGTCCCCTCTAATATTATATGGCATTATATGGACCTTGTAGGAAGATATGTTCCCATTAATATTGTATAGCATTGTATTGATCCCGTAAGAACATATGTCCCCACTAGTATTGTATGGCATTGTAATGAGCCTGTAAGAATATATATCCAAACTAGTATTGTATGACATTGTATAGACCCTGTAAGAAGATATATCCCAACTAGTATTGTATGGCATTGTATGGACCCTGTAAGAAGACATGTCCCCACTAATATTGTATGGTAATGTATGGACCCTGTAAGAAGATATGTCCCCATTAATATTGTATGACATTGTATTGATCCCGTAAGAAGATATGTCCCCAGTAGTATTTTATGGCATTGTAATGAGCCTGTAAGAAGATATATCCCAACTAGTATTGTATGACATTGTATAGACCCTGTAAGAAGAAATATCCCCACTAGTATTGTATGGTATTGTATGGACTCTGTAAGAAGATATGTCCCCATTAATATTGTATGGCATTGTATTGACCCTGTAAGACGATATGCCCCCACTAGTATTGTATGGCATTGTATGGACCCTATAAGTAGATATTTCTCCATTAATATTGTATGACATTGTATGGACCCTGTAAGAAGATATGTCCCTCTAATATTTTATGACCTTTTATTAACCCTGTAAGAAGATATATCCCCACTAGTATTGTATGGCATTGTATTGACACAGTAAGAAGATATATCCCCACTAGTATTGTATGGCATTGTAATTACCCTGTAAGATGATATATCCCCACTAGTATTATATGGCATTGTAATGACCCTTTAAGAAGATATATCCCCACTAGTATTGTATGGCATTGTAATGACCCTGTAAGAAGATATATCCCCACTAGTATTGTATGGCATTGTATGGACCCTGTAAGAAGACATGTTCCCACAAATATTGTATGGCATTGTATGGACCCTGTAAGAAGATATCTCCCCACTAGTATTGTATGGCATTGTATGGACCCTGTAAGAAGATATGTACCCATTAATATTGTATGACATTGTATGGACCCTGTAAGAAGATATGTCCCACTAATATTTTATGACATTTTATTAACTCTGTATGTAGATATATCCCCACTGGTATTGTATGGCATTGTATTGACCCAGTAAGAAGATATATCCCCACTAGTATTGTATGGTATTGTATGGGCCCTGTAAGTAGATATTTCTCCATTAATATTGTTTGGCATTGTATGGACACTGTAAGAAGAGATATTCCCACTAGTATTGTATGGTATTGTATGGGCCCTGTAAGAAGATATGTTTCCACTAACATTGTATGGCATTGTATGGACCCTGTAAGAAGATATGGCCCTACTAATATTCAATAGCATTGTATGTTCCTGTAAAAAGATATGTCTCCACTAGTATTGAATGGCATTGCTTGGATACTGTAAGAAGACATGTCCCAACTCATATTGCATGGAATTGTATAGACGCTGCAAGACATCTCCCGACTAGTATTGAATGGTATTGTATGGATTCTGTAAAAAGACATGTCCCCAGTAGTATTGTATAGACCCTGTAAGAAAATATATCCCCACTAGTATTGTATGGCATTGTAATGAACCTGTAAGAAGATATATCCCCACTAGTATTGTATGGCATTGTATTGACCCTGTAAGAAGATATATCTCCACTAGTATTGTATGGCATTGTAATGACCTTTTAAGCAGATATATCCCCACTAGTATTGTAGGGCATTTTAATGACCCTGAAGAAGATATATCCCCACTAGTATTGTATGGTATAGTTTGGACCCTATAAGAAGATATCTCCCCACTAGTATTGTATGGCATTGCATGGACCCTGTAAGAAGACATATCCCCACTAGTATTGTATGGCATTGTATGGACCCTGTAAGAAGACATGTACCCACTGATATCTTTTGGCATTGTATGGACGCTGTAAGAAGATATGTCCCCACTAATATTATATGGCATTATATGGACCCTGTAAGAAGATATGTTCCCATTAATATTGTTTAGCATTGTATTGATCCCGTAAGAACATATGCCCCCACTAGTATTGTATGGCATTGTAATGAGCCTATAAGAAGATATATCCCAACTAGTATTGTATGACATTGTATAGACCCTGTAAGAAGATATATCCCAACTAGTATTGTATGGCATTGTATTCACCCTGTAAGAAGACATGTCCCCACTAATATTGTATGGTATTGTATGGACCCTGTAAGAAGATATGTCTCCATTAATATTGTATGACATTGTATTATTCCCGTAAGAAGATATGTCCCCACTAGTATTTTATGGCATTGTAATGAGCCTGTAAGAAGATATATCCCAACTAGTATTGTATGACATTGTATAGACCCTGTAAGAAGAAATATCCCCACTAGTATTGTATGGTATTGTATGGACTCTGTAAGAAGATATGTCCCCATTAATATTGTATGGCATTGTATTGACCCTGTAAGACGATATGCCCCCACTAGTATTGTATGGCATTGTATGGACCCTATAAGTAGATATTTCTCCATTAATATTGTATGACATTGTATGGACCCTGTAAGAAGATATGTCCCTCTAATATTTTATGACCTTTTATTAACCCTGTAAGAAGATATATCCCCACTAGTATTGTATGGCATTGTATTGACACAGTAAGAAGATATATCCCCACTAGTATTGTATGGCATTGTAATTACCCTGTAAGATGATATATCCCCACTAGTATTATATGGCATTGTAATGACCCTTTAAGAAGATATATCCCCACTAGTATTGTATGGCATTGTAATGACCCTGTAAGAAGATATATCCCCACTAGTATTGTATGGCATTGTATGGACCCTGTAAGAAGACATGTTCCCACAAATATTGTATGGCATTGTATGGACCCTGTAAGAAGATATCTCCCCACTAGTATTGTATGGCATTGTATGGACCCTGTAAGAAGATATGTACCCATTAATATTGTATGACATTGTATGGACCCTGTAAGAAGATATGTCCCACTAATATTTTATGACATTTTATTAACTCTGTATGTAGATATATCCTCACTGGTATTGTATGGCATTGTATTGACCCAGTAAGAAGATATATCCCCACTAGTATTGTATGGTATTGTATGGGCCCTGTAAGTAGATATTTCTCCATTAATATTGTTTGGCATTGTATGGACACTGTAAGAAGAGATATTCCCACTAGTATTGTATGGTATTGTATGGGCCCTGTAAGAAGATATGTTTCCACTAACATTGTATGGCATTGTATGGACCCTGTAAGAAGATATGGCCCTACTAATATTCAATAGCATTGTATGTTCCTGTAAAAAGATATGTCTCCACTAGTATTGAATGGCATTGCTTGGATACTGTAAGAAGACATGTCCCAACTCATATTGCATGGAATTGTATAGACGCTGCAAGACATCTCCCGACTAGTATTGAATGGTATTGTATGGATTCTGTAAAAAGACATGTCCCCAGTAGTATTGTATAGACCCTGTAAGAAAATATATCCCCACTAGTATTGTATGGCATTGTAATGAACCTGTAAGAAGATATATCCCCACTAGTATTGTATGGCATTGTATTGACCCTGTAAGAAGATATATCTCCACTAGTATTGTATGGCATTGTAATGACCTTTTAAGCAGATATATCCCCACTAGTATTGTAGGGCATTTTAATGACCCTGAAGAAGATATATCCCCACTAGTATTGTATGGTATAGTTTGGACCCTATAAGAAGATATCTCCCCACTAGTATTGTATGGCATTGCATGGACCCTGTAAGAAGACATATCCCCACTAGTATTGTATGGCATTGTATGGACCCTGTAAGAAGACATGTACCCACTGATATCTTTTGGCATTGTATGGACGCTGTAAGAAGATATGTCCCCACTAATATTATATGGCATTATATGGACCCTGTAAGAAGATATGTTCCCATTAATATTGTATAGCATTGTATTGATCCCGTAAGAACATATGCCCCCACTAGTATTGTATGGCATTGTAATGAGCCTATAAGAAGATATATCCCAACTAGTATTATATGACATTGTATAGACCCTGTAAGAAGATATATCCCAACTAGTATTGTATGGCATTGTATTCACCCTGTAAGAAGACATGTCCCCACTAATATTGTATGGTATTGTATGGACCCTGTAAGAAGATATGTCTCCATTAATATTGTATGACATTGTATTATTCCCGTAAGAAGATATGTCCCCACTAGTATTTTATGGCATTGTAATGAGCCTGTAAGAAGATATATCCCAACTAGTATTGTATGACATTGTATAGACCCTGTAAGAAGAAATATCCCCACTAGTATTGTATGGTATTGTATGGACTCTGTAAGAAGATATGTCCCCATTAATATTGTATGGCATTGTATTGACCCTGTAAGACGATATGCCCCCACTAGTATTGTATGGCATTGTATGGACCCTATAAGTAGATATTTCTCCATTAATATTGTATGACATTGTATGGACCCTGTAAGAAGATATGTCCCTCTAATATTTTATGACCTTTTATTAACCCTGTAAGAAGATATATCCCCACTAGTATTGTATGGCATTGTATTGACACAGTAAGAAGATATATCCCCACTAGTATTGTATGGCATTGTAATTACCCTGTAAGATGATATATCCCCACTAGTATTATATGGCATTGTAATGACCCTTTAAGAAGATATATCCCCACTAGTATTGTATGGCATTGTAATGACCCTGTAAGAAGATATATCCCCACTAGTATTGTATGGCATTGTATGGACCCTGTAAGAAGACATGTTCCCACAAATATTGTATGGCATTGTATGGACCCTGTAAGAAGATATCTCCCCACTAGTATTGTATGGCATTGTATGGACCCTGTAAGAAGATATGTACCCATTAATATTGTATGACATTGTATGGACCCTGTAAGAAGATATGTCCCACTAATATTTTATGACATTTTATTAACTCTGTATGTAGATATATCCCCACTGGTATTGTATGGCATTGTATTGACCCAGTAAGAAGATATATCCCCACTAGTATTGTATGGTATTGTATGGGCCCTGTAAGTAGATATTTCTCCATTAATATTGTTTGGCATTGTATGGACACTGTAAGAAGAGATATTCCCACTAGTATTGTATGGTATTGTATGGGCCCTGTAAGAAGATATGTTTCCACTAACATTGTATGGCATTGTATGGACCCTGTAAGAAGATATGGCCCTACTAATATTCAATAGCATTGTATGTTCCTGTAAAAAGATATGTCTCCACTAGGATTGAATGGCATTGCTTGGATACTGTAAGAAGACATGTCCCAACTCATATTGCATGGAATTGTATAGACGCTGCAAGACATCTCCCGACTAGTATTGAATGGTATTGTATGGATTCTGTAAAAAGACATGTCCCCAGTAGTATTGTATAGACCCTGTAAGAAAATATATCCCCACTAGTATTGTATGGCATTGTAATGAACCTGTAAGAAGATATATCCCCACTAGTATTGTATGGCATTGTATTGACCCTGTAAGAAGATATATCTCCACTAGTATTGTATGGCATTGTAATGACCTTTTAAGCAGATATATCCCCACTAGTATTGTAGGGCATTTTAATGACCCTGAAGAAGATATATCCCCACTAGTATTGTATGGTATAGTTTGGACCCTATAAGAAGATATCTCCCCACTAGTATTGTATGGCATTGCATGGACCCTGTAAGAAGACATATCCCCACTAGTATTGTATGGCATTGTATGGACCCTGTAAGAAGACATGTACCCACTGATATCTTTTGGCATTGTATGGACGCTGTAAGAAGATATGTCCCCACTAATATTATATGGCATTATATGGACCCTGTAAGAAGATATGTTCCCATTAATATTGTATAGCATTGTATTGATCCCGTAAGAACATATGCCCCCACTAGTATTGTATGGCATTGTAATGAGCCTATAAGAAGATATATCCCAACTAGTATTATATGACATTGTATAGACCCTGTAAGAAGATATATCCCAACTAGTATTGTATGGCATTGTATTCACCCTGTAAGAAGACATGTCCCCACTAATATTGTATGGTATTGTATGGACCCTGTAAGAAGATATGTCTCCATTAATATTGTATGACATTGTATTATTCCCGTAAGAAGATATGTCCCCACTAGTATTTTATGGCATTGTAATGAGCCTGTAAGAAGATATATCCCAACTAGTATTGTATGACATTGTATAGACCCTGTAAGAAGAAATATCCCCACTAGTATTGTATGGTATTGTATGGACTCTGTAAGAAGATATGTCCCCATTAATATTGTATGGCATTGTATTGACCCTGTAAGACGATATGCCCCCACTAGTATTGTATGGCATTGTATGGACCCTATAAGTAGATATTTCTCCATTAATATTGTATGACATTGTATGGACCCTGTAAGAAGATATGTCCCTCTAATATTTTATGACCTTTTATTAACCCTGTAAGAAGATATATCCCCACTAGTATTGTATGGCATTGTATTGACACAGTAAGAAGATATATCCCCACTAGTATTGTATGGCATTGTAATTACCCTGTAAGATGATATATCCCCACTAGTATTATATGGCATTGTAATGACCCTTTAAGAAGATATATCCCCACTAGTATTGTATGGCATTGTAATGACCCTGTAAGAAGATATATCCCCACTAGTATTGTATGGCATTGTATGGACCCTGTAAGAAGACATGTTCCCACAAATATTGTATGGCATTGTATGGACCCTGTAAGAAGATATCTCCCCACTAGTATTGTATGGCATTGTATGGACCCTGTAAGAAGATATGTACCCATTAATATTGTATGACATTGTATGGACCCTGTAAGAAGATATGTCCCACTAATATTTTATGACATTTTATTAACTCTGTATGTAGATATATCCCCACTGGTATTGTATGGCATTGTATTGACCCAGTAAGAAGATATATCCCCACTAGTATTGTATGGTATTGTATGGGCCCTGTAAGTAGATATTTCTCCATTAATATTGTTTGGCATTGTATGGACACTGTAAGAAGAGATATTCCCACTAGTATTGTATGGTATTGTATGGGCCCTGTAAGAAGATATGTTTCCACTAACATTGTATGGCATTGTATGGACCCTGTAAGAAGATATGGCCCTACTAATATTCAATAGCATTGTATGTTCCTGTAAAAAGATATGTCTCCACTAGTATTGAATGGCATTGCTTGGATACTGTAAGAAGACATGTCCCAACTCATATTGCATGGAATTGTATAGACGCTGCAAGACATCTCCCGACTAGTATTGAATGGTATTGTATGGATTCTGTAAAAAGACATGTCCCCAGTAGTATTGTATAGACCCTGTAAGAAAATATATCCCCACTAGTATTGTATGGCATTGTAATGAACCTGTAAGAAGATATATCCCCACTAGTATTGTATGGCATTGTATTGACCCTGTAAGAAGATATATCTCCACTAGTATTGTATGGCATTGTAATGACCTTTTAAGCAGATATATCCCCACTAGTATTGTAGGGCATTTTAATGACCCTGAAGAAGATATATCCCCACTAGTATTGTATGGTATAGTTTGGACCCTATAAGAAGATATCTCCCCACTAGTATTGTATGGCATTGCATGGACCCTGTAAGAAGACATATCCCCACTAGTATTGTATGGCATTGTATGGACCCTGTAAGAAGACATGTACCCACTGATATCTTTTGGCATTGTATGGACGCTGTAAGAAGATATGTCCCCACTAATATTATATGGCATTATATGGACCCTGTAAGAAGATATGTTCCCATTAATATTGTTTAGCATTGTATTGATCCCGTAAGAACATATGCCCCCACTAGTATTGTATGGCATTGTAATGAGCCTATAAGAAGATATATCCCAACTAGTATTGTATGACATTGTATAGACCCTGTAAGAAGATATATCCCAACTAGTATTGTATGGCATTGTATTCACCCTGTAAGAAGACATGTCCCCACTAATATTGTATGGTATTGTATGGACCCTGTAAGAAGATATGTCTCCATTAATATTGTATGACATTGTATTATTCCCGTAAGAAGATATGTCCCCACTAGTATTTTATGGCATTGTAATGAGCCTGTAAGAAGATATATCCCAACTAGTATTGTATGACATTGTATAGACCCTGTAAGAAGAAATATCCCCACTAGTATTGTATGGTATTGTATGGACTCTGTAAGAAGATATGTCCCCATTAATATTGTATGGCATTGTATTGACCCTGTAAGACGATATGCCCCCACTAGTATTGTATGGCATTGTATGGACCCTATAAGAAGATATATCCCCACTAGTATTGTATGACATTGTATGGACCCTGTAAGAAGATATATCTCCACTAGTATTGTATGGCATTGTAATGACCTTTTAAGCAGATATATCCCCACTAGTATTGTAGGGCATTTTAATGACCCTGAAGAAGATATATCCCCACTAGTATTGTATGGTATAGTTTGGACCCTATAAGAAGATATCTCCCCACTAGTATTGTATGGCATTGCATGGACCCTGTAAGAAGACATATCCCCACTAGTATTGTATGGCATTGTATGGACCCTGTAAGAAGACATGTACCCACTGATATCTTTTGGCATTGTATGGACGCTGTAAGAAGATATGTCCCCACTAATATTATATGGCATTATATGGACCCTGTAAGAAGATATGTTCCCATTAATATTGTATAGCATTGTATTGATCCCGTAAGAACATATGCCCCCACTAGTATTGTATGGCATTGTAATGAGCCTATAAGAAGATATATCCCAACTAGTATTATATGACATTGTATAGACCCTGTAAGAAGATATATCCCAACTAGTATTGTATGGCATTGTATTCACCCTGTAAGAAGACATGTCCCCACTAATATTGTATGGTATTGTATGGACCCTGTAAGAAGATATGTCTCCATTAATATTGTATGACATTGTATTATTCCCGTAAGAAGATATGTCCCCACTAGTATTTTATGGCATTGTAATGAGCCTGTAAGAAGATATATCCCAACTAGTATTGTATGACATTGTATAGACCCTGTAAGAAGAAATATCCCCACTAGTATTGTATGGTATTGTATGGACTCTGTAAGAAGATATGTCCCCATTAATATTGTATGGCATTGTATTGACCCTGTAAGACGATATGCCCCCACTAGTATTGTATGGCATTGTATGGACCCTATAAGTAGATATTTCTCCATTAATATTGTATGACATTGTATGGACCCTGTAAGAAGATATGTCCCTCTAATATTTTATGACCTTTTATTAACCCTGTAAGAAGATATATCCCCACTAGTATTGTATGGCATTGTATTGACACAGTAAGAAGATATATCCCCACTAGTATTGTATGGCATTGTAATTACCCTGTAAGATGATATATCCCCACTAGTATTATATGGCATTGTAATGACCCTTTAAGAAGATATATCCCCACTAGTATTGTATGGCATTGTAATGACCCTGTAAGAAGATATATCCCCACTAGTATTGTATGGCATTGTATGGACCCTGTAAGAAGACATGTTCCCACAAATATTGTATGGCATTGTATGGACCCTGTAAGAAGATATCTCCCCACTAGTATTGTATGGCATTGTATGGACCCTGTAAGAAGATATGTACCCATTAATATTGTATGACATTGTATGGACCCTGTAAGAAGATATGTCCCACTAATATTTTATGACATTTTATTAACTCTGTATGTAGATATATCCCCACTGGTATTGTATGGCATTGTATTGATCCAGTAAGAAGATATATCCCCACTAGTATTGTATGGTATTGTATGGGCCCTGTAAGTAGATATTTCTCCATTAATATTGTTTGGCATTGTATGGACACTGTAAGAAGAGATATTCCCACTAGTATTGTATGGTATTGTATGGGCCCTGTAAGAAGATATGTTTCCACTAACATTGTATGGCATTGTATGGACCCTGTAAGAAGATATGGCCCTACTAATATTCAATAGCATTTTATGTTCCTGTAAAAAGATATGTCTCCACTAGTATTGAATGGCATTGCTTGGATACTGTAAGAAGACATGTCCCAACTCATATTGCATGGAATTGTATAGACGCTGCAAGACATCTCCCGACTAGTATTGAATGGTATTGTATGGATTCTGTAAAAAGACATGTCCCCAGTAGTATTGTATAGACCCTGTAAGAAAATATATCCCCACTAGTATTGTATGGCATTGTAATGAACCTGTAAGAAGATATATCCCCACTAGTATTGTATGGCATTGTATTGACCCTGTAAGAAGATATATCTCCACTAGTATTGTATGGCATTGTAATGACCTTTTAAGCAGATATATCCCCACTAGTATTGTAGGGCATTTTAATGACCCTGAAGAAGATATATCCCCACTAGTATTGTATGGTATAGTTTGGACCCTATAAGAAGATATCTCCCCACTAGTATTGTATGGCATTGCATGGACCCTGTAAGAAGACATATCCCCACTAGTATTGTATGGCATTGTATGGACCCTGTAAGAAGACATGTACCCACTGATATCTTTTGGCATTGTATGGACGCTGTAAGAAGATATGTCCCCACTAATATTATATGGCATTATATGGACCCTGTAAGAAGATATGTTCCCATTAATATTGTATAGCATTGTATTGATCCCGTAAGAACATATGCCCCCACTAGTATTGTATGGCATTGTAATGAGCCTATAAGAAGATATATCCCAACTAGTATTATATGACATTGTATAGACCCTGTAAGAAGATATATCCCAACTAGTATTGTATGGCATTGTATTCACCCTGTAAGAAGACATGTCCCCACTAATATTGTATGGTATTGTATGGACCCTGTAAGAAGATATGTCTCCATTAATATTGTATGACATTGTATTATTCCCGTAAGAAGATATGTCCCCACTAGTATTTTATGGCATTGTAATGAGCCTGTAAGAAGATATATCCCAACTAGTATTGTATGACATTGTATAGACCCTGTAAGAAGAAATATCCCCACTAGTATTGTATATGGTATTGTATGGACTCTGTAAGAAGATATATCCCCATTAATATTGTATGGCATTGTATTGACCCTGTAAGACGATATGCCCCCACTAGTATTGTATGGCATTGTATGGACCCTATAAGTAGATATTTCTCCATTAATATTGTATGACATTGTATGGACACTGTAAGAAGATATGTCCCTCTAATATTTTATGACCTTTTATTAACCCTGTAAGAAGATATATCCCCACTAGTATTGTATGGCATTGTATTGACACAGTAAGAAGATATATCCCCACTAGTATTGTATGGCATTGTAATTACCCTGTAAGAAGATATATCCCCACTAGTATTATATGGCATTGTAATGACCCTTTAAGAATATATATCCCCACTAGTATTGTATGGCATTGTAATGACCCTGTAAGAAGATATATCCCCACTAGTATTGTATGGTATATTATGGACCCTATAAGAAGATATCTCCCCACTAGTATTGTATGGCGTTGTATGGACCCTGTAAGAAGACATGTCCCCACAAATATTGTATGGCATTGTATGGACCCTGTAAGAAGATATCTCCCCACTAGTATTGTATGGCATTGTATGGAACCTGTAAGAAGATATGTACCCATTAATATTGTATGACATTGTATGGACCCTGTAAGAAGATATGTCCCACTAATATTTTATGACATTTTATTAACCATGTATGAAGATATATCCCCACTGGTATTGTATGGTATATTATGGACCCTATAAGAAGATATCTCCCCACTAGTATTGTATGGCATTGTATAGACCCTGTAAGAAGAGATATCCCCACTAGTATTTTATGGCATTGTATGGACCCTGTAAGAAGACATGTCCCCACAAATATTGTATGGCATTGTATGGACCCTGTAAGAAGATATCTCCCCACTAGTATTGTATGGCATTGTATGGACCCTGTAAGAAGACATCTCCCCACTAATATTGTTTGGCATTGTATGGACCCTGTAAGAAGATATGTCCCCACTAATATTGTATGACATTGTATGGACCCTGTAAGAAGATATGTCCCACTAATATTTTATGACATTTTATTAACCCTGTATGTAGATATATCCCCACTGGTATTGTATGGCATTGTATTGACCCAGTAAGAAGATATATCCGCACTAGTATTGTATGGTATTGTATGGTCCCTGTAAGTAGATATTTCTCCATTAATATTGTTTGGCATTGTATGGACACTGTAAGAAGACATATTCCCACTAGTATTGTATGGTATTGTATGGGCCCTGTAAGAAGATATGTTTCCACTAACATTGTATGGCATTGTATGGACCCTGTAAGAAGATATGGCCCTACTAATATTCTATGGCATTGTAATGACCCTGTAAGAAGATATGTCTCCTTTTCTGTGGAAACATACAGGACATGGTTGGCATAGCTTTGGTGATATTGGAAATGTTTGATGAACCCATGGGTCAAATAAGTTCCAGGTACCATTGAAGCTCTGCCCATCAAATCTCGTTACTTCCCAAGAGTTTGTAATGGGTTTAAACAAATTACTAGCATGAACCCATGGTTCAAATAAGTTCCCGGTAACATTGAAGCTCTGCTCACCAAGTTCCGTTAGTTCCCAAGAGTTTTCACGGGGTTTAAGCAAATTGCTAGCATGAACCCATGGGTCGAATAAGTTTCCAATATCACCAAAGCTATGCCAACCATGTAATATGTGCCAAGAGTTTTTACTGGATTTCAACAAATTACTAGGATGAACCCATGGGTCAAATAAGTTTGTTGAAATCCAGTAAAAACTCTTGGTAACTAACAGGACATTGCTGACATAGCTTGGGTGATATGTTTGACCCATGGGTTCATGCTAGTAATTTGTTGAAATCCAGTAAAAACTCTTGGTAACTAACAGGACATGGTTGGCATAGCTTGGGTGATATGGTTGACCCATGGGTTCATGCTAGTAATTTGTTGAAATCCAGTAAAAACTCTTGGTAACTAACAATGCATGGTCGCGTGAAAAGTATATCATTCCATAACTATTAACCCAAAAAAAGGCAAGTTTCATATCGAAACTCTATAGTAATTGAAACCAAATGTGCTATCGCATACATAACTATCAATGCGCGAATTTTAAGACTACAGTAGGGAGACGCCATTACTAGATAAGAATGTATCACTACAGTAGGGCGTCGCTATAACTTGATTCAATATCTGAAAAATTTTACACTGAAAAGTTAAAATCATTCCTGCAACATATATATGAATTATCATTGTATAACCACGTAAAAAAACCCGGTAAATTTCGCATCGAAACACTAACTACTTTTAAATCAAATGTCGTACCGCATACTTAACTATCAATGCGCGAATTTTAAGACTACAGTGGGGTGACGCACCAACTAGATTTAATATCTCAAGAATTGTACAGTAGAAAGTTAAAATGATTTATGCAATCTATAGATATAATACCATTTCATAACTATTAACCCAAAAAAAGGCAAGTTTCATATCGAAACTCTATAGTAATTGAAACCAAATGTGCTATCGCATACATAACTATCAATGCGCGAATTTTAAGACTACAGTAGGGAGACGCCATTACTAGATAAGAATGTATCACTACAGTAGGGCGTCGCTATAACTTGATTCAATATCTGAAAAATTTTACACTGAAAAGTTAAAATCATTCCTGCAACATATATATGAATTATCATTGTATAACCACGTAAAAAAACCCGGTAAATTTCGCATCGAAACACTAACTACTTTTAAATCAAATGTCGTACCGCATACTTAACTATCAATGCGCGAATTTTAAGACTACAGTGGGGTGACGCACCAACTAGATTTAATATCTCAAGAATTGTACAGTAGAAAGTTAAAATGATTTATGCAATCTATAGATATAATACCATTTCATAACTATTAACCCAAAAAAAGGCAAGTTTCATATCGAAACTCTATAGTAATTGAAACCAAATGTGCTATCGCATACATAACTATCAATGCGCGAATTTTAAGACTACAGTAGGGAGACGCCATTACTAGATAAAGAATCTCAAAAAATCTACAGTGAAAAGTTCAAATCATTCATGCAACATGTAGATAAATTACCATTCTATATTTACTTGAAAAACGAATGGTAAATTTCGATTCGAAACACTAACTACTTTTAAACCAAATATGCAACTCCATACATAACCATCAATGCGCCAATTTTAAGACTACAGTAGGGTGACGCCCCAACTGGATTGAATTTCTCGGACACTGTACAGTAAAAAGTTAAAATGATTCTTGCAATATATGTATACAATTTATTTCTATAAGCATTAAAAAACAATTAGTAAATTTCACATCGAAACATTATATAAATATCAACCAAATGTGCTTCCGTATACATAAGTAACAATGCGCAAATTTTAAGACTACAGTAGGGTGTCGCTACAACTTGATTCAATATCTGAAAAATTCTACACTGAAAAGTTAAAATTATTCATGCAACATGTATTTGAATTATTATTGTATAACCACGTATAAAAACTCACTGAATTTCGCATCGAAACACTATTTAAATTACAACCAAATTTCTCCGTATACATAAGTAACAATGCGCGAATTTTAAGACTACAGTAGGGCGTCGCTATAACTTGATTCAATATCTGAAAAATTTTACACTGAAAAGTTAAAATCATTCCTGCAACATATATATGAATTATCATTGTATAACCACGTAAAAAAACCCGGTAAATTTCGCATCGAAACACTAACTACTTTTAAATCAAATGTCGTACCGCATACTTAACTATCAATGCGCGAATTTTAAGACTACAGTGGGGTGACGCACCAACTAGATTTAATATCTCAAGAATTGTACAGTAGAAAGTTAAAATGATTTATGCAATCTATAGATATAATACCATTTCATAACTATTAACCCCAAAAAAGGCAAGTTTCATATCGAAACTCTATAGTAATTGAAACCAAATGTGCTATCGCATACATAACTATCAATGCGCGAATTTTAAGACTACAGTAGGGAGACGCCATTACTAGATAAAGAATCTCAAAAAATCTACAGTGAAAAGTTCAAATCATTCATGCAACATGTTGATAAATTACCATTCTATATCTACTTGAAAAACGAATGGTAAATTTGGAATCGAAACACTAACTACATTTAAACCAAATTTGCAACTCCATACACACAACCATCAATGCGCCAATTTTAAACTGGATTTCAACAAACTTATTTGACCCATGGGTTCATCCTAGTAATTTGTTGAAATCCAGTAAAAACTCTTGGTAACAAATATTACATGGTTGGCATAGCTTTGGTGATATTGGAAACTTATTCGACCCATGGGTTCATGCTAGCAATTTGCTTAAACCCCGTGAAAACTCTTTTGAACTAACGAAACTTGGTGGGAACGCAAATTCCTAGGATGAACCCATGGGTCAAATTAGTTTTCAGTATCAGTCAAGCTACACCAACCATGTCCCGCTAGTTCCCAAGAGTTTTCACTGGGTTTAAACAAAGTTCTATGATGAACCCATGGGTCAAATTAGTTTTCGTTATTACTCATGCAAGAACAACCACGTCCCGCTAGTTACCAAGAGTTTTCACTGGGTTTAAACAAATTCCTGGGATGAACCCATGGGTCCAATTAGTTTCCAATATCACCCAAGCTTGGGTGATATGGTGGACCCATGGGTTCATGCAAGTAATTTGTTGAAATCCAGTAAAAACTCTTGGGAACTAACAGGACATGGTTGGCATAGCTTTAATGATATTGGAAACTAATTTGACCCATGGGTTCATGCTAGTAATTTGATGAAATCCAGTAAAAACTCTTGGGAACTAACAGGACATGGTTGGCATAGCTCTGCTGATATTGGAAACTAATTCGACCCATGGGTTCATCCTAGTAATTTGTTGAAATCCAGTAAAAACTCTTGGTAACAAATATTACATGGTTGGCATAGCTTTGGTGATATTGGAAACTTATTCGACCCATGGGTTCATGCTAGCAATTTGCTTAAACCCGTGAAAACTCTTGGGAACTAACGCAACTTGGTGGGCAGAGCTTCAATGGTACCGGGAACTTATTTGAACCATGGGTTCATGCTAGTAATTTGTTTAAACCCATTACAAACTCTTGGGAAGTAACGAGATTTGATGGGCAGAGCTTCAATGGTACCTGGAACTTATTTGACCCATGGGTTCATCCTAGGAATTTGTTTAAACCCAGGACATGGTTGGCATAGCTTTGGTGATATTGGAAACTAATATTAGAAACTAATTCGACCCATGGGTCATCCTCGGGAACCCAGGGGTATTCTTCTGTCGCTCGTTTCTCGCTTCCACAACATATACCCCTGGGAACGTAGTCTGTTGGAGCTTGTTCCTGAAGTCAAAATTCAAACTTATTTAACGACTTTCTTTGAATGGTTATCTTGATTTTCATTGGTCGACCTAATAAGGTCGACCAATCAGGAAAGAGCTGAATTTTGACTTCCGGAACAAGCTCCAACAGACTACGTTCCCAGGGGTATATGTTGTGAAAGCGAGAAACGAGCGACAGAAGAATACCCCTGGGTTCCCGAGGATGCCCATGGGTTCATCCTAGCAATTTGTTTAAACCCCGTGGGATTTGATGGGCAGAGCTTCAATGGTAGCTGGAACTTATTTGACCCATGGGTTCATCTTGGGAACTAACGGGACTTGGTGGGCAGAGCTTCAATGTTTAAACCATGTCCAGTTAGTTACCAAGAGTTTTTACTGGATTTTAACAAATTACTAGCATGAACCCATGGGTCAACCATATCACCCAAGCTATGCCAACCATGTCCTGTTAGTTACCAAGAGTTTTTACTGGATTTCAACAAATTACTAGCAAGAACCCATGGGTCAACTATATGTTAGTTTCACTGGATTTCAACAAATTACTAGCCAGAACCCATGGGTCAAATTAGGTTTGATTATAACTCTTGCTACATCAACCATGTCCCGCTAGTTCTCAAGAGTTTTCACTGGGTTTAAACAAAGTTCTATGATGAACCGATGGGTCAAATTAGTTTTCATTATTACTCATGCAAGAACAACCATGTCCCGCTAGTTACCAAGAGTTTTCACTGGGTTTAAACAAATTCCTGGGATGAACCCATGGGTCCAATTAGTTTCCAATATCACCAAAGCTATGCCAACCATTTCCTGTTAGTTCCCAACAGTTTTCACTGGGTTTAAACAAAGTTCTATGATGAACCCATGGGTCAAATAAGTTTCCGGTTCATGCTAGTAATTTGATAAAATCCAGTAAAAATTCTTGGTAACTAACAGGACATGGTTGGCATAGCTTGGGTGATATGGTTGAACCATGGGTTCATGCTAGTAATTTGTTGAAATCCAGTAAAAACTCCTGGGAACTAACAGGACATGGTTGGCATAGCTTGGGTGATATGGTGGACCCATGGGTTCATGCTAGTAATTTGTTGAAATCCAGTAAAAACTCTTGGTAACTAACAAGACATGGTTGGCATAGCTCTGGTGATATTGGAAACTAATTGGACCCATGGGTTCATCCTAGGAATTTGTGTAAACCCCGTGGAAAGTCTTGGAAACTAACGGGACTTGGTGGGCAGAGCTTCAATGGTACCGGAAACTTATTTGACCCATGGGTTCATCATAGAACTTTGTTTAAACCCAGTGAAAACTCTTGGGAACTAACAAGACATGGTTTGCATAGCTTTGGTGATATTGGAAACTAATTTGACCCATGGGTTCTTGCCAGTAATTTGATGAAATCCAGTAAAAACTCTTGGTAACTAACAGGACATGGTAAACATACTATTAGATATCTAGGACCGTATATTTGGTCTAAGCTCAATGTGGATCTCAGATCATCACCCAGCATAAACTCTTTTAAAATGAAAATTAGGAAATTGGATCTATCCAATATATTAGAAAATAACATTAATTGTTGCAAACTATGCAACTCGTAACAATAGATATCTCTATATACTTATTATAATTTCTATTATACATTTACATATATTTGTATTATAACTTCTTAACTTAACTTAACTTAATTCTATAAATATTTTTAAGATAAATTTTATATATATATATACACTATAGTTATAGATTAATATTACATATAGATATTTTTTACTTTTACTTTTTCTTTCCTTTTCCTTTGTGTCCCCAATTAGTTGTATAAACTAAATACATAGACACCTGAATAAAGTTATTATTATTATTATTATTTATTATTATGGTTGGCATAGCTTTGGTGATATGTGTAAACAAATTCCTGGGATGAACCCATGGGTCCAATTAGTTTCAGAGTTAGAGAAAGTTAGAGAAATCAGCGGGATTTTGAGGACGAACCGTTGGAAGAACTTCGACACGCCGAAGATATTTTATACTAATGGTGACCTATAGTGAGCCAACAAAGAATTGTCCTAACAATCGATAAGAGAAATGTAATCGAATATTAGAGAAATCAGCGGGATTTTGAGGACGAACTGTTGGAAGAACTTCGACACGCCGAAGATATTTTATACTAGATGTCTTCTTTTGAGTTATTATGGTGACCTATAGTGAGCCAACAAAAGATTTAAGTATAGGCTTTGCCTGTTTGATCATCACTTGTATTATAAAGAACGGCCTACATTGAGTTTCAAGCTGTCCTTTTAGTTTCATTGCAATCAGTTCTGACACCCAGTGAACAATGTTCAATTGGCTTGCTTCAAAGCAGATTAAAATGTTAAAGATGGTGTGAATTGGCTGCATTGCTAATTGCAATTCTATTTGTAGCTGCATGTCTTGATACAATTTAATATAATTTTGTACTCTATTCCCACCCCCACAGAATTAAATTTGGGTCAGACCCCACCACCCACACTATTGAATACTTCCTGAACCCCACCACCTACAGAAATAAATTGTGTACAAGGGGCACCACCCATAAAATTTTAATTCAAAACCGTTCGTTCCACCCCCCCCCCCCCCCCCCCCCCCCCCCCCCCCCACACACACACACACGTTCTTTTCTGGAAGAGCCCTTAAGATTTCAGAGCTTATGTGATAGTTAGATCAGTATAAATCACATTAGCAGCTAGGGTTTCTCTGGGGTTCTTAGTTATATGCCGAAGTTCTTTCTTGTGTTCTGGTTTTAATTGCAGGGGTACTGATAGCAATGTCTCACTCTTGGCATAAGGCAAACAAATGTAACATGCTACTTTCATCCAATCGTCCATGCCTTTGATACACTTCTGACGGCTCAATTCGCTCATCAATTTGTTGTACTCCCTGACCATGACGGATTTCTTATCCAGGGTTTTACTGGAAAGACTGACCGTTAATTGAATAAGATACATTAAACCAAGGGAAAATGATTTTTTTGCATGGTCGGATCGTCCAGAAACTAAGACGAAATCATACCCTGGAAATTTCTGTTTTCCCGGACCATCAAGTGAAAACCAAATGTTGACATCATGACATGGTGCTTTTGGGCAGTCATCTTTGCAAAACAACTGATCAACAAGTCGTTTGCAATCAAAGGCCTCACAAATCTGTACGCCTTGGAATTTATCTGTATATATATCGGTGGGACGCAGTCCACACTGATTGATGCGACAATAAAGGCGAACAATCAATTCGAAACATAGCCCTTTAAGAGTTCCAGTGCTAGCTTCAAACACAGTCCGAGCATTTTCGAGTATTGCTTTGTCGCCACGGTCCAGTTCCTTACAAAATGTAAAGAATCTCAGCTGTTCACCTGGGGCAATCTCAAAGCCTGTGTCTGTGAAAGGGAAGAACTTGAAAGTCAGCTGATCTTCTGGGGTTTCATCCTTTGTGTCAAAGGGGAAGATCTGCTTCCAAATGGCATTGAAGGATTTGTCGTTATAATCTTTCTTGTCTTGCATGAATGATTGAAAATGTTGCATGTCCTGGATAGTCATCCTGAAGTCCTTTAGCTGTTTGGCCTCTTCAAAGGAGTGCAGTCGAATCAGGCTATAACACCTATACCACACTATTGGCACTATTTGCGAAAGCGCAGAATCTGTGTAGTCCACCAGGCCCCGTTCTTTCTTCTCTTCAGTAGTAGTGTCCTCGGCTACACTCATATGTAGCAGTGCCCCGCAAGTTGGGAAAACTTTCATTAATTGTGTCACAGTCTCCTCACTCAGTTTTGTCAATGTAACTCCTTCCTCAACGGTCAGTGTCATATGAATAGTTTCTACTTTGACTTTGTCGGGACATTTAATCCAGTCGCTACATGGAACAAAATGTCCAGAGGAGAACATTATGATGGGGAACTCACGATCCCTACAAGCTGAAAGTAATGCGGTTGCCGAAATGATGTCACAGTTGACCTGGTCATAAATTAACACCTCCGCGTCTAGGGGATCAGGTACGTTGGGAGCAGATAGAGGAGGCTTAATCATTGCATTTACTGTTGCCTCAGTGTCAGCTGCCTTCATCTCATGACAGAAGCATCCGAACCAAGTAACTCCATAAACCAATCCTAGATAGAACTCTAATACTCGTGCGGTAACAGACTTTCCAATTGCTGGCATCCCGTAGTATATCAAAACCTTTCGTCTTTTGTCTGCTGGATTTTGAAGTTCTGCCACCAAATCGTCTATGATGTGTAACAATGCTGCTTTCAACGACTTCGTCATGAGATAGGAAACACTGCGAACTTTAATGAATCCTTCATCACGTTCGATCTTCAGCCTGAAAGAAAAATTTGAGAGAATAATAAATCAAACTTAACTTTTGTGAATCATATTACATAATGCGATATGTTTTTGCAGACCATGATTTACAAGACATATTTCTAGTGCCATTTCGTTGGGCCAAAAAACGAAGGTCGCCATTTGGAAGGTCATTTTTGTTTGGCCTTAGTGTTTAATATTAATTAATGTAACTTTTCATTTTGACCTTCCAAGGTCATGGAAGGTCAAATTGAAGGTCGCCATTTTGAAGGTCAAGAAATTAAACGCTAGCGAACATTAACATGTTTACAGTACTTTTACAACACTTACTTTAATGCAGGTAGATCAGGAATGTCTACTTCCTTCGTCCAAGATCTGCAATCTTTCTCTTCCAGTTTACTGGTGCTTACAGTGGCAAGAATTGTTGGCGAAACTGATTTCGTTAGTTTTGGTGGTGGACCAGGTTCAGGTTCATCCGAAGAGCGCCTGAAAAAATATTATTAAACTGATATGTATACTCAATGTAGGCCGTTCTTTATGATACAAGTGATGATCAAACAGGCAAAGCCTATACTTAAATCTTTTTAGGTCATTAAAATATTACCATGCATTGATATTTTCCAATCACTTAAGCATACAATAATTACAATCAGCATTTATATTTCATCTATATATAATTACCTCCACGCCAAACGTGAAGGCACCCCAGAGTCGATGGGCCTTTACTATAGAACCTGAAGTTGATACTTTAAAGATTCTATTCCATAGAGATACTGTTTGGCGTTTAATGACATGTTCTACTAATTGAACATCATGAAAAATGAAATGAGAAATATTATCTTCAAATGATTATGGCAAGGACTACTCATTGTCAAAGGAACTACATGATGAATTGTATAGATTTCAAAAGTGATTAATTTTCTGCTGCCTTACTCGCTCTACCCTGCTAGCAGAGGCCTCTTTTCTGTATTTCGCTGGGTAGAGAAAAATACCTCTGGTAACATATTGTTTTTTCTTTGTCTGTGGCCGCGAGAGTAGTATATATTGCACCGAATTAACCTCTTGGGGTGCAGGGGTGCTAGGGGGTGCAGGGGTGCAGAGGGGGGAGCGAATCGGGGAGCGAATCGGGGTGCAAATCGGGGTGCGAATCGGGGTGCATTCGGGTTGCCATCGGGGTGCAAATCGGGGTGCATTTGGGGAGCATTCGGGGTGTATTCGGGGTGCATTCGGGGAGCGAATCGGGGTGCCATCGGGGTGCATTCGGGGTGCCATCGGTGAACATTCGGGGTGCATTTGAGAAATATTTATAAACGAAGCTTATTTCCGAGTAGATTATCAAGCCACGATCTAAGCTTACAAAGAAATGGCATCCATACAAGTTGACGAAGTTGAAATTAGAGAATGTGCCTTTCTTTTGGAATTGATATCATCCATCTTGAATCTATCGTACGCCTCTTTGTGTGACGAAGCAATATGGAAGTCCATCAAATGTGAAGGATGTGAATTCAACTGGCCAAGTCAAAAAGACCACTTGTGCATGGCTTTTTGGAACAGAGAAGAAGATGCGTGGTTGTATTACTACGACGAAGCCATTCAAGTTGTCGATCCAAACAACGCATGGAACCTAGCACAAGAAGTCGCTTGTATGTTGGAAATCAACATCCACCCTTCATGGCGTAATTATATTACAGAACTATATAAACTTTCAAGGACAACAGTCTACTTGCACTTTTATCAAATCGACAGTTTAGCCAATCACAGCGACACAAAAGTGAATAAAATCTTAACAGTATTACAGATAAGTTTAAAGATAAACACTAGACGAAAAACATTAACAAAAGCTTCAACGATAGTTTATCCTAGAGAAAAGTTGAAAATTGAAGAAGAAAACATGGAAATTTTGTAAAAAATATTTAATACTGCAATACAATAAATCCCTTTTTATAGTTAAAAACACTTGTATTTGATTGTGTATGAATAAAATATTCTGTTTATCAATTGGTTTTTAAAGGAATGCATACTTCAAGTTTACTCTCTTATTCATTTTGGCCCGGTCGCAACGGTTACACATGATCAAAGTAGAATAAGATGAAATAAAAATTCAATGAAACAAAAACAAAAAAAATTATAAACTCATTTTAGAAAACCGAAAAAAAAAAAAATTCAAATAACGATTACGGCTAACACTAACGAGTATAAGAATTATATTATAGATCATATAAATAAAATTAGATAGTAACTATTTTCATAACATGACCAATAAATAATTTCAATACATTTACAGGCTCATAGTAAGCTAGCGTAGAGCCGATTTAATTTATAAATAGATTAAAACAGTTAATCAACACTTTTAGATATAAGTTATAATATTTTCCATTTTAGTTTTCTTCTCTGTATCGTTTTTGATTCTTTCTTCCTTAACTGATTACAGTTTTGCTTTCTTGGTATGGTTTGATGATAAATGATGTCAGGTTTATGTTGTTGTTTTTGTTTTTGTTGTTGTTGTGACGTTTTGAAGCAAGCCTTTGAACTTTTTGCCGATTCATTCTCTTGATAATTCATCACTTTGACTTTTGGTTGTAATTTAGCTTCTTGTAGATATTTTCTCCTTTCATCATAATCCAATAAATGCACATCAGTAAGATGATTTGATAGTTTTACAAGATATTTTGCACCGCATCCAGGAATCGGACAATCACGGCAGACTCTGTTGACCATGTTTACAACTGGAGGTTCTAACGCAGAATAATAACTTTGTTAAAGTTTTATATTTTTATAGAAAACTTTTACAAGGACAAAAAGGACACTGGGCAAAGGACAGAAAGGACATTATAAGGACATTCAGGACATATCAAGGACATTCGGGTCAAACCGGACAACTAACTGGCATAGCTATTTTCACTCCTAAATCACCCCTAATCACATTTCAAGCTTGATAATGAATTTATTGATAAAATAAACGATTTATCGTTGATTATCGATCAAATGAAATATGCTTTGATTTTGATTTAGCATAACGAAGTTAGCATAAGTAATACCATAAAATGTCAGGTTCATGTTGTTGTTGTTTATCTTGTTATCGTATTTTAAGAGAAAGTACATTTATCTTTGATCATGCGCGAACGGGCCAAAATGAATAAGAGAGACCGAGAGAGCAAATAAAGCCCGTAAGGGCCATCGGGCCGGTTCGGGCTGATTCGGGCCGGTTCGGGCTGACCAAAAAAGAGGCCCGCGACGGCCAAAACTGGCCCGATGGCCCTTACGGGCTCTCTCGGTCTCTCTTATTCATTTTGGCCCGTTCGCGCATGATCAAAGATAAATGTACCATGCACAAGTGGTCTTTTTGACTTGGCCAGTTGAATTCACATCCTTCACATTTGATGGACTTCCATATTGCTTCGTCACACAAAGAGGCGTACGATAGATTCAAGATGGATGATATCAATTCCAAAAGAAAGGCACATTCTCTAATTTCAACTTCGTCAACTTGTATGGATGCCATTTCTTTGTAAGCTTAGATCGTGGCTTGATAATCTACTCGGAAATAAGCTTCGTTTATAAATATTTCTCGAATGCACCCCGAATGTTCACCGATGGCACCCCGAATGCACCCCGATTCGCTCCCTGAATGCACCCCGAATACACCCCGATGGCAACCTGAATGCACCCCGATTCGCACCCCGATTCGCTCCCCCCTCTGCACCCCCTAGCACCCCTGCACCCCAAGAGGTTAATTTGGTGCAATATATACTACTCGCGAGCACTTCACTTTCTCTTACACGCCAGGCATACGCGCGCTTCAAATTGCTCCGTTGGACTGTCGTGTTGTACAGCGGTTTCACCTCTTAATCTAGAAAAGCCCAAAACAAAATGGTGGTGTTTTTGAGCGTTGAGCAGGTGTTAGAAGAGGTTTTTAGGGATGATAATGAGGTAGTTAGTGAAGAGGAGGAAGATTTAGATGATGAAGACATAGAGAGAGATAAAATTAAGGATTATTTGTCAAAATATGAGTGTGATCACGAGTTTGATCGAGAGTTTTTCGTGGAGAAGTCGGCAGAATTGATTCTACCGATCTTTATAGTTGAGGCAGCATCGATAACAAGATCTGATGGTAAGTTAATATGTATTTATTAAGAATTTATACATCCTTCTTAATGGAAATCATCTTTTTAACTCTTTTTTTCCCGATACCGGACTAATTGAATTATCTAAACTCGATCATTTATTTACATCATTAACTTTACTTAGTCTTTACTAGCTTCTTTAATTTCGTCACAATTATTCTGCTTTGTTCAAAAAACTATTTCTAAGCATGAATTCTTTAATACTTCAATTTATAAACCAGAACTTTTTTTTATTTGCATAACAGTTTTTAACGAAGAAATTTATTAAGCAAATATCAACCATTTCTTACAGTTTGTTTATTTTATTCTAGGTAGATGTCTTTATTCCCCAGACTTTATTGATAATTAAGATATTTAAAAATATCAAGAGTCTAATATCGTCTAAAATTAATGTGAAATTCCAGAAATTATGTATTGTATTTGTATATTTCAACCAATAAAAACAGATCTCTCCTTCCAACTCATTGTATGAATATTTTATATATAGC